>JAODXP020000012.1:16711914-16716914 GCA_027497455.2 Sardinella longiceps | reverse complement strand
GACAGACAGTCGTGTCTTGAGCTGAGCGTCTGCCCTCAGGCCTAATGTGTCCAGAAGAACAGCAGCATCCTGTTCTACTCGTTTGACATCTCCTCCTCCAGGGGAGACACACACACACACACACCTCCTGCCCCCTCCCCCCACCCTACCTCTCTATCCAGCTGAGCAGGAGGTGTGTGTCTGTGTGTGTGTGTGTGTGCCTGTGTTTATCTCTGGGTGAAAGTATGTTTTATGTTTTGTTTGTATGCGTCTTTGTGAGCTGTTTGCCTGTGTGATTATCTTTGTGGGTGAAAGTATTTGTGTGTGTGTGTGTGTGTGTGTGTGTGTGGATGATTACTGTACTGCATGTGCCGGTTATTGATCTGATCTCTGTGTCCTGATTAAACCCCGGTCACCTGCTGTTCATCAATAGGCCTGTATCTATCTATCTCTCTATCCATCTATCTATGGGTCTCCATGCCAACAGTAACCGTGCCAACTGTAATACAGTCACTGGGCACGGGCATGTCCCCATCACCCTCACACACACACACACACACACACACACACACACACACACACACACAAACACAGGTCCCATCACCCTCAGGACACCACTCGCTAGCACACTAATGACTTTTATTCCATTTAATCTGCGCCTGTGTGTGTGTGTGAAGGGGGTAGAGAGAGCGTCTCAGCTCACTGCAACAACCCATATACTTTGACATTAACATGAAGGGTTATAACAACACTAGCATTACACACACAGGCACAAACACACACACACACACACACACATCACACACACACACACACACTCAAAACACACACAGGCACACATTGTTCCTGTGGTACTGGTTGGCAGCCCTACACTCCCAAAGTGTTCATCTCGCTCTGTCCTCAGTTTCACTCTAAATACTTTCTTACTGATGTGTGAAGTGAGCAGTGAGTGTTACATGCCATTCTCATGTGTGCTACACACACACACACACACACACACACACCCTATACTGCACGGAAAACGGCTTCACGCCAGCACCCTTCGACAAATTAAGTGTCTGTGGAAATGTGTTACATTAGATGGAATTTCTAGTTGTTAGTGCTAGTTGCTTAGCTAAAGGTGTTTTGTGTACATACAGTAAGTTGTGTGATGTGTAGGTGTTCAGTAATGCTTAAACATCTATGGTCTTCAATGTGTGTGTTGAGTGATCCCCAGTGTGTTAACTGCCTCTCTGCGCTCCTGTGTTTTCTCCTGTGTGTGTGTGTGTGTGTGTGTGTGTGTGTGTGTGTGTGTGTGTGTGTGTGTGTGTGTTCAGGCTGTGAATAAGCCCATGATGAAGGATCACCATGGAGTGCGTAGTTCCCACATGAAGGTGAAGTACCTGTACGAGGACGCCTACAACCGCAAGCTCAACGGCCTGAGCCACGCCAACGGCATCAGCAGCAGCACCACCACCGTCACCGGTGGCAACGGCAACGTCACCCTGGGCAACGGGGTCCCCACCGCCGTCAAGAGCCAGCCGGCGCTCGCCAAGGAGCGCAGCGTGGACAGCAACGGCTCCGGTAAATCCAGCGACACCACGACCACCACCACCTCCTCGTCCGCCACCACCACCACTAAGGTGGCCGCCAAGCCTCCGGCCGGGTCTCTGGCGCCGGATCAGGCTCTCAAGCAGTACCGCCAGCAGCTCACCCCACTGGAGCAGCAGGAGATCCACTCCTACCCCGAGGTCTTCTTCGTGGGGCCCAACGCCAAGAAGATCCAGGGCGTGGCCGGGGGCTCCAACAACAGCGGCTACGACGACGACCAGGGCGGCTACATCCATGTGCCTCACGACCATCTGGCGTACCGCTATGAGTTCCTCAAGGTCATCGGCAAGGGCAGCTTCGGACAGGTTGGTTTTGTTTTGTTTTTGCTTTGTTTTTGTTTATTTAGGTCTCCATTAGCTTTTGCAAAGGGTAATCACTAGCAGTTATATGTTTACAGTATGTTCTAGCAGAATCTCACAGGTATTGTTACAGTTACAAAACCAAATAAACAAAAAGTAAAACTTAAACAAAAGTAGAGCGGGGGTTCTGGGGGTTTACCCCCCCAAAATTTAAGTCTTAATATTCCGAGTTCCAACTGTATTGTTGTAATATTGTTGAGATGACTACAATAAATCTGATTGTGATTGTGATTCTCCACTCTTCAGGTGGCCAAGGTGTACGACCACAAGCTACACCAGCACCTGGCTCTGAAGATGGTGCGCAACGAGAAGCGTTTCCACCGCCAGGCCGCCGAGGAGATCCGCATCCTGGAGCACCTGCGCAAGCAGGACAAGACGGGCGGCCTGAACGTGGTGCACATGCTGGAGCACTTCACCTTCCGCAACCACATCTGCATGACCTTTGAACTCCTGAGCATGAACCTGTACGAGCTCATCAAGCGCAACAAGTTCCAGGGCTTCAGCTTGCCGCTGGTGCGTAAGTTCGCCCACTCCATCCTGCAGTGCCTGGAGGCGCTGCACCGCAACAAGATCATCCACTGCGACCTGAAGCCCGAGAACATCCTGCTCAAGCAGCAGGGCCGCAGCGGCATCAAGGTCATCGACTTCGGCTCCAGCTGCTTCGACCACCAGCGCGTCTACACCTACATCCAGTCGCGCTTCTACCGGGCGCCCGAGGTCATCCTGGGCTCGCGCTACGGCATGCCCATCGACATGTGGAGCTTCGGCTGCATCCTGGCGGAGCTGCTGACAGGCTACCCGCTCTTCCCCGGCGAGGACGAGGGCGACCAGCTGGCGTGCATGATGGAGATCCTCGGAATGCCGCCGCAGAAGCTTCTGGAACAGTCCAAGCGCGCCAAGAACTTCATCAACTCCAAGGGCCACCCGCGCTACTGCACGGCCAGCACACTGAGCAACGGCGCTGTGGTGCTCAACGGGAGCCGCTCGCGGCGCGGGAAGATGCGCGGGCCACCCGGCAGCAAGGAGTGGGTGGCGGCTCTCAAGGGCTGCGACGACCCCACCTTCATCGACTTCCTGAAGAAGTGTCTGGACTGGGACCCGGCCACCCGCATGACGCCCGTGCAGGCCATGCGTCACCCCTGGCTCTACAAGCGGCTGCCCAAGCCCGTGCCCGGCGGCGGAGGCGAGAAGACGATGGCGCCCAAACGGGTGACGGAGCACGCCACCTCCTTCCCCAGCATCATGGCGAAGGTGCCCCCCGCCATCGCCCCCGCCAATAATAAACTGCGGACCAGTATGATGGGCGACTCGAGCGGGAGCATACCTCTACGCACGGTGCTCCCCAAGCTGGTCTCCTAGGGTCGCCCCCCCCCCCCAAAAAAAACACACCCCCTTCAGGGATGCAGACTGGTTCGCTAGTGTTGGTTTTATTTTAAACTCTTGTTTTTGTTTTCAGTTTTTGTTTTGGTTTTTCCATGGGTTGAGCGGTAAATACGCTCAACGGTTTTAAGGCAAGCAAGCAAGCAAAAAAAAAAAAAAAAAGGACATGATATAAAAAAAAAGTTTTCTACTAAATTTCATGGATGCTGCGTTTGTTTGTTTGTTTGTTTTTGTTTTGATCCAACTGCCTTTGTAAAGGTATGTGCGTTTTTAAGGCTTGTTTTTCTACACCTGTCTGAAGAGCCGAATGCTGAGTGCGTTGATGTGACGATGTGACGTGATTGGGTGATGAAACACGCAATGCTGTTTGGTCTGCGGTCCTCAGGATCCGCAGGCTTCTACACACACTTTCTACTTGAGTCTCCAGGCTCTCGGGACTTTTTTTAAAACACACCCTCGGTGTTGCCGTCTGTCTGTCTGTCTGTCCACTCTCGTAAGGGCTGACCAGTGTTTTTTAAACCTCTCTGAAAGGGCTCAGCAAGGCCTGTGGAATTAGTAGCAAGCTGTGAGTTTTTACGTATGTTTACTAATATCCCAAGAGGCTAATCGTTACATTTAGGACCCCACACAGTTTTTATGGCCATCACGTTAATTAGGAAGACTTTTATTCTTTTAGACAGACAGGGCACCATAAGCCCACAGTACACACAGGTGGTTGTTTTTTTTTGTTCTTTCTGTGAAACATGCATCTTAAGTAGCACAAATTTTTAGCAATGAAGTCAGCCTTACGTTTTCATCTTTTCTTCTTGTTGCTCTCTCTCTTTCGTTCTTCTCTCTCTCACTCTCTCTTTTTCCTTTTCCCTCTCTCCTCCCTCGGACACTTGCATGTAGGCCTGGTATCTCTCGTTACGGTGTGAGTCAGGCTGTACTTATGGCTGTGTGTGTGTGTGTGTGTGTGTGTGTGTGTGTGTGTGTGTGTGTTTGCTATTCCTGGCTTTAGTGGCCTACCCTGCCCCAGCGCACCGACCAGGGGCCGGGCGGCCATAGCCACTCTTAGCAGCCCTGTGTGTGTGTGTGTGTGTGTGTGTGTGTGTGTGTCAGAGAGAGAGAGGCCATCAGGGTTACGCTCTTCTTCTTCTTTCTTTTGTTTTGTTTGTTGTTGTCATCACTGGAGCATTCACTCTTAATGGAGTCTCCTGGATGCAACTCTTAGCTTCTCCTCAACACACACACACCAGACTGTGGAAGTGAGCCAGGCAGCTTTGAGAAAGTTCACCTAGAAATGCAACAGATGGGGGGGTCGGACGGAGGCGGAGGGGGGGGGGTGGTGGGGGGGTCAGAGATGGTTGGTCAGGTGCCACCTAAAGGGGGCGGGGCTAAGTAGCCTTTGAGGACTCGAGGGAGGGGGGTTGGGGGGTTATTTCGGGAGTCTCGTGTCCTCTGCTCCATGTGATGGGAGACTATCGGCAGAGGAAATGGTCAGGTCGTTCTAGTTGGCTATGAACTATGGGAAATGTTGTGAAGACGGGACAGCCTGACGGACAAACAGGAACGAGGACGGGGGACAGACACACACACACACACGAGCAGCGCTAGCTAGTTCGTTTTGCACACGGGCCATCTGCTGTCCTGGGCCCCCCTGGCAATGTGACCAATTGGCAATGTGTAACCATGGTAACGGGTCTCGGACCA
>JAODXP020000012.1:16669414-16699414 GCA_027497455.2 Sardinella longiceps | reverse complement strand
GTTACCTAGTAACGATGCCAAGCGACCTACTAATTTATACCTGTAAACGATCTAAAAGCAGTTTTAAAACTCTAGATATTAATACTTAAATAGGGGGGGGGAACCCCTCCAAACCCCCCATCTAATTTTGTTTTTATTCAGTTTAGTTACTGTAACAGTATCCACAAGATTGTGTGAAAGTGCACAGTAAAGGCTTACCATCTAGTTTTAACCTGTATTCTTCTTTAGAGCTTAGGAATACATCAATTAGCCTAGCATGCTAGGTAGAATCGCCAACATTTTGTGAGGCCACGCTTTCTGTTCTCCTTTTGGAATCCTGTACGAAATGCTTGATGTAACACACACACACACACACACACACACACACACACACACACACACACTCATGTGTGCTTGATATAACGGTGTGTCTTACTGGCTTCACGTCGCCACAGACATCATTTCTTTCCATCAGTAGTGTAGAGGGAAAAGAGCTTAAGACAACGACCCCAATCTCTGACGTTATGTTGTGCCATGTTATGAAAATGAGATGATAACAAACCACTGTTTTCAATGTATTCTCAACGGCCAAGGTTATTACTGCACTAGAGCATTGATTACTTATTGCTTTTTACAGTCCTACAGTACTGTTTATGGATTGATTATAACTGCACTAAATCACTGATTACCTACTGTATTGATTATCACTGCACTAAAGTATTGATTATGTATTGTTTGTAGTGTACTACATTATTGATTACTTATTGCCTTTACAGGACTACAGCATTGTTTCCGATATGAGTGCAGCATTGATTGTTGCTCATGACTGTAAGTATTGATTATGTATTGTTTGTAGAGTACTACAGTATTGATTACTTATTGCTTTTACAGGACTACAGCATTGTTTCCGTATTGATTATAGCTACAGTATTGATTGTTGCTCGTGACTGTAAGTATTGATTACTTATTGCTTTTACAGGACTACAGCAATGTTTCCGTATTGATTATAGCTGCAGTATTGCTTATTGCTCGTGACTGTAAGCACCCAACATCATGAGTGTGTGTGGAGTGTTTCAGACGCAGGAAGTGGGAAGTGGACAGTGCAGCCTCATGTCCACTGGTGGAGCAACTCAGTGTTTTTCCACACACACACTAGCAGAACCGGCTCTACCAGAGACAGACAGAGGAGATACAGGCACATGTGCGGCATCCTTTCCTGGTGTGTGTGTGTGTGTGTGTGTGTGTGTGTGTGTGTGTGTGTGTGTGTGTGTGTGTTGGGTGCATGGGTCCTAATGTGTCTGTCTTCCTCTTGTGTCTGCCTATGCCTGGGCTCTGTTTGTGTGTGTGTGTGTGTGTGTGTGTGTGTGTGTAGAGAGAGAGAGAGGGGGGGGGGGGTAGGCCTGGATCTCCAACTCCCAGTCCCTCTTATCTCACCACAATAACACACTCCTCCACACACACACACACACACACACACACACACACACACACACACACTCAGTGCAAAACATGAGACTAACACACTCCTGATTCTCACCAGAGAGGGTTGAGGTGGAGCTCAGTATTCCAGTATTCCTTTTCACTAACCGCCATGTCAGATCTTCAATATATCCCTCAACACTGTAGAATTATAGATTCTATCCGCACTTGGTAGTTTAACTGCAGATATGTTATTTAACGGCTTTCTGTTAATGTACCTGATGAGGGTCTAAGGCTATGTCAGCTGTGACTAACGGGGGTAAAAGAGACAGAAAGAGAGTAAAAAAAGGCAGACATGAAGATGTGTGTGTGTGTGTAAGTGTGTGTGTGAAATGTGTGAAATGTGTGAAAAGGAGAACTAAACTCTGACTCCATCTCTGACATAAAACATTGAGTCACCGGCGGCGTCCCCACGTCAATCAATCAGAAGCGTTAGTCACTGCTGACTACACAGTACTGTGTATACACAGTACACAGATTAGCCAATCAGAAAGCTACTTCCTGCTGCGGGCTCATGACTCATCGCTTGTGATGGCATGCAGGGTTTTCATTTACATCATCGTTTCCACCTCAGACTTCAACAGCCAGCCTGACAACCTATAGAGGTGGCATCTGTGTGTGTGTGTGTGTGTGTGTGTGTGTGTGTATGTGTGTGTTTGTTTGTGTCTGACAACCTCTAGAGGTGGCATCTTCAGCCACCTGTGTGTGTGTGTGTGTGTGTGTGTGTGTGTGTGTGTGTGCCTGACAACCTATAGAGATGGCATCTACAGTCACCTGTGTGTGTGTGTGTGTGTGTGTGTGTGTGTGTGTGTGTGTGTGTGTGTGTGTGTGTGTGTGTGCGTGACAACCTATAGAGATGGCATCTACAGTCACCTATCTATCTATGGATCTGTAGCAGTCACCTATACATCGGTAGCAACCGTTTTCTATAAATGGTTATTAAATATAGCTTAATAATACCAGTATGTACATAAATAATTGTTAATAGATAGCTGTTAACAGTTACATAACAGTAATGAACAGACATTTCACAGAATGGTTCATTGGTTAACAGTGAGTTTGCAGTTTGATATGGCCAAATGATCACCTGTGTGTGTGTGTGTGTGTGTGTGTGTGTGTGTGTGTGTGTGTGTGTGTGTGTGTGCAGTGAGTTTGCAGTTTGAAATGGCGAAATGATCAAATGGAAAAACTGTTTGAAACCACCAACTTTCCAGATAACTTTTTACTGATGGTAACAAGCTACTTAATAAACATTTATAGCAATATATATATTTATGGTAACAAGCTACTGAATAAACATTTATAGTAATATATTTATGGTAACAAGCTACTTAATAAACATTTATAGCAATATATATATATTTATGGTAACAAGCTACAGTACTTAATAAACATTTATAGTAATATATTTATGGTAACAAGCTACTTAATAAACATTTATAGCAATATATATATTTATGGTAACAAGCTACAGTACTTAATAAACATTTATAGTAATATATTTATGGTAACAAGCTACTTAATAAACATTTATAGAGGATAGTTATATACAGGTGCATCTGTACCAGTGGAGATGAAGCTTAATTAGTCACCTACTGTATGGAGAAACTTGTCGGATAATCACCAACTGCCGCTGACATGCTGTTTGTCGGGTGGAGGATTTCAATTTCTTTTTTTTTTTTTCTTTAGTTTTTTTTTTTTTTTATGTCCTGAAATACCATATTGCCAAACCAGCAAGGAAGGAAGGAGGTGTGTATGTGTGTGTGTGTGTGTGTGTGTGTGTGTGTGTAGGGTGGTATTACAACGTCACAAATTGTCAACATTCAGTTTCAACTTTCAACATTCCTGGTGGCCTTTTTTGCAATGAGTGAATGCCTTCTGTATGCCTCGGTTGTGCAAGGCGTGTTGCATGGCTGTGGATGTAACACACACACACACGCACACACAAACACTCACTCACACACACACACACACACACACACACACACACACACACACACACACACACACACACACACACACACACACATTCAGAGTCCCTAGACAGCAGAGCACATGTCCCCACAGGCATGGGCACAGCACAGACTCAGCTGTGGCAAAGGGGGGGTCAGGAGGGGGGTCTGGGGGGGGGGCGTTTGCTTAGGTGGGGCTGCTAGCTGCTACTGCCATCGCTGCTCCTTCATGGGAAACATTTGTCCCTCTAGATTCCACATTCCATAAGAACAGCCGGCCAATCCCAGAGAGAGAGAGAGAGAGAGAGAGAGAGAGAGAGAGAGAGAGAGAGAGAGAGAGAGAGAGAGAGAGAGACCAGGGGATAGGGAAGGGACCGGGACAGAGAAAGGGATCAAGAATATGAACAGAACGAAAGAGAAAGAGAATGAGATAGACAGAAATAAATCAATTGATTGATTTAATTGAGTAACAGAAAGAAAGAGAGGAGAGAAGTGTGTGTGAAGAGAGGAGAGAGGAAAGAAGGACAAGTCTGTGTATCTGCTATGAGGAGACAGAAACAAGTGTGTGTGTCGAGTGTGAGAAGAGAGAGAAACGTGTGTGTGTGTGTGTGTGTCGAGTGTGAGGTGTGAAGAGAGAAGCAAGTGTGTGTATCAAGATGAGGGGAACAGAGAAAAACAAGTGTGTGTGTGTCGAGTGTGAGAAGAGGAGAAGAGAGAGAAACGTGTATGTGTGTGTGTGTGTGTGTGTGTCGAGGTGAGGTGTGAAGAGAGAAGCAAGTGTGTGTATCAAGATGAGGGGAACAGAGAAAAACAAGTGTGTGTGTCGAGTGAGGAGAAGACAAAGAAGTGTGTGTGTGTGTGTCGAGTGTGAGGAGAGGAGAAAGAAGCAAGTGTGTGTGTGTCAAATGAAGAGAGAGAAACAAGAGTGTGTGTCGAATACGAGGAGAAGAGAGAGAAACAAGAGTGTGTGTGTGTCGAATACGAGGAGAAGAGAGAGAAACAAGTGTGTGTGTGTGTGTGTCGAATATGAGGAGAAGAGAGAGAAACAAGAGTGTGTGTCGAATACGAGGAGAAGAGAGAGAAACAAGAGTGTGTGTCGAATACGAGGAGAAGAGAGAGAAACAAGAGTGTGTGTGTGTCGAATACGAGGAGAAGAGAGAGAAACAAGTGTGTGTGTGTGTGTGTGTGTCGAATACAAGGAGAAGAGAGAGAAACAAGTGTGTGTGTGTGTGTCGAATATGAGGAGAAGAGAGAGAAACAAGAGTGTGTGTCGAATACGAGGAGAAGAGAGAGAAACAAGAGTGTGTGTGTGTGTCGAATACGAGGAGAAGAGAGAGAAACAAGAGTGTGTGTCGAATACGAGGAGAAGAGAGAGAAACAAGAGTGTGTCAAGCATGAGGAGAGGAGAGAGAAGCAAGTGTGTGTTTCGAGTGTAAAGGCTCCCAACGTTCTTCCCCAGACACAGTCATGCTTCTCTGAAGTTTGAGTACGTATGTCTCCTCCTCAAGACCTGTGTGTGTGTGTGTGTCTCCTCTATGTGTGTGTGTCACTGTGTGTGTGAGTGTGTGTCTCCTCATCATCATAGCCCTGTGTCTGTGTGTCTCCTCTATGTGTGTGTGTCACTGTGTGTGTGAGTGTGTGTGTGTGTGTGTGTCTCCTCATCATAGACCTGTCTGTGTGTGTCTCCTCTATGTGTGTGTGTCACTGTGTGTGTGTGTGTGTGTGTGTGTGTCTCCTCCTCATCATAGACCTGTGTGTGTGTGTGTGTGCGTCTCCTCTATGTGTGTATGTGTGTGTCTCCTCCTCATCATAGACCTGTCTGTGTGTGTCTCCTCTATGTGTGTGTGTCACTGTGTGTGTGTGTGTGTGTGTGTGTGTGTGTGTGTGTATGTCTCCTCCTCATCATAGACCTGTGTGTGTGTGTCTCCTCTATGTGTGTGTGTCACTGTGTGTGTGAGAGTTTGTGTGTTTCTCCTCTATGTGTATGTGTCTCTGTGTGTGTGAGTGTGTGTGTGTCTCTGTGTGTGTGTGTGTGTGTGTGTGTGTGTGTGTGTGTGTGTGTGTGTGTCTCCTCATCATCATAGCCCTGCAAGTGAACTCAGTGCCCTCCTTAACCAGTAAACACCCCTCTTGCTCATCCACACACACACACACACACACACACACACACACACACACACACACACACACACACATCTCCTCACCAACACACACACTGCTCCTCTGGCCTACCAACACACTCTATTTCCATCATGCAATGTCTCTCTTGGGGTTTCGAGTGTGAGTCTGTGTGTAAATATGTATATGTCTGTGTGTGTGTATATATGTCTGTGTATGTCTGTGTATGTGTGTGTGTGTGTGTGTGTGTGTGTGTGTGTGTGTGTGTGTGTGTGTGTGTGTGTGTGTATGTATGTGTGTGTTTACCTCAGTTAGAGTTTGTGTAAGTCTACAAACCAAAATAACTGGTGACATCTCTCTCTCTCTCTCTCTCTCTCTCTCTCTCTCTCTCTCTCTGTCTATCTCTGTCTATCTCTGTGTCTCCCCTCTCTGTCTGTCTGTCTGTCTGGAAGGTAGAGGATGAGATACCTATCTTTTTTGGCATGTTGTCTGTCTGGCAGTGTGTGTGTGTGTGTGTGTGTGTGTGTGTGTGTGTGTGTGTGTGTGTGTGTGTGTGTGTGTGTGTGTGTGTGTGTGTGTGTGTGTGTGTGTGTGTGTCCCTCTCAGGCCCGCAGAGTGACGTAGCCAGTTAAGTTTTCCTCCTTGTGATTGCGGTGTCAAGTTGTTGTTTTGCTACTAAAAATAAAAACATTTTTTTCCTCTGTTGAAATTCTCATAAATAATCCACTCTACCCCTCTCACTTTGCACCCCTCTCTATAGGCAATCATGGTGTGTGTGTGTGTGTGTGTGTGTGTGTGTGTGTGTGTGTGTGTGTGTGTGTGTACATGTTTCTCAATCCTGCAACAGTCAAAAAACAACAATCCTGCCGTTCACCTTCTTTCTGGTCAATTATTGTGTCTATGTGTGTGAGTGTGTGTGTGTGTGTGTGTGTGTGTGTGTGTGTGTGTGTGCCTGCAGTCCACAGCTTCGACAGTGCAACACATGTAAACAGACTGGAGTGCAGTCCATTGCAGGCCTTGCACTGTGCAAGACAGATGTGTGTGTGTGTGTGTGTGTGTGTGTGTGTGTGTGTGTGTGTGTGTGTGTGTGTGTGTGTGTGTGTGTGTGTGTGTGTGTGTGTGTATTGCTAGTGATGCCCTACCACTATCATAACACACAATTCATTAAAAACAACCTCTGGCCATGTCTTACTTCTCAACAGCCTGCTCTCATGGAAAACACACACTCACGCTGATCATGGCTGTTGATCTACTGTGTGTGTGTGTGTGTGTGTGTGTGTGTGTGTGTGTGTGTGTGTGTGTGTGTGTGTGTGTGTGTGTGTGTGTGTGTGTGTGTAATAAATGGAATAAGGATGACTGTTTTAGTACATTGTAAAATCATAACTGCTTCTTAAGAGTTCCTTATGGCATTACTGTGTGTGTTTGTGTGTGTGTGTGTGTGTGTCTTTCTGGCAGAAGTGATTTTCTCACAGTAGTACTAGGAGTTCCCTGGTGCAGAGGGGTGTGTGTGTGTGTGTGTGTGTGTGTGTGTGTGGTTGATGGAAAAGGAGGAGGCAAGACTCTGTGTGTGTGTGTGTGTGTGTGTGTGTGTGTGTGTGTGTGTGTGTGTGTGTGTGTGTGTGTGTGTAGATGGAAAAGGAGGAGGCAAGACTGTGTGTGTGTGTGTGTGTGTGTGTGTGTGTGTGTGTGTGTGTGTGTGTGTGTGTGTGTGTGTGTGTGTGTGTGTGTGTGGTAGATGGAAAAGGAGGAGGCAGTGGATTAGGGTCTGGATTAATGATGATCAGGGATTAAAACTACAGCATACAGGATCCACTCTCACTGCAGAACTACACTGTGTGTGTGTGTGTGTGTGTGTGTGTGTGTGTGTTATAGTCTGTGAAGGAGAGGGTGCGTGTGTGTATATTTCTATTCCTGTGAGTATACATTCATCTATAAACATTATTGTCGAAGGGTGTGCTGATGTATGCATTAAAGTGTCTATTTAGTACATGTACCTGTGTGTGTGTGTGTGTGTGTGTGTGTGTGTGTGTGTGTGTGTGTGTGTGTGTGTGTGTAAGTGCGTGTTTGTGTGTGTGTAAGTGCGTGTTTGTGTGTGTGTGTGTTGTTTGTGTGTGTGTGTGTGTGTGTGTGGTTAGTCATGTGCATGTGTTTGTGTCTGTTTTCAGCGTGTGTATAAATGCAAGTGTGTGAAATCCTGAGGTTGAAACAAGAGTCTCTAACAGGCAAGAGTCAAACACACACACACACACACACACACACACACACACACACACACACACACACACACACACACATATAGCACACAACCAACTTACATACTCCCCCCTACAAGTACATGCAAATGGTGTGTGTGTGTGTGTGTGTGTGTGTGTGTGTGTGTGTGTGTGTGTGTGTTTTGCTGAATGAGTGAGCACACAGCTTTATATGGCCTGGAAGTGTTGAGTCTCTGAGGTCTACAGAAAGCAGAGGCGCGGTGACAGTGTGTGTGTGTGTGTGTGTGTGTGTGTGTGTGTCTACAGACAACAGGGGCTGATGACAGCCTCTCAGGGTTCAGCTCTTGTCTCAATGTAAATGTGTGCCGGCTGGCTGGGCAGTGTCACACACACACACACACACACACACACACACACACACAGTTGTACAGCAGCTGCACACACACATACAAACACATTGGTGTGCTTATCTCTCTCTCTCTCTCTCTCTCTCTCTCTCTCTCTCTCTCTCTCTCTTCTCTCTCTCTCTCTCTCTCTCTCACACACACACACACACACACACACACACACTGGTATGTCAGCTGTGGAGTGTCACAAACCAACACAAACACACACACTGTGGTATGGTGGCTGGGATGGCTAAACTCTTTCATTTCCGCTCCTTTCCAGGTCACACACGTGAGGTGAGGAGTGGAAGATGACTGAGAGAGAGAGAGAGAGAGAGAGAGAGAGAGAGAGAGAGAGAGAGAGAGAGAGAGAAGGCTATGGGCTGACAGTAAGAGAGAGCGAGAGAGAGAGAGAGAGAGAGAGAGAGAGAGAGAGAGAGAGAGAGAGAGAGAGAGAGAGAGAGATGGCCATGGGTTGACAGAGATGCAGCTCTTCCCGGCTGTAAACAATTGACTGCAGACACTGAGACAGAACACTGGTCATTTCCTTAGAATTTTAGCAGCTAGCAGCTAACGTTATTTTAAATTAACAATGAAATGACAATCGTTAAAGTTAACGGTCTCGTTTGACTATGACCAGAGAGGACTTTGTTATGACCAATATGAGAGTTATGCAGCCAATATAACCGGAAATAAGTGAGCATTATTAAAAATGTTTATGTTCAAAAGCCCATTGTTTGTGCTTAGTGATTGGCCTCTCAGTCTGTAAACTAGTTTCTGATTGGACCACTACATCTGTCAGTCATATTCCATGTTGCCAAACTTTTGCCCTAAAAATGCTCTCATGTTGCTATGTATATGTATGTGTATGTATAAACAAAACAGAAGACAACAAGTGAAAACAAACCATAGAGCCAATGATGAGGCAGACTTCCTGTAACTCAGCTGGCCAATGGGGCGGGGTTTAGGGGGTTTGGGGGCGGGGCATTGGGGCATTGTTCTCCTGCACGTGTGGTGATGGGGGAAGCTTGTTGCCAGGTGCCTGTGTTGCTAGGTAAACAGTTTATTTCTGGAAAGCGTCAGGTTTCAGGGCCAAGCAGGACAGAACACACACACACACACACACACACACACACACACACACACACAGCTCTCATAGAGGATTATGGGACAGGTCTCGAGAGCGTGCAGCTCCACAGTGGCAGGGCAGACACCTGTGATGAGGATACCTGTGACGACACACACACACACACACACACACACACACACACATACAAACGCTGTATCGCTAGTACACAGTCACACGCTCATCTCATCAGAATCACTACTGCACAATAGGTGAATCTCAAAGAACCAGCACTCAAAATACACATGCCCTTAGACATGAACCATACACACACACACACACACACACACACACACACAATGATCTCTTAGAATAAATGGCTACAAAACGGGTGAGGAATGTGCGTGTTCACATGTGTGTGTCCACATATGTGTGTGTTTGTGTGCATAAATAGTTCATTTGAGAGTTGGTAGGTGCAGTGTGTGTGTGTGTGTGGGTGGGTGGGTGTGAGTGTGTGTTTGTAGGGGGGAGGAGTGCTGCTCCAGCAGAAATAAAAACAGACATGCATGCACACCTCTGCTAAGTGTGTGTGTGTGTGTGTGTGTGTGTGTGTGTGTGTGTGTGTGTGTGTGTGTTAATACTGTAAGTGTATGTCTGCATGTTTATACTGTATGTATTTTATGTCCTGTAGATGTAAGCACATACAGGACCCTTAAACTCTAAGTAGGCTATGTTTGTGTGTGTGTGTGTGTGTGTGTGTGTGTGTGTGTGTGTGTGTGTGTGTGTGTGTGTGTTGTGTGCACTGACACTGTTAGGCCCAATTCACACTGCAATTGCGTGTTCGCGGTCCGTATCCAAAGTGGTGTGTGTGTGCGTGTGTGTGTGTGTGTGTCTGCATTCACAACAGAAACCACCTGTCTCTGCGATCTTGTGCGTGGAATAAAAATGTGTATGCGTGTGTGTGTGGCAATCCAAGCTCACCACTAGAAATCTATTGAAAGCGCATAACACGACACAAGGCAGGCGTGGAAAATAAAACTAGTCTCTTATTTTGCACCACATACTGTACACAATGCGCAGGTCTGGTGTGAATCGGACGTTATCAATACAACACTGCTGACACATGTTTATTTGATACGAGACAAAAAAACACCTCCCGAACACCAACTGCAAGGTGTGTGTGTGTGTGCTACATGCACTCTTTGTTTGAGTATTTGCAACAGTAATGTAGCTTCTTCTTACTTTTTAAACTGTTGTATTCTTGTGTGTGTGTATGTGTGTGTGTCTATGTGTTTCTGTGTGTGTGTGTCTGTGTGTGTGTGTGTGTTTGTGTGTGTGTCTGTGTGTGTTTGTGTGTGTGTGTTTGTGAGCAAACCTTCACTTCAAGGACTGCAAAAAGGTTACATCTTTCCTCCAAAAATTCCTTGTTTGTGACAAGATTTCACTCTTACACAAGCAGTGGTCTGTGACACACACACACACACACACACACACACCTCAGCAGTTGGAAATGTGGCCTGACTGGTGTGTCACATACCTCTGTTGAAGATGATTAAGATGTGAGTCTGTGTGTGTGTGTGTGTGTGTGTGTGTGTGTGTGTGTGTGTGTGTGTGTGTGCCACATACCACTGCTTGTGTAATGATGAAATCTTGTCTAATTTTCTGCTTGCGTATAGTGGACTCACTTAAACTGATTGACAACCATTAAGTGTAGTGGCTCCTCAAAGAACAGCTGTGTGTGTGTGTGTATGTATGTGTGTGTGTGTGTGTGTGTGTGTGTGTGAGAGAGAGAGAGAGAGAGAGAGAGAGAGAGAGAGAGAGAGAGAGAGAGTTTCTCCATGTCGTCCAAATGTCCCGTGACAAACAAACGTCTCCTGTCTCCTCACAGGTTCACGTGGGACAAACGGCCGCCAGTTAAATAGAATCTTTATTACCGTGGAGCCGTAAATAAAATCTTTTGCTGGAAAACATTCTGGCGCGGGAGGCTAAAAATAGCCACTCCTTGGAAGAGGTGCATTAGATGATAAAGGAATAAAAACAAGCAGAAGTACACTGTGTGTGTGTGTGTGTGTGTGTGTGTGTGTGTGTGTGTGTGTGTGTGTGTGTGTGTGTGTGTGTGTGTGTGTGTGAGTGTGAGTGTGTGTGTGTGTGCGTGTAGTATCTCAGGGGATAAAAATAGAACGCTAATGGTTCCTTCTCGTTTGTCTCGTGTCTTTTATGCCTGTACTTATAGACAGGTAGGATGGAGAATTAGGCTCAGAGTTCACCATTGACAACCAGGGCCAGATGATTAAACATTTATGCTCCGCAATAATCTCAGATTAGAGACTAAATCTGATGACACAGCATATGACTACTGGTAAAACAGCATTTCCTCATATTCCTAAGTGCTATCCATGGCACACACACACACACACACACACACACACACACACACACACACACAGATATCAGAAACCTCAATAAAGCTTTGTCACTGAGGCTGAAGCACAACTTCCTTATGATGCTAATAAACAACAATTCCTGCCAGCTTCCTCCTCTGAATATCAAAACACAGCTGCACTTTGACCTTTGCACTGCGACCCGAGATCTATAGGCTTGTTTTGCTGCAGTCTGCTGCTCTGTCACAAATAAACAATAAACAGTGTGTGCAGGGTTGCCGGCGTGTGTGTGTGTGTGTGTGTGCGTGTGTGACGTGTGTGTGTTTGTGTGTATGGGGGGTTTGAGGGTGTGTATTGCTCACACATTCAAGCTCAACATTCACTCTGACATCAATGCAGAGTCCAGGATTGGGCTCTGCACCTAACAACACGGATGAAGCACTGGGTAGTGTGTGTGTGTGTGTGTGTGTGTGTGTGTACAACCGGAGAAACCATGAAGCACTGGGTAGTGTGTGTGTGTGTGTGTGTGTGTGTGTGTACATTGAAAGAGATTGCTCTGCACACCAAAGCTCAAAGGTGCTGGCCACCGAAAATTAAATCTAAACTACTAAAGAAAAAGGTGCCGCACACTTAAAGTCCATAGAGAATTTAATTATTAAAAAGTCATGATGACGTTTCGGCACAGAGCCTTAATCAGGTTGTGTGTGTGTACAACCAGAGAACGGATGAAACACTGGGTAGTGTGTGTGTGTATATTGTGTGTGTGTGTGTGTGTGTGTGTGTGTGTGTGTGTGTGTGTGTGTGTGTGTGTGTGTGTGTACAACCAGAGAACGGATGAAGCACTGGGTAGTATGTGTGTGTGTGTGTGTGTGTGTACAACCAGAGAACGGATGAAGCACTGGGTAGTGTGTGTGTGTGTGTGTGTACAACCAGTGAACTGATGAAGGACTGTGTGTGTGTGTGTGTATGTATGTGTGTGTGTGTGTGTGTGTGTGTGTGTGTGTGTGTGTGTGTACAACCACCGTACAAAGCACCGGGTAGTGTGTGTGTACAACCAGAGACACTTCTACAGGAGGAAACCCATCACTTCAGAAATCCTCCCATTGAAATAATCCTGCATTACGGCCGTTTGTAACTCAAAGTAGAGTAGAGTAGAGAAACTGGAAGTCCTGCCTTACGGTCAGCACACCTTGTCAGCACTCAACGAACTCTTAACTTGTCTTCATTGCCATGTGTTTGTCTTTTTGTGTTCAAATGCTCATGTCATGGGTGTGACTT
Source organism: Sardinella longiceps (assembly GCA_027497455.2). NCBI lineage: Eukaryota > Metazoa > Chordata > Actinopteri > Clupeiformes > Clupeidae > Sardinella > Sardinella longiceps. The sequence goes on along the minus strand of JAODXP020000012.1, from coordinate 16,686,562 downwards.
GTTATTTGTATGTGTGTGTGTGTTTCTTATGGAAATTGGAGACTTGTATGAATGAGTTTTAAACTGTGGTTTAGGTACACCCCTGTTGAATGGTTCAGTCCACTTGACCTTGCTAATTTATTAGATAATTAGCCAGCCAATTTAGGAGCTGGGGTTTTTCACAAGAGTTTTGGGGGCTTGGATACAACACAGGAGAGACAAGGAGCTACAGAATCTGGGTATCAGAGATAGTAAATGTCTGAAAGTAAACTGAAGTTTAAAGTAAAAGGACTGTTTTAAGTCAAGTGCTCTGAAGTCTAATAGCTAACGCACATTTCCAAGACGTCTGCCAAGAATGTGTGTGAATTATATGATCTGACATTCAAAGGCCATCATCAATCTGAACTTTAGTGAAGGAGTGTAACATGAACGTTTGCTGTCGGTGGAGCGGTGACACTTTTCCTAGCCACTTCAATTATTTAATTTCGTGCATCGTAGACCGAGTTGGTGAAACAGCAGCTAACACAAACTGAATGAGGCATGTCAAAAACGAAACCTAATCGATTTGCTTTTTCTTTGAAATGCCCCATTCTGTTAACGTTAGCTGCCGTTTCGCTATCTCAGTCTGCGTTGCATGAAATCCAGTGATTGAGGTGGCTATCAATAGCGCTTGGCACTATAAAACAGTAGGACTATGTGTTGATTCACGCCGGTGTTTTCCTTTAAGCCCAAAGGGGTCTCCGGGTTGGCGGCTGAGTGAAGGGACTTGTCTTAGAGGGACTTTGGTACAAGCACATGACTGCCTGTGTGTACAGCGGTCGGTAGGGATAGCAGGGGTCGGAGGTCACGTGGTTACCATGGTTACCATCATGGTTGGCAGTCATGGTGTCATGTCGTCATTGCTGTTGTCACTGAGGTGTGGATCCCACCAGAGGAACTACAGGTAGACCACATTCAGCAATACTGAAATCATTGAGTGTGAGAAGTGTGTGTGTGTGTGTGTGTGTGTGTGTGTGTGTGTGTGTGTGTGTGTGTGTGTGTGTGTGTGTGAGGGACGGTGAGAGCGTGTATGTTTGTGTGCTACACTAAACACACACCAAAGCTGCCCTGAAGTAAAGGCATAAAAATACTGTAGTTTTCTTGTTGCATGCATGTATGTGTGTATGTGTGTATGTCTCTGTGTGTGTGTGTGTGCATGGGGGGGGGGGGAGTTATGTGCACTGTAAACATTTGAAGTGGTTCCCTCAAAGGAATAGATCACACACACACACACACACACACACACACACACACAGTCTAAAAACTCAATACTCTTAACTATAGGTACATATAGCGAAGGGACAAGGTCAAGGTTGCCTTTACGTTTGATCTGCGATGTAGCTGTTTGTGTGAGAGTGTGTGTGTGTTTGTGTGTGTGTGTGTTCAGTCTCTCATGGAGTGTTTGCTGAAGGCCCCCCCCCCCCCCACACACACACACATACATTCTTGCATTTACACACACTCTCACTCTCTCTTGATCACACACACACACACACACACACACACACACACCACGTGCCCCAGCAGCTGTGGTGTTTCTCAAGGGAGGGGTAGTGGGGCGGTATGGTGAGGGTGTTTGTGTGTGTGTGAATAATGTGCGGTGGGATGGTATGGTGAGGGTGTATTGTGTGTGTGTTAGAGGCATCTTTGTTGTGTGTGCAGTGTTCACTATGTAGTTTTGGCCCCAGAGAGATTTTCCACATCAGCTGGAGAGAAAGAGTCAAAAGAAAAGATAAACTTTACACTAGAACAGATCAACTTTATTATTAATCTTTACGCTAGAAAAGATCAACTTTATTATCAGTCTTTACGCTAATGTTAGAGTGTAATAGTATTGCTTTCAACCCACATATAGAGTAATAACTAAACAAATACATACTGTATGTTAAGTGGTAAGAGAGAAAGAGAGAGTGTGTGTATGTACTGTATGTGTGTGTCTGTGTATGTATGTGTGTGTGTGCGTTTCTGTAGGTCTGTGTGTGTGTCAGTATGGCTGTGTGTGTGTGTGTGTCTGTATATGTATGTGTGTGTGTGTTGGTGTATGCGCACGTGTGTGTGCGTGGGGGGGGGGGGAGTGGTTAAGAGTGGAAAGCCTGAAGTCCATCTGCTACTGACAGCACCACTGTCAGTTCCACCGATACGCGTACACACACACACACACACACACACACACACACACAAACACACACACAAACACACAAGGGCTGATATGTGGAGTGCCCTACCCCTGCCACCCACTCAATTTCTTACACTCAGCTCATGTGTGTGTAATTTGTTCAGATGCCCTTCGTCCATAGATGACATTTTTGAGAGGTCAAATTTGACTCACACAACAGAAGAGACATCTCAACTATCACGCTACATGCTAACACTCACACACACACATACCAGTAACACTACTAATAGGCTGCACAAACACACACATACACACACACTCACACCAGAAACACTGCTACACTAACACGCCAGTCGCTGCAATATTGTACACACACACACACACACACACACACACACACACGATCCAGCACTCACGCTAGATGTGAAGCATACCCCAGCCCACCCAAAATACAAAATAAACTGTATTACGGCCGATTCACACACAAACCTGTGCACGAGCGGCGCGTAAGCGGTGCGGGCGCGGTGTTGGGGCGATTTCATTTAGAATACATGTTAACAGGTTAGGTCATTCAGACTGCACGCGTGTTCTGCGCGGCTCCTGTCCGGTTTCTGAGCGGTGAACCGCGCAGCTCCCGCGCTGTTTTTTTTAAATAGAAACAAGTTCTATTTTTCCAAGCGTTTTCAGCACGGTAAGCGGGACTTGCGCGGTGTCCATAGATTTCAAACGCAGAGCTCGGGCAGCCGGTTCGCGCAGAACACCGCAGAGACAATTTCTTGTGTGAATGCACAAGCCCACAGGCACCGCTCACGGGCCGCTTACGGACCACCCCGCTCCGCGAACGCGCAGTTTGTGTGTGATTAGGCCGTTAGGCTAACACTAGCCTGGCTTTGGCCATCCTCTTGGCTCCGTATACAGGTCTGGGATCTCATCCAATGATAAACGATTGCAAGCTGGAAGTGTGAACAGTTTTCACCCAGTCACTAATGTTATGCGGGGTTATGTAGGCTAGTAGCTATGGGTCTGACTAGCATTAGCACTGACTAGCATGTTGGCTACTAGCTATGGGTCTGACTGACTAGCATTAGCAATGATTAGCATGTAGGCTACTAGCAACGACCAAATACCGGACTGTTGGGGACAGACAGTGCTTAATTTGTAAAGCGGGAGGTCCCGGAGCGCAGAGGATGCGTCGCTCCAGTGCGAAAAAAAAACAAAAACGGCGCGGTGGGGGGTGGGGGGCTCTCTACAACTCTGTGCGCCACACCGAAACTGTGTGTATTGTATGGCCTAATAACACTAGTTGCATCAAATCCGGATAGAGAACACATTCCTGAAATGTGTGTATGTGTGTATGTGAATTTTTCCTGTATCCAGAAAAGCGCTATAAACTGATTTATTATTATTATTATTATTATTATTATTATTATTAGCTATGGGTCTGACTGACTAGCATTAGCACTGACTAGCATGTAGGCTACTAGCTATGGATCTGACTAGCATTAGCACTGACCTCTGGGGCATTCCTGTTCCGGGAGCGTGTCTATGTTCCCACAGCTCTATGTTCCCACAACTCTATGTTCCCACAGCCCTATATTCTCACATTTCTAAGAGTTTTTTTTTTTTCTTTCTTCAAAGTTAGGTACTATAGTCCCACATTTCTACCCCTGCCTGGTAGACCCCTATGTAAGTTCAAGCAAGATTCGATCTTTGGTATTATTTGCCCTCAATGGTGCCTTCCAGGTAGTGGGGTTTAGTTTTGCATCCACATTCCACAACGATTTTATATTCATCCACCTCAGCGATCATTTTTTAAATCAACCTCAGCAATCATTTTTGAATCAGAATCCTCCATTCTAATGTGAACGGAAGGGAAATTTTCTAAGAAATGTGGGAGCATAGGGTTGTGGGAATATAGGGCTGTGGGAACATAGGGCCTAATTTCCAAAAATTCTGTCAAAAATAAAAATTCCTAACAAATGTGGGAACATAGAGCTGTGGGAACATAGAGCTGACCCCCCTGTTCCAATTCATACTTTTCACCCGAAGATTCTGGCTACTATGACGTATGGTCTGGCGGGCAAAAAACATTCCCTCCAAAAAAAGACGACGAAGCTACTGTAGGCACAGTCGTATTTTTCTGTTTACCATGTCCATGCCAATAGACAGGCGAGATGGTTGGTAATTTTATAAACTGGTATGGAGTTTCCCTGACTTTCCCTGTAACTGGCATTTTTTATGTTGTGTAATGTCATGATGTTTAAAAGGGGTGAGTTTCAATGCGGAGCCACAGACTGCAGAGATCTCAAGACTTCCAGCATGAAGGCGACTGCACTCCTGATTCTGGCCTGCTGTTGCAGCTATTGGTGTGTGTGTGAGCCGGTGGCTGCTGAGAGTGTTGGCCAAACCCCTCAGTGCTCCACCAATGGACCAGACGGCCACTGCGACCTCTTCTCCCTGCCTCACATGGTCATCAACATGGCGGAGAAAATCTCCCAGCTGGAGGCCAGACTGCAGGACGCTGAGAAAGAAGTCCAGGAGCTTAGGGGACTCACTGCAGGTGACATAGTTATTATTATTACCTCCGCCAAGGAGATTATGTTTTTGGTCTTGTTGCTCTCTGTTTGTCAGCAGGATAAGTCAAAAAGTTATGAACGGATTTTGATGACATTTTGTGGAGTTGTTGGAAATGGCACAAGGAACAAGTGATTACATTTTGGTGGTGATCCGGATCACGATGGCCTTGGCGGAGGTTTGCACTCTCTGAGTGGTTGTAGTTGCAATTTTGTTTTTGAAAGTCAGTGAGCTCCACTGGTAAAGCTAGCCTGGTACTGTGTTAAAGGCACTATATGTGCACAATATGATTGCGTGTGTTATAGCTCATATCCAATATCTGATTTCTCTCTCTCTCTCTCTCTGTGTGTGTGTGTGTGTGTGTGTGTGTGTGTGTGTTTTCAGACCGTCCTCATGTTGCCTTCTCAGCAGCTCTGAGAGATTCTAGTTTTGGAGATATTGGACCCTTCACCACCGCTGTTCCCCTCCAGTATAAGAGGGTCTTCTCTAACACTGGCAACAGCTACAACCCCTCAACAGGTAGTGTGTGTGTGTGTGTGTGTGTGTGTGTGTGTGTGTGCATGTTGGTCAAAGCAAGAGCAAAAGTTGAAACTGATGAAATGTGTGATGATGATGAACATTTGGTATTTTTCCACAGGCATTTTCACAGCTCAGGTCAAAGGGATGTACTTCTTCCAATTCACCATGTTTAACAACCTAGAAGGCGGTCCCCTCCTCTGTTGTGAGTCTGAGGAAGAACGGCGAGATGCTGGTGTCTGTCTGGGATATCAGTCGGTTCGGACACAAACGACTCGGGCAGCAACGCTGTGGTCATCTCCCTGGAGGTGGGGGACAGTGGTGTATGTGGAGCTGCATGCTAACAGGATTGTCTATGATGACAGCAGTCTCCGCTTGAACACATTCACTGGGTTTCTGCTCTTCTCCATGTAATGCATCAGCACAGCAGTAGGGATGCAACAATAAAGCGTCAACTGGTAAAATTTCTATAGAAGTGTGTGAGTTTTTGTTTGAGTTGAGATAAATAAATCTCAATGTGTCCCCTCCTCCCCCTCCCTCCCCTATCATTCCAGGCCCACCAAGGTAGAATTACCAGTGTTTCTTCCACACCTTTATACAATAAATCTCTATCCAGGCAGCTAATGTCCCTCATTACAAATAATGTGCATTAAAATTTTCAACTCAATTCAATTTTATGTGTAGAGTGCACAAATACAATACATTGTCTCCTGGCGCTTTACAGTCAGGGAGCACCCATGAGTAACAGGAGCCAAGGAAAAACTCCCTTCGCTTCATAATAATTATTTTTTAGGAAGAAAATTTGATCTTCAGATCACTGTGTGGACTGTTGATGTGAAGGAAACAAAAATATCAGTTACATTTACATTTAGGCTACTAGCTATGAGTCTGACTGACTAGGCTATGTTCAGACTGCACTCCAAATCTGATTTTTAGCATATCTGATCAACATCAGATCTCTCTATCGACCGCGTTCACATCGCTTGTCATATCGGATCTCCATGTCCGCTAATCACCTGCCATATCCACGTGGGTTACTATGGGACCCTAACACATCATGCCCACAAATAATAAACAAAACCGCGGAGGGTAGAAAGTTGAATGTTTCTCTCTCAGATGGTTAAGTGGGGCCGTAGCACACAGCTACAAGTAACTAGGAAGTATCAGAGATGGAAGAATAGCGTTACTCATACAGCTGTTAGTTGCCTTTCTGATGCGTGGTTGAAAACTTTCACTGACGTTGCTTTCCACACGCGAGGTAAACCTTGCTTTCCACACGCGAGGTAAACTCCAGGTCATATGCAACTTGCGGCAAACCCATAACGTCCATCTGCATTCCACGTGTTGATGTTTGTGTCACGTGACAAATGACGCAAGTGACACGGTGAAATCTTATCCCATGTGGAAAAGCTGTTCAGATCGCAGCATATCCGATCGCAATTGACACCACATGGGTATGTAGGGCAGGAAAAAATCCGAATTCATGTGGTTTTCTGCTGTTCAGACCACCCGAAATCAATTCTAGATACAATCTGGATATGCAAAAATCGGATTTGGGAAGCCAATCTGAACGAGGCCTAGCATGTAGGCTACTGGCTATGAGTCTGACTGACTGGCATTAACACTGACTAGCATGTAGGCTACTAGCTATGGATCTGACTAGCCTTACCACTGACCTCGAAGGCGCGAACCAAGCCCTTCCTCATCTACACCGACCACAAGAACCTGAAGTTTATCCGAGAATCGAAGCGGCTTAACCCCCGGCAAGCTCGCTGGGCCCTGTTTTTCGGACGCTTCGACTTTGTGGTGACCTACCGCCCAGGTTCCAAGAACGAAAAGGCTGACGCCCCTCTCGTCTCTTCACACCCAACGCTGAGCCAGCGATTCGCATTTGCAATGCGGCCAAGCCGGACAATCGTGAGGCCTGCGGGCCTCCTGCAACCTCTCTCCATCCCACGCCGTCCCTGGTCTCATGTCTCCTTGGACTTCATCACCGGCCTGCCGCCGTCCCAGGGCAGCACGGCCATTCTGGTGGTGGTGGACCGTTTCTCCAAGGCTGCCCGCTTTGTCGCTCTTGCCAAGCTTCCATCGGCCAAGGGGACAGCTGAAATCCTGGTTCGCGAGATCGTTCCGATCAAGGCCCCCCTGAAGATCTCGTCAGCGACAGGGGGCCCCAGTTGTTGCCCGCTTTTGGAAGGCGTTCTGGGGCCTCCTGGGGGCCTCCGTGAGCCTGTCGTCGGGGCACCACCCCCAATTTAATGGACAAACAGAGCGAGTGAATCAGGACCTGGAGACCTACCTCCGCTGTTATGCCTCTCGGGATCCTACTACCTGGAGTGACAGCCTTTTCTGGGCTGAGGTAGCCCACAACCAGCAGTGGCACGCCTCCATTGGGACCTCCCGTTTGAACTGATGTGGGGCTACCCTCCCCGCCTTTCCCTTCCCCCCTGAGCGTGGCAACGTTCCCTCTGCTCACGCCTCGGTGTCCCGCCTCCACGCCTGCTGGAAAAGGGCTCGCTTGGCCTTGATTCACTCTCAGGAGCAGATGAGGCAACAGGCTGATCGACAGAGGAGGCCAGGATCCGCCCTCAAGGTTGGGCAGCGTGTCTGGCTGTCAACTAAAGGCTTGCCCCTGAAAGGTGAGAACTGCAAGCTCGCCCCTCGTTACATCAGGCCCTATCGGATCCTCCGGAAGATATCCCGTACTGCGTTTGCCCTGGAGTTGCCGAAGTCCCTGAGGGTCCATCCCGTTGTCCACCGCTCGGTTCTGCGGCCGGCTACGACCCTCACCCCTGTGCCCGGCCAGCGCGGTTCCGCCTCCGGCCCAGTTTATCGATGGGGGGCCCACTTATACAGTCAACAAGCTGGATAAGTCCCTCATCCGGGTCTTCAAAGCCTCTCGCTCTGGGCTGTCGGGAGCCAGCCCTCGAGGGGGGGTCCTGTCACGTCTGTCGGCGCTGGACGCCGGAACTATAGGAGCCGATAGCGCCTTCATGGGGTGTGCGATCGCCTGTGATCGCGCTTCTGCCTCTTCCTCGATCTCAGGTGTTTTGATGCCATTAAGCTAGTTTGTTAGCAGCTATTTAAAGCATCACCCTGTCTTCGCTTCGTGCTCCGATATGAGTTAACGTGAGTACGTTCTGGTTTGAACTCGTTTGCTTTCTCTTTGCTCTCAGTGCTGCTCGTTACTACAAAGTTCGAAGCGATCCGAAAAGCAGAGGCCCAGCGAGCTTGCCGGGGGTTAAGCCGCTGGTTCGCGGCGATCGTTCGATCAAGAGCCCCCTGAAGATGCTCGTCAGCGACAGGGGCCCCAGTTTGTTGCCCGCTTTTGGAAGGCGTTCTGGGGCCTCCTGGGGGCCTCCGTGAGCCTGTCGTCGGGGCACCACCCCCAATTTAATGGACAAACAGAGCGAGTGAATCAGGACACCGGAGACCTACTCCGCTGTTATGCCTCTCGGGATCCTACTACCTGGAGTGACAGCCTTTTCTGGGCTGAGGGTAGCCCACAACCAGCAGTGGCACGCCTCCATTGGGACCTCCCCGTTTGAACTGATGTGGGGCTACCCTCCCCGCCTTTTCCCTTCCCCCCTGGAGCGTGGCAACGGTTCCCTCTGCTCACGCCTCGGTGTCCCGCCCTCCGCGCCTGCTGGAAAAGGGCTCGCTTGGCCTTGATTCACTCTCAGGAGCAGATGAGGCAACAGGCTGATCGACAGAGGAGGCCAGGATCCGCCCTCAAGGTTGGGCAGCGTGTCTGGCTGTCAACTAAAAGCTTGCCCCTGAAAGGTGAGAACTGCAAGCTCGCCCCTCGTTACATCAGGCCCTATCGGATCCTCCGGAAGATATCCCGTACTGCGTTTGCCCTGGAGTTGCCGAAGTCCCTGAGGGTCCATCCCGTTTTCCACCGCTCGGTTCTGCGGCCGGCTACGACCTCACCCCTGTGCCCGGCCAGCCCGGTTCCGCCTCCGGCCCAGTTTATCGATGGGGGGCCCACTTATGCAGTCAACAAGGCTGGACAAGTCCCTCATCCGGGTCTTCAACAGCCTCTCTCGCTCTGGGCTGTCGGGAGCCAGCCCTCGAGGGGGGGGTCCTGTCACGTCTGTCGGCGCTGGACGCCGTAACTATAGGAGGCGATAGCGCCTTCATGGGGTGTGCGATCGCCTGTGATCGCACTTCTGCCTCTTCCTCGATCTCAGGTGTTTTGATGCCACTAAGCTAGTTTGTTAGCAGCTATTTAAAGCATCCCCTGTCTTCGCTTCGTGCTCCGACATGAGTTAACGTGAGTACGTTCTGGTTTGAACTCGTTTGTTTTCTCTTTGCTCTCAGTACTGCTCGTTACTCTCTCTCGTGCCTTCTTTGCTCTTTGTATTTCCCGCTGGGATCGTTATGCTCCTACGTTGTGTGTTCTGACTGGATCTCGCCTTGCCTTGTTAACGTTACTGACGAACTCGCAGGACTTTGTGAGCCCTCTACTTCCTTTCTCGGACTGTTATTGTGTCGCTACCTTTACTGACTCTTTTGGATTACTGGAAGACGTTCTGTTGTGGATTATGAACTGTGTTGCGTTTGAAGAGGACTAAGTCGGACTCGTTAATACTCGTGGACTGAGTTGAGTTACTAACGTAACCTGCGTTGCCTTAACTGTGACTGTGCTCGATCGTGGCTTTCCTTGAACTAAACTTTTGTGTGTTTGCCCTTCTGGACTTCTGCTTTTCGTAGCCTATGTGACGTCATTGAATGAATGAACTGAGTATCCTTATTGCTGCATTATTTCTGGACGTATGCTCTCTTCCTGTTTGAATGCTATTCTATGCACTGCTTGATTATGCTTGATTACTGTGTGAAATATGTTTGACTGAACTGCTCTGGCTGAACTAAGTTAGGCTTTATTATTGTGTGAAGCCATTTTTGACTGAACTGCATTTATGTTTCCTGTTTCTACTGATGGTATTTTTTAGGTCTTACAATCAGATACACAAAACTCCGTCAGCTCAGGACTCACCGAAATGCAGGTTTATTCAGCTTTACAATGATGGCCATACAAGGGAGTCACAAAGTGTCGCTCGCTCAGAGTTTCACAATGCAACTGACTTCGTACAGTAAGGCCTGACCTTTAGGCTCTTGTAGAATACACATTCATGTCTGACCATTTTCCCGCGATTCATGCAAATAGCTTCCGGCGGGACCAAATGGTCACTACAAACAATATGGCACAGAGATTTAATTATCGCCAGGGAGACGCTCAGGAAGGGGAAATGGCTCTAATCAATTTACCTGTCTGGCCTGCAATATACAGAGACGTAACCAAATTAACTAAGCTAATGAAATAATAAGGAATACAATGTTATAACATATGTCTAAAATCCCAAACTCTCACTACTGTGAAGCCTTTTTGGTTTAATTTATATAGGCTACTGTAGCCTGCTGTGAAGCATTTTTGTGTTTGAGCTGACTTGCCCCTGCTAGTCTTGCCGTCGTACTGGCTTTCTTTGTCTTTAAGTTATTTAAGTTTAAGCTATTAAATACTCCTGTTCAGCCTGCCATCCTGCCTGCGCGTGCGCCTTCCTACTGAGTCCTGATAGTCCGCTAACTTGGCTTTCTAAGATGGCAGCGCCGGTACTGCCTGCAGCCCCTCATGCTCCTGCTAGCGATGTGCATTTTATGTTAAATGTATCGTCTGTTTCGTCTGAGTCGTGCACAAAAAGAGCCTACAACAGAAGCCTGTTACTTGGACTCCAACATTTCAAACAATCTTTCCGGAGTTACATGGACTTTGGACCCAGAATCCTCCACCGGCAAGACCCAGGGGCCTGTGAAGTATCAGACCTTCCCCCAGTCACCGGCTGGTGCTGGAGGCGACGAAAGCGGTGGGGGAGAGCTAGCAGAGCTGGGAGAGCTAGCAGGCGTCGCATACGCGGTTGCCGGGCAGGAATAAAAACAAGACTGAAAACAAAGCCGTTCAAGACTGCACTTCCTTCGATTCTACTCTCCAATGTTCGATCGCTGGAAAACAAAATGGACTACCTCAGATTGGATCTAACGTCACAAAGCAAGGTGAGAGACTGCAACGCCATCATTCTCACAGAGACTTGGCTCAACCACGCTGTTCCCGACCATGCTATCCAGGTAGACGGTTTTACATCTTTACGGGCAGACAGAAGTCAAGCTCTCAGTGGTAAATCACGGGGAGGTGGTGTCTGCATTTTCATCAACAACAACTGGTGCACTAATGTTAAAGTCATCTCAAGCCACTGTTTGGAGGACATAGAGTTCTTATTAAGAACTTAACAATCAAATGTCGACCGACGTACTTGCCGAGAGAATTCACTGCCGTCACTATAACAGACTGTGCATGTGCCGCCTAGCGCGAACACAAAGGAAGCATCTCAACATTGTATCAGTCGGTCAGCACGCTGCAAGACGCAAATCTGGATGCTGCTAACATAATCGCGGGCGATTTCAACCAAGCCAAATTGAAAACAGTACTACCCCAATATCACAAGAATGTGGACTTTGCTACTAGGGGAGAGAATACCTTGGATCAAGTGTTTACCAACGTGAAACAAGCCTACAGAGCCGCGCCCCACCCCCAACTGGGCAACTCTGATCACCTACAGGCCACTGCTAACGAGGTGCAAACCGTCTGTGAGACAGATCAGGACCTGGCCAGAGGGGGCCACCTCAGCTCTGCAAGACTGTTTTGAGCGCACAGATTGGAATGTTTTCAGAGAGGCTGCCACTTCCAACCAACATATCAACATAAGTGAATACACTGAATCTGTGATCAGCTACATTTCAAAGTGCATGGAAGATGTAACCGTCACCAAGAACATCACCACAAGGGCCAACGAGGGAGGTTCGTGAGCTCCTGAGAGTGCGTAACACTGCCTTCAAGTCTGGTGACAAGGATGCCCTCAGTACAGCGAGAGCTAACCTGAATCGAGGCATGAGAGCAGCAAAGCGTGCCTATGGCCAGAAAATCCAATCCCACTTCACTGACACAAAAGACTCCAGACGCCTATGGCAAGGCATTCAGACTGTAACTGGCTACAGGCCCACCCCTCCCCCATGCGAGGACAACACAGACTTTCTCAACTCACTAAATGTTTTCTTCAGCCGGTTTGAAGAAAACAACACCACCACCCCAACAAAAGCCCCCCACTGCTTGGAGGATACAACACTGAAACTGGACCCAGCTGACGTGCGGAGGATCCTTGGACAGGTGAATCCCAGGAAGGCTGCTGGCCCGGACAACATAACTGGGCGTGTGCTAAGAGACTGTGCTGACTCACTCACAGATGTTCTCACAGATATTTTCAACATCTCTCTGAGCCAAGCCATCATACCAGAGTGCTTCAAAGCCACCACCATCATACCACTACCCAAGAAATCCCCAGCAACAACTCTCAACGACTACCGGCCCATAGCACTGACTCCCATCATGATGAAGTGCTTCGAAAGGCTAGTCAAGGCTCACATAACATCCAGCCTACCCACCACCTTTGACCCCTACCAGTTTGCATATCGTCCCAAGCGCTCCACCGATGACGCCATAGCAGCAGCACTTCAACTCAGCCTGGCTCATCTGGAGAACAAAAACAGCTGTGTGCGGATGCTGTTCATTGACTTCAGCTCTGCATTCAACACGGTCATCCCACAACACCTGGTGGACAAACTACAAACCATCGGCATCAGCACACCACTCTGCAACTGGTTACTGGACTTTCTCACTAACAGACCACAGACAGTAAGAGTCGGCAAAAACTCATCACAGACCACCATCATGAACACAGGGGTCCCCCAGGGGTGCGTGTTGAGTCCGCTGCTCTTCACCCTGATGACCCATGACTGTTGTGCCAGATACAACTCAAACCACATCATCAAGTTTGCTGATGACACAACAGTGGTTGGCCTCATCAGCAACGATGACGACTCATCCTACAGAGAAGAAGTGCACCATCTCATCACCTGGTGTGACACCAACAACCTTCATCTCAACGTCAACAAAACAAAGGAAATAACAGTGGACTTCAGAAAGAATCACAAGCCACACACACCTCTCACCATCAACGGCAGTGCTGTGGAATCAGTGAAAAGCACCAAGTTCCTGGGTGTGCATATCACTGATGACCTGACATGGACCACCAACACCACCGCCCTTGTCAAGAAAGCACAGCAACGTCTCCACTTCCTGCGCAGGATGAGGAGAGCCAGTCTCCCTCCTTCAGCACTCACCACCTTCTACAGGGGTGCCATTGAGAGCATACTCACCAGCAGTCTCTCAGTGTGGTATGGCAGCTGCCATGTTGCAGACCAGAAAGCACTACAGAGGGTGGTGAGAACAGCAGAGAAGATCACAAGATCAGCTCTACCATCCATTCAAGACCTGTATCCATCCCGTTGTCAAAGAAGAGCCATCAACATCATCAAAGACACTACCCACCCCTCACACGCACTGTTCACCCTCCTACCTTCTGGTAAGCGCTACAGCAGTATGCGCTGCAGAACAACCAGACTCAGCAACAGCTTTTTCCCACAAGCCATCAGACTGCTGAACTCACTCCAGAGAACAAGACTGTAACCCCCCCCCCCCCCCACCCACACACACACACACACACACACACACCAAGACCTAGTACTCTACACTCTCCTACAGAAATGTTTACAGACTTTTCTCCATGCTGCTACTTGCACCATGCACTTTGCCTCACTTGCACCTTGTCAACTCAGGTTTTTGCACTCCAGTAACATACCTCAAGACTTCTGAAACACTGACAGTCCAGAAAGTATGCTCACATTGTCTGTTATGTTGTCTGTTATTATGTTACTGTTATCTATTATGTCATGCCTGATATCTTGATATCTTTGCACTTTATGTCTTGTGAGTTGTGATGTCCTATATACATCTCAGTTGTATGTCTTAATTTTTAACTGCACATTGGAGCCTTGAGAAATGCAATTTCAGTCTGCGTGCAATGTACTGTTGCAGTGCTTTGATTGACAATAAAGTTCGCTTTGACTTTGACTTTGATAGATCCTAGGTAAATAAAACGCACCAGTAACACTGGTTCTCTGATAACAGAACGACGCCCTCTGCCCGCCAGGTACCCGTTCGATTGACGTCACTGCAAACTATGAACTGGGCAATGGTGTGTTTCCTCGACAGCTATCAGTCACAACACCCTTCAGGAAACAAAGCAGCTTTTTTTAATGTCACGACTCATGATGTTTAAAAGGGGTGAGTTTCAATGCGGAGGCACAGACTGCAGAGATCTTCCAGCATGAAGGCAACTGCTCTCCTGATTCTGGCCTGCTGTTGCAGCTATTGGTGTGTGTGTGAGCTCTTTGGCCAAACCCCTCAGTGCTCCACCAATGGACCAGACAGCCACTGTGGCCTCTTCTCCCTGCCTCACATGGTCATCAACATGGCGGAGAAAATCTCCCAGCTGGAGGCCAGACTGCAGAATGCTGAGAAAGAAGTCCAGGAGCTTAGGGGACTCACTGCAGGTGACATAGTTATTATTATTACCTCCACCAAGGAGGTTATGTTTTTGGTCGTGTTGCTCTGTCTGTTTGAGTTGTTGGAAATGGCACAAGGAACAAGTCATTATATTTTGGTGGTGATCCAGATCATGATGGCCTTGGCGGAGGTTTGCACTCTCTGAGTGGTTGTAGTTGCAATACTGTTGTTTAAAGTCAGTAGTCAGACAGGTAGCATGGATGTTGCAATTTTGTTTTTGAAAGTCAGTGAGCTCCACTGGTAAAGCTAGCCTGGTACTGTGTTAAAGGCACTATATGTGCACAATATGATTGCGTGTGTTATAGCTCATATCCAATATCTGATTTCTCTCTCTCTTTCTCATCTCTCTCTCTCTCTCTCTCTGTGTGTGTGTTTTCAGACCGTCCTCAGGTTGCCTTCTCAGCAGCTCTGAGAGATTCTAGTTTTGGAGATATTGGACCCTTCACCACCGCTGTTCCCCTCCAGTATAAGAGGGTCTTCTCTAACACTGGCAACAGCTACAACCCCTCAACAGGTAGTGTGTGTGTGTGTGTGTGTGTGTGTGCATGTGTGTGTGTGTGTGTGGTCAAAACAAGAGCAAAAGTTGAAACTGATGAAATGTGTGATGATGTTAAACATTTGGTATTTTTCCACAGGCATTTTCACAGCTCAGGTCAAAGGGATGTACTTCTTCCGATTCACAATGTTTAACAACGAGAACGTGGTCCACTCTATTACGAGTCTGAAGAAGAACGGCGAGAGGCTGGTGTCTCTCTGGGATCAGGTCGTTTCGGACACAAACGACGCGGCCAGCAACGCTGTGGTCATCTCCCTGGATGTGGGGGACAGTGTGTATGTGGAGCTCTGGGCTAACAAGATTGTCTATGATGACAGCAGTCTCAGCTTGAACACATTCACTGGGTTTCTGCTCTTCACCATGTAATGCATCAGGAGTAGGGATGCAACAATAAAGCGTCAACTGGTAAAATTTCTATAGAAGTGTGTGAGTTTTTGTTTGAGTTGAGATAAATAAATCTCAATGTGTTTTCCCCCATCATTCCAGGCCCACCAAGGTAGAATTACCAGTGTTTCTTCCACACCTTTATACAATAAATCTCTATCCAGGCAGCTAATGTCCCTCATTATCTTTAAATTATGTGCATTAAAAATTTCAATAAGCTATGGATCTGAGTAGCATTAGCACTGACTAGCATGTAGGCTACTAGCTATGGATCTGAGTAGCATTAGCACTGACCTCTGGGGCATTCCTGTTCCTATTGGGCAATGGTGTGTTTCCTCCACAGCTATCACTCACCACACCCCTCAGGAAACAAAGCAGCTTTTTGAACACAGACTTTCCCTGTAACTGGCATTTTTTATGTTGTGTAATGTCATGATGTTTAAAAGGGGTGAGTTTCAATGTGGAGGCACAGGACTGTTGAGATCTCAAGACTTCCAGCATGAAGGCAACTGCTCTCCTGATTTTGGCCAGCTGTTGCAGCTATTGGTGTGTGTGTGAGCCGGTGGCTGCTGAGAGTGTTGGCCAAACCCTCCGTGCTCCACCAATGGACCAGACGGCCACTGTGGCCTCTGCCTGCCTCACATGGTCATCAACATGGCGGAGAAAATCTCCCAGTTGGAAGCCAGACTGCAGAACACGGAGAAAGAAGTCCAGGAGCTGAGGGGACTCACTGCAGGTAGATTCTTCACAAAGCTTAAAGAATGTTTAGCATAAGCCTGGGAAACGCCAAACTTAAAATCACAAGTGATATTTAGTCTGGAGACCTACCTATTGCATTCCTTGTACCGAATTTAGGTGAGAATCGGCCATGGTCACCATGCTGCTTTGCAGAGTGAAATGAAATAAGCGCGCAAAGGAGCATGGGAACTCCCAGGCTAGTCTAGCATGCTAATTTCAGTTAAATATTAGCCCTTAGTCTTCTTTTTTAGTAAACTGATTTAACCTTTCCTTCCTGTTGCCGGAAAGTGGGCCTCAAAAAGAGTGTCAAGACAGAACTCTGTCACAGAATGAATGCTCCTTCTGTGTTCTTTAAAGGTATGTGTGCAATTTGAGCCTGGAATGCCTTGTTAGCTCCAATAGTATAGCCGATTGCTAACTGCATGCATACCCTTTAATGCAGTGGTTCTCAAACTTTTTCTGTCATTCCCCACTTTGGACGGCAGAGAATTTTCACGCCCCACCTGGAAGGCTCGATTTGCACACTATATCTCTGTGAGGAATACTTTGCGAGTACAGGATTTTTTTCAATGTTGGAATTTTACTAATTGAAAGCAAATTTCTCAAACCCCTTATCATAGCAACTAGTAAATAACACCATTGGAAAGCTCAAATTACTGTCATGTGCGCATATCTGACAAGTAGCTCTGAATTCAGGGGCATGGTGCGGCCTTTGATCGAACGCAAAGA
>JAODXP020000012.1:16654414-16656914 GCA_027497455.2 Sardinella longiceps | reverse complement strand
GTTTGCCCAAGGTTGATCTCCTTCATCTCCCACGATCGGAACACTACTCGAACTACTATGGCAGTGACACATACTCTGATCGAGTGTGAACTGCCTAAATTTCTCCGATTTACGTCTGCACTTTGCTAGCGGCATATTTAGCCATGTCATTAGCTTTCTCTACTTCTCCCTTGGCCATACCTATGAATCTATGCTCATCTCACATCCAAAGTGACACACTGCCACCCTCAGGATCAATTTGGAACAACAATTTTCGACGGAGAATTCTGATATTTACAGACAAGGTTCCCTAGGTCTTTCTGCAGCCCTCCCCATTAAAAAACGCAGTTGACGTCTAAAGACGTCATTGGCAGTGAACGGCAGTATTTCAGTTGACGTCTAAAGACGTCATTGGCAGTCAATGAGTTAAAGACTCTTAAATCTTAAAGATTTTCTCTAGCTTTTAATACCCCCCCACCTCATTCCACCCCACCCTTTTTTCTTTTGTGATTATTTGTTGTTGTTGTTTGGCCTTCATTAATATAGACCTGTTGCCAGCGCTACAGGGGGCCCTGATTTCTGTGTCTCCCTCTCGCCCAGCGCTGTGCTGTGTGTGTGTGTGTGTGTGTGTGTGTGTGTGTGGGGGGGGGGGGGGGGGTAAAAACCCAATCTGCCATCAGCGTGTGTGTGTGTGTGTGTTTGTGTGTTTGTGTGTGTGAGCATGAGGTGAAGATCAGGCGTGAGAGAGAGAGAAAGAGAGAGAGAGCGCTCTAAGTATACCTGACCTGACAGACAGGATGTCTCCAGACAGGAGATACAGGCACTATAGCGCTCCCGACACCCTAGCACCGTATTGCACAAACACAGAGCACTATAACGCTCCTGACAGACACCCTAGCACCGTATTGCACAAACACAGAGCACTATAACGCTCCTGACAGACACCCTATTGCACAAACACAGAGCACTATAACGCTCCTGACAGACACCCTATTGCACAAACACAGAGCACTATAACGCTCCTGACAGACACCCCCTAGCACCCTACAGCACAAACACAGAGCACTATAACGCTCCTGACACCCTAGCACCCTACAGCACAAACACAGAGCACTATAACGCTCCTGACAGACACCCTACAGCACAAACACAGAGCACTATAACGCTCCTGACAGACACCCCCTAGCACCCTACAGCACAAACACAGAGCACTATAACGCTCCCGACACCCCTTAGCACCCTACAGCACAAACACAGAGCACTATAACGCTCCTGACAGACACCCTATTGCACAAACACAGAGCACTATAACACTCCTGACAGACACCCTATTGCACAAACACAGAGCACTATAACGCTCCCGACACCCTAGCACCCTACAGCACAAACACAGAGCACTATAACGCTCCTGACACCCTATCACCCTATTGCACAAACACAGCGCACTATAACGCTCCTGACACCCCCTAGCACTCTATTGCACAAACACAGAGCACTATAACGCTCCCAACAGACACCCTAGCACCCTATTGCACAAACACAGAGCTTCATTTGGACCCCTGTCAACACTTAACTCTGTTTACAGCAAAGACAGCAGCAGCAGCAGCAAGGGAGGTATCCTGTCAATAAAGCAAACCTAATGACAATAGCAAATCTAGCCAACTAGGAGAGAGCCGCTGCTGATCCATTGATCAGCTGCTGAGCAGAAGCTTCCATTGATCAAGAGCTACTCCAGCTAACTACTCTGAACAGAACCCACTACAGACAGTCAGCACGTGTTGTTCTATATTGACCTCTGTCCCAAGAATGGCTGGCTGATAAAGGGGTCCCAGATAGCAAGATGCTGAACCATGGGCAGACCATCAACATCTTACATTGGACCCGGGTACCATAGGGATGACCTCACCTTTTGCAATCTAGGGTAAGCAGGAAGAATGGAGTTTGGGCCTATAGCACTAGCCTCGTTATTACACTAGCCTCTAAGTGTAATATATGCGGCCCTAGTGTAACAGAGGCCAGCTAGCTCGGCGGTAGTACGTGTAAATCCTCATCACCCAATTCCATGTGCGCTTCTAACATGCTGAGTTAGAAGCTCTGGCTTTTAGTTCAGTTGGTTAGAGCATTCCACTCTTGTAGTTTGCGGGGTGGCGGGTTCGAGACCCATGTGTGGTGCGGACCGCCACCGGCTACACTAGCACTAGCCTCTAACTAATGTATGCGGCCCTATCATTAGCCTGTAACTATGAAGTATGTGGCCCTAACACTAGCCTCTAACTGTAATGTATGTGGCCCTAGCACCAGCCTCTATCTGTAATATATGCGGCCCTAGCACCAACCTTAGGCGGGAGGTTGGTTAGCATCTAAAGTAGGCTGGTCATGTCTAGTGTAACGGAGGCCAGCTAGCTTGGCGGTAGTATGTGTAAATCCTCATCATCCAATTCCTTGGGCGTTTCTAACGGCTGAGTTAGAAGCTCAGGCTTTTAGCTCAGTGGTTAGAGCGCCCGACTCCCACGCTGGGAGT
>JAODXP020000012.1:16624414-16649414 GCA_027497455.2 Sardinella longiceps | reverse complement strand
TGTATGTGTGTGTGTGTGAGGGATGTGGTGCACTCGTAGGGGCATGCAAAACCATGCTTATGTAACGGCCGTGGTCATAATAACAATTCTGTCTGGCCAAGAGGGGATTCCAAGAGAAAAGGGCTTTTGGAACACGGAGTGTTTGAGCTGCTCCACTCTAAGCTCCAGGATTCTCAGGTGTGTCGCCAAGGCCACACGGAACAAAGCAACACTTTCAAGGCCTCCGCACACCGGATCCGACTAGCCTGGCGATCGCCAAACTAAAATCACAAGTAATATTTAGTCTGGAGACCCACCTATTACTGTTCTTGTAGAGGAAGCGTCGTTTATGATTGTCCAGAGACGTTTATTGGGTGCTACGAATGTCTATCATAGCGTCTGTACATAGCTCAGAGCCAATACCAGAGCCACCATGTGACGTAAAATGCAATCGAGGGCTGTGCTATTCACTTTTTGTTCTGTGATTGGATACCGAAAGCAGGCGAGAAAATCGGCCATGGTCACCATGCTGCTTTGCAGAGTGAAATGAAATAAGCACGCAAAGGAGCATGGGAACTCCCAGGCTAGGTTCCGACAGCATTGCGGAGCACTTTCAAAGTCGACACTTTCGTTGGCCACCGCACACTGGCAGCCCACTACTAGCAACACATATAGTACAGTACTAGCCTATGGAATCAACAATGGATCTTCTGAACGGCTCCAACAAAATAGACTTCAATTGTAATTCACAATCGATGGCTGAAGAGTTTGGTGCTGGTGTGCGGGGTTGCATTAAAAACAATGGAATAGAACGTTGGAAGCGGAGTGCTGAGCACTGTGTCGGAGCCGGTGTATGGTCCCCCTCACACTCCATGTGTGTATCCGTCATGTGTGGACAGACAGACCCCAGCAATGCTATTGTAACAGGGTGAGGTAACAAGACTGGAGTTTTAGAAGGGCTTTCTGACTAGGCCACCCAGGGAAGCTGGTCCCATTCAACACCCAGGGAACTAACTATGATACCACTAGATACACTTGACACATCAAGTACTGACACAGGTTCTTAATGACAGGGCCGAGACGTGAATTCCAGTCTAAGTGACAGATTTATTAATTAAGTTAGAAGGGAAAGGGAAATGGGAGTGTCTGCGAGGTGTGAGGGCTTACATGGAGAGGGCAAGCTAATCTGAAATGCACACATGGATACACACACACACACACACACACACACACACACACACATTATGGCAAGCAGTGACTTATACAGCAATGCACAGCAATCACAGCAGTCTGAGTGGCACACCGAAACTTGCAGTTCCACCACATAAACACTAGGTGGCTAGCCACCGCCCAAGTAGCTGCCCTCCACTTGCCAGACGAAACCAATGCAAATAGACCGGCCATGCTACCTGGAACACAACAGCCCACACACTAAGACTGCCTTCCATACAAATACATGTCCATTCATTTACTACCACTAGGGTATGTCGAGTTCTGTTCTAGGATAAGACATGGCATAAAATCTGCCTGAAATTAATCACCTCAAGGCACATTAATTGTGGGAATCATCTCAATGTGTTCTCAAACTGTTCTGTCACCATGATGCCATTTTCATTATTGACATGAAAATGGATCTTTTCACAACAAATACACAATTTAGTGCCACTTCTACCTCTATAACTTCACACTCATTAGTGATTATGAATGATGAGTCCTAAATGTTTTAAAAAGTACTATTCTTTCATGTTGTCATTAGTCATAAATGGTTTAGAAGGCCTACTTACAGACTCCATAACAATCATTCTATCATAACATCATTAGTTGTGAATGCTTCAGTGTATTTCTAGACTCAAAAACAACTATTCTGTTATACCATCACTAGTCCTAAATGCTTTGGTATTCAGTACTTCTAGACCTAAAAACAACTATTCTGCCATGTCGTCATAGTCCTTATCAATATATACAGTCAATATGTGTACTCAGTAGACTTAAAAACAAGTATTCTGTCATGTCTGCATTGGTCCTAAATGCTTCAATATACACAAGTACAACTCAGTACTTAAAACAAGTATTCTGCCATGGTGCCTGAGGCTGTCATACGTCAGTCAGCATGGGTTGGGAACAGCCAGACTGCAAAAGAGATTTCAGTTATTTCTCAATGAAAACAAGACGTTAATCCAAAGAAATAAATAGTAGTTTTGGATGTTTGACAGAGAATGTTAATTATGTTATGTCATAGCGCAGGATCACTTAAAACCTTGGGGTGTTGTTTCTGGCAACAGGTAGTCATTTCTGAGTGTCGCATAAGCACTTTTTGCCAATCTCCATGCAGCCCAGGGGCCTACCGAGAAGCTTTCCTTAGGCTACAGCGCCCTCTGGTGTCTGATGTGATATTACA
This sequence comes from Sardinella longiceps, assembly GCA_027497455.2. NCBI lineage: Eukaryota > Metazoa > Chordata > Actinopteri > Clupeiformes > Clupeidae > Sardinella > Sardinella longiceps. The sequence goes on along the minus strand of JAODXP020000012.1, from coordinate 16,647,037 downwards.
GTTAAAGGGGCAACTTATGGCCTGCCTGAGTGACCAGGCAGTTTGTATTACAATAAAATACTCATAAGACCCATTTACACGTTGTCTTAGAATGCATCCTCTGTATGTTTTTTTTAAGAAGTCATAAAAAGACATGCAGCTGTTTACTCATGTGTGTACAGTCAACTCAAGGTGTACGGTCAACTGCTGACCTTTGTTGTTTACATTCTGCTACTTCCAACATTCAGTTGGACTTGTTTTGTTTGGAACACCTTAGAATACATTAGGGATTGTTTAGGAATTTTCTCAGGATAAATTAAAGGCCAAGTGAGTAATTCTGTGATAAACATTCATCATTGACTGCAACTTCAAATGTGAACATTACTGTCATGTTAAAAAGCATGCAAAAACAAACAGACGTATGAACACAAGACATACATACATAATAATAACAGTTATCGCAGCCAACAAGACAAAAGTAAAAAAAAAAAAAAAAAGATTAGCAGTGGTTGCATGTCTGATTAACTTTAAGCCAGGACTTTACATGGTTCTTAAAAGTAGCCAAAGAGGGACATTCACTCCCTAATAGAGGGGTATTGTGTTCCACAGGGCTCAGCCTCTTATGGATAAAACATTGTGGCTAAAGGAGGTTTTCCTATAAGGAACCTCAACATCCCTGTTACTCTTAACAAACAGCAAATGGGTAACACTTTGCGGTAAGGGTACATGAATTATCATGAATTCATGCATGAAATCATTCATGATAAAGTCATGATTCATGCATTACTTCATCTCTGAAAGTCTAATGAGTTATCAGGAATTAACATGAATTCATTGTTTGTCATTAATGACCTCCTGCTGAAATAGCACATGATCTTAAGTATTAGTTACTCTGGGTACATCATCATGAGTCATGATTAATTAGCATGAGTCATGATTAATTTGCATGATCATGATGAATTCATTATATTTGTGCCCCCTCAACTAAAGTGTTCACATGGTTAAATTGGTAAAATTTAGTTGAGGTATGGGATAGATATGAGGAACTAGGCCAAAGTAGGCTAAATAAGTACTTTTATTATATCAAATTATATCAAATTCTTTTGAACAAAAACATCATGATCATGTGTAATTAGTCATGAATCATGATGATGTACCCAGAGTAATTAATGCTTAAGATCATCTGCTATTTCAGCAGGAGGTCATTAATGATAAACAATGAAATCATGCTAATACTTGATGAGTCATTAGATATTCAGAGATGAAGTAATGCATGAATCACGAATGAATCATGAAGGAAATCATGCATGAATTCATGATAATTCATGTACCCTTACCGCAAAGTGTCACCAGCAAAGGCTGTCTCATAACCATACAATTGCATGTGTACAATTATGTTCTGTTTTCAAATTAGGCTCATATCACATCAGTTGAATTGCACATGCCAACATTCAGGCATTAGTTCATTGTTTGAGTCTTGTTGTCACGTTGTCATGCAATTTGTTTAGTATTTGGCTATTTGTTGTTATTGTCTATTGCAATTAATTTCATTGTGATTTGGAAAACTGCCGTAACAGTCCCTTGAGTAACTTTATATTGACAACATAATTCCGCTTAACTGACTTGTCCATATGACACAGGAGCTTTTCAGTATGATAGCACCGACAATGTCATTGGCATAAATCAGGGCTTCTCAAAGTTTTGATAGGAGAGGGCCAATTTAGGGACTCAACATTGAACTGAGGGCTGCCAAAGGATAAAAACAAATCCTGTTTGTAATCATTTTAAGGACCAGGTTGTATCTTTACAGACAATAAATGCGATAAATAAATGCCTGTAAATGCCACTAAACCTCACTAAATGGAGACTCATTATTTTACTGTAAGGCAATGTAGACCTTTTAACAGTTTTACAGCAGGCCCCCGGGTCCCGCACTTTGAGAACCTATGGTATAAAAACTTGCTTTTGAGAAAAGCCTTTTGTGATCCATTGTGTTTTGCAGTTTGGGCTATACTCTTATGGCTGTACTGTCCCCGGTGCTTCAGGCCAGTGCCTCCCAGTGCAGTGCAGGCTATAACGCACGGATCCAGGGGTTAAAGTGGGGGGGTGGACGCAGTTCCGGCACCTCAGATAAATATTCTTCTTCTATACATTTTACTTTGTTTGTGCTGACACAAAATTGGAGAGTTCCCCCTCCTGCCAAATCCCTCTTTAACCACTGTACGGATCTAAGCACTTTTTTTGGACCTAAGCACCTTGGAGAATACTGACCACGCTTAGGCCTACTGCTGTGCCAACTTTTATTTTGATTTGAGGAGAATACATGGAAGCTTCTGAGAAAGCTCTAGCCTAATGCAGTGTAATGTAATTTGATATGTAACAGAGTTCAACTGGATTTCCTCCTGACTCTTTGGCCTGTATGCCATATCTCTATATACGGCTCTGTCAAACATGTGCTTCTTCTGCCACCTTGTGGCCAGAATGGACAATATGAAATAATGTGACACCTGTTGGATTTGTTTATGACAACAGCCTACATCTCTTCCAAATGTCAGATTGTATATGTTATGTTGATGGTATATGATTAACTTATTTGAAATAACTGGGTGTAATCAATATATATTTTTACAGTGTTTTGGAATCAATCAGATTATGCCACCCTATGTCAGTAGGTCTTGGGTGAATTTGGAGTAACTTAGTTTTATGTCAATAACCTTAAGGTTTTAATATCAGTCAAAGAAACAATAATAAAGCTAGGCCTACAATAATTTTCATAAAGCACAGTTACATTGTTTAAACTAATCTTGAGTATGATTACTGAGTAGTCTAGAAGGTAATGCATTTTAAATAGTACACAAATAGTAAAGTCAATATGTGATTCTACTTACCTATGGACAGACAGAAAGACAGAAAAGAAGGATAGATAGATAGATAGATAGATAGATAGATAGATAGATATGGCTTTATGAATGGACAGATAGGCCTATTCCTTAGAGGAAACTTTGTAGAGGCAAGTTACGATGTCATAAACAACAAAACGGTAAACATACTTGAAAATGATTAACCTACAGTGTCCGGAAATATTATTACGATATACCAGCAGGTTAGTTTTTAGTGAAAGAGGACATGTTAGTTTGGATTAACCTTCTCCTTTAAGAAGCGCCCCATGCATTCCTATCAGAGGCATGACGTCAGGAGAAAACTGCCCAGACACTTCGGAAAGTAGCTTGCTAGCTAGATAGCCGAAGGACAGTGCGTGCGTCTGTCGGTGTTCCAGGTCTCACTTTGTCGTGTTTTTAACAGTGTTTTATCGTTTGTGTTTTATTTTAAGGCAGGTCAAAACACCACGCTTTGTTCTGAACCCACCTTCAAGAGAGCGACCAACCGAGGAAACGTAAAGCGTTTTTCCTCAGGCGGGAATCGGTGAATTGACCCTCGAAATGGATATTAGCTAGCTAGCTTGTTCGCTAACTTCTGAGAAGCGACTCGCTAGCATAAAGGACCACTGGTTTCAGGTCTCCTTGTGTTGTTTCGACACAGTTAAGTTGTCATTTGGAAAACTATCCTTCGTTTCCTTTTATCGTAGTTTTTAAACTCTTTGGCTGACAGTTGCCTGGAGGGTACTACTTAACTTTAGACAAGCCCAGCGCGTATAGAAGAGGTAAGAGATATCTGACTCCTTGTCGCCTCACGCCATTCACAATGATGTCGAACCCGCCGGTATTTCCAAACCCACAACAGCAGCAGACTCTTCAACAACAGAACATGCAGTTCCATGTCAGGCCCACACTTGTGATCAAGAAAAATGCAATTACGGATGACTACAAGGTCACAAGCTCTGTACTCGGACAGGGTATTAATGGCAGGGTCATCGAGATCTTCCAGAGAAAAACAGGAGAGAAGTTCGCTTTAAAGGTGAGTTTGTGGCGAGTTTTTGTCCAGCATAACGTAACGTTAAAGCTCATGTCTTGTGATGTTCTCTTATTTTCATGTAGGCTAATTGATGTAACGCTAAGGCCTATCAATAACGTTTATGTTTCACTCAGATCAGGTAAAAATGGTCATCATATCTTGATGAAGTATAATTTCATATAACATTGTAGGTTTTAATGCAAAGTGTATTACAGCCCCACTTGACACACACACACACACACACACACACACACACACACACACACACAGACATTTAAAGTTAGTTTCTGTCATCACCTGCGTCCTAACTTTAACCTAAGTTAATTTATAAACATTTAACTAACACAGGGGGGACGTCACCCTCACTGACAAAAATGATATGTAGGTGTGTGCTATGAACGGATGACGCAGCTCTTGGCATGCCAGATGTTGTTGGTTAATCATTACACTATCTCGGAATAAAGGCGTCCGGTTCTCTTGATTGCGACTAGTCGGAAACAATAGAAGTGTGGTCACTCCAAATTTCTGACTTATCATCCGGTAATTGATTGTTTTGGAGCACGTTGTAAGTCAAAGATTAAAAGCCCATTAAGCTCTTTAGTCTAAACCTTTTACCCCTTATTTCGTATTCCCGGCCCACTTTCTCTGAACGTAACTCAGTCTCACCCAGAAATCATTACGCAATCAGAGAGTAATTCAGCTCGTGGGGGCCCGTGCAGGTACACTCAGAGACGGTAAGCTGATCATGAACATTCGGGAATACTTGTTCGTGAAGTAATATCTGGGGCGACAGCCATAACCTGGCAGGAGACTAATAATTCATACGCTACGCTTAAGGTGCTGATGTTAGGACCTCGGGCAGAACGTTTTCCACCATCTGTCGTGATGGTTTGACGTCTTTGTTGATGTCTAACTGCTGACTTTGGCGAGCCTGAGATGAATTGAATAACCCCGTTACTCCAGGGTGAACTTCTGACGCAGGCCCTCAGCAATAATAATGTTATTGTAGCGAATATTCGACTACAAAATCAGCAGTAGTTCATGTTTCTCCTGGTTTTCACACGAATGGCTACAATCGCAATGGAAGCTGACCTCCAGAGCTTCGACCCCTCCAACCTTAGTCACGTTTGTCACTCCGTGTCTACAGCAACAGCCTGGCAGTCATTGCACCCAACTTACATCACTGGCCCCACTTGCATCATCTGTCCAGTCTGTCTGTTGGTAAACATCAGCGGCCATTTTTGAATGTCAGCCTCCCCATCACCCACCCACCCTTTCTCAAGTCCTGGAATGTTTTCTTTTATGAAAGCATGAAAGGAGAGAAAAAGAAAACTCATGAATTCAACTCAATTCAATTTATTTCGTAGAGCGCTCAAATACAGTACATTGTCTCGCAGCGCTTTGCAGACAGTACGGGGAGCATGTGAGCACATGAACTGGTTAGAATCACTATTGTGAATTTATTTTAAAACATTATATTTACTTTAAACGTTCTGTTATCATCCATCAGCCTGGCCGGTAGGCTTATCTTATGCAGCTGAGAAACATTTAGGATTTGAATAATTTTGATTTGAATGTTTACCACCCTTCCTGTGCAGGGCCAGGCCTGTGCTGCTGGCACCCAAACAAATCTCAGACAGTATTCAAATCAGAGCCCAGCTGAGCTGGGGAGACCTGGAGGGCTTTTAAAACAATCAGAGGTCACTAAACCACGCTTGCTTTATTTGTTTGTACCAAAGGCTAGGCAGATCAATCATATTTCTGTGGTTTTACACACACACACACACACACACACACACACACACACACACACACACAGACCCACACTCTCCACGACCACCTCCGCCGTGCGGTAGCTTCTTTCCGTCTCCTTGTGTGTGATTGGACGATCTCCATCCCCCCGGGTTACCACATCCCAGTGGCAGCTGTGGATTGCTGTCTTAGCCAAGGGTTCCACAGAGTCCACACTCCCAGCCTCCAGCTTTGGAACCAGCAAACAACTTTTCCAAAGTTGCTTGTTTTTTTCATTGGCTTTTGAGAGAGAGAGAGAGAGAGAGAGAGAGAGAGAACCATGCATTACTGTGTCCACAGGAACCAAGTCACAAAGTCCTGTGGTTGTGTCCTGTGGTGCAGTTTCTCCCGTTTGCCAGTGAAGTGTCTTTCTGTTTTGTTTGGACAATTTAATGCATTTAACGGTGCTGCTGCAGTTTTCTAGGAATAACAATAATGCGCTCAGGCTACAGACCACGGTCAGATTCAGTGCCTGAATGCCAGACACCCAGACTACTGCTGGATCTGAGGGCTACTAACTCGCTGCCCTTTTATGGCCATTATGGCGGTCATCACTAGGAGGTAAACGTCTGCGGTACGTTCTCACAGAATCTCACGGGTACTGGGAGGGGCAAAGGGGGTTTTGGGGGGGTGGGTAATAAGTTTAGGTCATGTGTAGGTAGCCTATATTAGTTGTCGTTTGGCTTTGTTGCTAGGTAACCATATGTTAAGATCTTAACATCTTTCTGCAGCATGTCTCCTGTAGTGGTGACACATTATCATAGATGTGATTCTTCCTGAAAGATCATGATTACTAAGGTAGACCTCAATCGGCAGATTAATTAAACAGGGTAGTATGTGTTTTTATTTAGGCTTATATCTACAGGTGATGGGCTGGGTATGGCAATTTGGGACACTTTGCGATTATAACTAGTGCTGTATATTTTTCTGTTTTTTTTTTTTTGCCCTTGGCCAATCACGTTCCTGCATTATGTCCGGTTTTGTTTTGATGGCTCCCAAATGACCCAAGTGACCGTTACTAATCTGAAGCCAGTGTGTAGCACATGTTGCTATTGATTAGGCTAGTCTATTGATTAGGCTAGTCTATTGATTAGGCTAGTCTCCATTATTGGGCTGCAACCAGCTGCTGATCACCTCTCTAGGCTACTGCAGGTGCTGGCTTTAGGGCTACTATTGTCATTCGGCTAGGCAAAGGATAGGCTAGTCTTGCGTCACTCAAGTCGTCATTGTGTGTGTGTGTGTGTGTGTGTGTGTGTGTGTGTTTGTGTGTGCTGTGGTCATCTGTAGTGTGTGTGAGGGTGTGTGTGTGTGTGTGTGTGTCTGTTTAAAAGCCACCCTCAGAGTATGTGTCAGTATCTCCTCTTTGTGTTTCTGTGTGTGTGTGTGTGTGAGAGAGAGAGGGAGAGAGAGAGATAGACCACCGCTCTTGCGGTCCCTAGGTCTTTAAGTGTGACAGCAGTGATGTCATGGGCAAGGCCCCCCAATCATCATGTTTAAAGCCCTCCGTCTCCGGTGTCAGTGTTGGCTGCCCGCAGCATTCACACACACACACACACACACACACACACACACACACAGCATTCGTCACCTCCTCTCACACACTCCTTTTAGAACTCCTACTCGCCACCTAGCCCACTCTGGGATAGCTTTAGCCGTGTGTGTGTGTGGGTAGTTTATCTTTATATGTGCTCGCATGTCTTTTCCTGTGTGTGGCGTGTAAGAATAAATTTGTTTGTTTGTTTGTTTGTCTATGTGGTTGCATTGCATTGGTGTGGGTGTGTGTGTGTGTGGTTGACTGCTGCAATACAGACACATCCTCTAATGCTGTACAGGAAATCAACCCGTGACTCCCCCTCCATAACACACACACACACACACACACACACACACACACACACACACACACACACACACACTCCCTTTGCCTCTGCCGCAGACTTCGGTTCCACTACCTCTATTCCACCACTTATGCAGCTGTCAGTCATACCTACTACACACTCACACACACACACGCTCACACACACACACACACACACCAGAAACAAGATCTTGACACCCACCCTTGAGCCTAGCTCTGGCCTCAAGCACTTCAGGTTCCAAGTATGCAAAGGCAGAGAAAACCCTCACTACGCAGCCTGTGCTACACACACACACACACACACACACACACACACACACACACACACACACACACACTACGCAGCCTGTGCTACACACACACACACACACACACACACACACACACACTCACAGAGAGACACACACACACACTCACTACGCAGCCTGTGCTGCACACACACACACACACACACACACAGAGAGACACACACACACACTCACTACGCAGCCTGTGCTACACACACACACACACACACACACACACACACACACACACACACAGAGAGAGAGACACACACACACACACTCACTACGCAGCCTGTGCTGCAAACACACACACACACACACACACACACAGAGACACACACACACACACACACACACACACACACACACACACACACACTCACTACGCTGCCTGTGCTGTCTTCATTTACTAATTTGGCACAGATCTACCTCCTGCAGTGTGTGTGTGTGTGTGTGTGTGTGTGTCTGTGTGTGTCTGTGTGTGTGTGTCTGTGTTAGTGTGTCCCGGCTACAGAGCTAGTTGTCTCTCTGATGGTGTAAGGATCTCAAGGTCAATCATAGCACGACTGCTCTGCTGGTGGCTGCAAAGTAGGCCTAGACACAGCTACACACACACACATTCATACACACACTCATACACAACACACACACAAGCCCAGAGGACACTGGTTGAACAGGTGCTCACACACACACACACACACACACACTGAAGTGCTGCGGTTCGATTCATTTAGCCCCTTAAGTTGGCTTTATTCAATGTTCTTGCACTGTCCCTCTCTGTGTGTGTGTGTGCGCGCTGTCCCTGTGTGTGTGTGTGTGTGTGTGTGTGTGTGCTGTCCCTGTGTGTGTGTGTGTGTGTGTGTGTGTGTGCGTGCGTGCTGTCCCTGTGTGTCCTCTCAAATCAAATGTTCTTGCCATTCAGCAGGACAGAAAGGTGGGGGGGGATGTTTCACTGTGCATCTTCTCATTTAAACAGGAGCCTCTCTCTCTCTCTCTCTGTGTCTCTCTCTCTCTCTCTCTCTCTCTCTCTCTCTCTCTCTCTCTCTCTCTCTCTCTCTCTCTCTCTCTGTCTCTCTGTCTCTCTCTCTGTATCTCTCTCTCTCTCTCTCTCTCCCTCCCTCCCTCTCTCTCTCTCTCTCTCTCTCTCTCTCTCTCTCTCTCTCTCTCTCTCTCTCTCTCTGTCTCTCTGTCTGTCTGTCTGTCTGTCTGTCTGTCTCCCTCTCTCTTTGTCTGTCTCTCTCTCTCTCTCTCTCTCTCTCTCTCTCTCTCTCTCTCTCTCTCTCTCTCTCCCTCTCTCTCTCTCTCTCTCTCTCTCTCTCTCTCTCTGGCTGATGGGGAAGAGTAGGAGGAGTGTTAGTGTGGAGATGTCTGAGTCTTAATAGAGTGTTTGGGAAAGCGTCCAACTCATCTCTGACTGTCTCGTCTTTCTCTCTTACCCCATCTCCTCTCTCTCTGTCTCACTCTCTTGTCTCTTTCCCTCCTCCCTCTCTACCATGATTGCATGTGTCTCTCTCTTTCTCTCTCTTTTCTCTCTCTCTTTCTCTCTCTCTGTGTCTGTCTCTCTCTCTCCCACCACTCTTTCTTTGTCTTTACATGGTCTATCTCCCTTTCTCGTTGGAATACTTTTATGTGGCTGTAGAAGACATGCCACACACGCGACACACAGTCTCAGTGCCGACCTGCTAGCTCTTGTCTGGAGAACACACACACTCACACTTGCACTCTCTTCCTCTCCTCTCTTCACGTCCAAGTTGATTGGCTCATTGTCAATGCCACCCTGTCAGCTCCTCTCTGAAGAACACACACACATACACACACACTTCGCCTCGACTCGACCAGCCCAGCATGCCGCCATCGCTGCCGTCGCCATGGGACATGCATAGATTTTTATTGATGTGGAATGGCTTAAAGATAGTGTGTTTATACACACACACACACACACACACACACACACACACACACAGACCCATTAGGACTCATTTGATTGGATGTTGATCTCGCTTCACCATATGCCATATGGCCAGCCGCTAATAGATGCAACGCCGATAACACACACACACACACACACACACACACACACACACACACACACAAACAGACACAAACACTCCTCCTCCTTTCTCTTGAGTCGATGCCAAGTCCTGAAGGGAAGGTCTGTGTTCTGTGTTCTGTGTTGTGTGTCTGGGATGGCTGAGGGGTCTGGGCCTGTTACTGTTGTTCATTCATTTAACACTGATTACCTTCAGGCTTTGTTAAAGCAGTTTGGACTGAGTCTCTCCTTTGCCTGATCAAAAAGTGACATTTTGGTCTAAATGGAGCCCTCGGTCTAGGGCAGTGGTCCTCAAAGTGTGGTCCAGGGACCATCAGTGGTCAGTGAGCAAGCTCAAGTAGTCCGTGAGGGGGTTTCCAGAATGATAGTCTCTGTTTCTCAGACAAGCAAGCTAGTAGTAACTTTATTTGAAGGCTAAAGATTGTTCATGCACTACTGTGAGGCAGAACTGTAATTTATATTGAAAACTTTGGCTATCTGAATTTGAATGGCCTATAAATGCTAAATGGCATGCTATGTGATGTAAGTTACTGTGTTTTTGGACAATAAAAAATGAGTGGGGAAAAAAAGAATGGCCTATAAATGCCTGTTTTGAAATGCCAATGCAAGGCTGCTGATTGGTCAGAAGGTAAAGGGTAGCAGCATGTGATTGGAGAGGGGGCGGGAGGACAAGTGGTCCCTGAAAAGCTGGATATTTGGATAAAGTGGTCCACGGTCTGAAAGAGTCTGGGACTTGATTTCCCATTGCGTGAGTACAGTTGAAATAGGAGAGAAGAGAGCTGAACCTTCCCACTGTGTGTGTGTGTGTGTGTGTGTGTGTGTGTGTGTGTGTGTGTGTGTGTGTGTGTGTGTGTAAAACGACCAGAACATTCATAGGCAGATGTGTGTCTAACTTTCCATAGTATTCACAGGTTTGTGTTTAGGTGTGTGTGTGTATGTGTGTGTGTGTGTGTGTGTGTGTGTGTGTGTTACTGTACGGCTGTGTTAGAGTTTGAGAGGGAGACAAAGGGAGGGGTCCAGAGCTGACGGAAATCTTCTAGTCTCCAGACTAGAACTGAAAGTGTGTGTGTGTGTGTGTCCATCCTGGACTCCGGGCTCAGGCCAGAAACCGCAGCAATGGAGGAACATCAAAGTCCTGCTTAACCCCGGATGGCTGTGGGTGTGGGGTGTTTTGGCGGAGGCTTTTGTGTGTGTGTGTGTGTGTGTGTGTGTGTGTGTGTGGTATGGTCTGTAAGGGTGTGGGTTTGTCTGTGAGCATAACATTTAGAGGTCATGGAGATGACTGGGTTCAAGGAATGGGTCAGACAAATGACACACACACACACACACACACACACACACCCTTTCACACTTAGAATCCTTCCACTTCCTACAAGGATAGGCTATGTTCTGTATGGTTTAGTCTTTTATCTGCTTTTCTGAACTATAAAAGTGTGTGTTTGTTTGTGTGTGTGTAAAACCTGTAGCATGATTTTAAAAGAGCTTAATGTGGGTTGCTGATGGACTTTGAGTATTAGTTTAAAGTGTGTTTGTGTGTGGTGTGTGTGTGTGCGTGTGTGTATGTATGTGAAATCCTGTCTTGTTTGTGTGTGTCTTGCTAATTGTGTACGGTATGTGGGATGCAGACACTGGGGGGGGGGGGGTTGTTAATTAGTGTATGACGTGTGTGTGTGTGTGTGTGTGTGAGACATGCTTTTGGGGTTTTGTATATATGTGACTTGATCTCTGGGGAATATTGATGGTGGTGTGTGTTGAGTGGTTTGCCCAGGTTGTGTAATTCAGGCCTAATGTGTTCTGGGATACTGTATGACTTGTTTATGGGGTCTGAGTCATGACCTTTGTGGGGGTGTGTTTGTTTAGCCCCGTTTCCATTGCATGGTACCAGCTCGGTTCGGTTCGGCTCGGCTCGCTTATTTTGCTTTTCCACTGGCATAAATCTGTGTACTGGTACCATGGAACTGGTACGATGTTTTGGTACCAGCTGGTACCACCTTCAGTCGAGGTACCAAGCGTGCTGAACTGGTACTATATTATGAGCGTGTGGATTGAGTGGCTTTGCTATTCTTGCTAGCGTCATAATGCTAACATTCTAAACAAGCCCTTGACAGCTAGCTCAGCAGTTAACTAGCAGTGTTAGCACGACAGGATTGATGGCAAGGCAAATAATGTAATTTCCCCCAAATAAAGGTGTTGTATGTGGCAAACAGCCACTTACCAAGATGAAACAAAAACCGATTTATTTCATTCACTGTAGCGATTGTTCTTGCCGTCTTTTCAAGTTGGTGACGCTACCATAGTTTACTCCACTGTCACTATAGCAACCGAACGGTACTTTTAATACAGTGGAAAACGAAAGGTACTGTGGTACCAGCTCGGCACGGTTCGGCACGGTTCGACACGGCACGCTTTAGCAGTAATGGAAACGGGGCTTTTGTGTGGGGGGGTGTGTGTGTGTTGTTCATGATGACCTACAGTACGTCAGAAGCTGATGTTTGGTGGCCGTGTTTATTAGGATGATCTGTTTTGAAGGCTGGCATGAGAGTGTGTGTGTGTGTGTGTGTGTGTGTGTGTCAGACCTTTGGCCTAGTTCCTGTTTTAAGCTAGCCTAGTGTGCTCCAAGCCATATGTGGTGTCTTTGTGTCATAGACAGATCAGATGTGTGATGTGTTGCCCCTGGTGTTTAAGCTGAGCAGATTTAATGCAATGTGCCCACTCCGAAGCGTGTGTGTGTGTGTGTGTAGTGGGGTGGTGGGTGTTTTTCAGGACATCAGGTTTTGTCCCGCCTGTGAAGTTTGTACGTGCGCGCGCGTGTGTGTGTATACACGTACAAACATGTGTAGGATGCAGTGTTTGTGTACCATGTTTGTCTGCGTACGTGTTCTTGTTTGTGTATGTGTAGGATACAGTGTTTGCACCACTGTGTGTGTGTGTGTGTGTGTGTGTGTGGTGCGTCACTCCCGGATCAGTCAGATCAGTGACTGATTGCCCCTGGGGAGCTTGTGTGTCGTAACCCTGTGGTCGTAATTCTCCTGCCTGCCTGCCTGCTCACTCGCTCACTGCCGTTGCCCTGGCATGGCGTAGACGTGGCGTAGGTAGGATCCGCCGCTCTTGGTTGACAAAGACGTGATGATGATGATGATGATTGTGGTGGTGTCGTTGGCCATGTTAACGAGCATCTTGAGACACCCCTTGACTCACACACACACGCACACACACACACACACACACACAGGCACCAGCTGGCAGTGTAATGGCCTCCAGCACTGGTCGATGAGTGCTCTTGGGGGGTGGGGGGTGTGTGTGTGTGGGGCAGGGGGGATCATCTGTAGGCCCCAATTTAATGATCAAATAGAAATTGGATTTGAGATGACTCATGATTCATGGAGACTTTTCTTTTCTTTCTTCTTTTTTTTTTGGAATGGATGAAATGTTGAAAGTAGAGTTCTGCCTACAGCATGAGTACTTGTGTGTTTTCAAATTGGTGAAGGATGACGCTCTCCACCTCCTATGTCACAGCTGCCTCCCCCCCACCATCACACACACACACACACACACACACACTCACACACTCACACACACACACACACACACACACACTCACTCACTCACACTGATTCCTCACATCCTTAATGGATCTCTGACCCTTATGGCCAGTAGAGCCCTTCACCCATCTCAAAGGGCAGAGGTGCACTGTGATGGTGGTGATGTTGCAGAGTAGCCTAGATTATTATATTATATTTTATTATATTTTATTATTAACACCAGCAATCAAAGGGTTTTTGTCCTCTTTATCTTTATCCTCTCAGAGGATCATTCTAGGCTGGAGTTGAGAGTGAGCTCAGAACAAGTACGCTATCTGATTCTGGGTTAGCTTCAGTGAGCCTTCAGCAACACAGTCAGTCATTCAGCCATTCAGTCACTCTTTCCTTCATTACCTCTGCCAAGGAGGTTATGTTCTCACCGGCGTGTGTGTCTGTCTGACTGTGTGTCTGTCTGTGTACAACACGACTCGAAAAGTACAGCATGGATTTGGTGAAATGGATGAAATTGGATGGATGAAATTTTTGGACAATATATGTATTGGGATAAGTAAGAACTGATTAAATTTTCGTGGTGATCGGTGATCCAGAACACCATCTGTGACCACATTGCCGTGGTGGAGGTCTGTGAGCGTTTCTGAGCATTTTTCTAGTTCGTTCATTCATTCATTCATTCATTCATTCAGTGAGTCCCACCAGCTGTCTGGAGTTAGTTTTGTTTTTGTTAATCAGTAGCCTTCACTCCTTCCTCTCATTTGTGTGTGTGTGTGTGTGTGTGTGTGTGTGTGTGTGTGTGAGATATCTATCTCTGATTTATGGTTTTCTGTGGTCTCTACTCATGTTGAAGGGGAAGCACAGCCCTCATGTCGAAAGATACTCAGTCACTATTTTGCAACACAAACACACACACACAGAAATGATGCACCTTGAGTTGAGGACACACCCAGCAGTACGACCATGCTGTTATATTCTGTTGTCCATGCATACAAATACGCAGTTTCAAGTGTGTATGTGTGTGTGTGTGTGTGTGGCTCAGTGGTGTTTTTTACCCCCAACAGCACCATCCAGGCAGCACATTCTAAAAGCCACTACCTTTACCCAATATGGCACACAGGGCAAATGCCCGGTGGGCCGACAAAGTATTTGGGCCGACGGCCCTGACATACTCACTGTAACTGTAATCATAGGCTTATTTTCTAATGGTCTGACCAGTGTGGTGGGCTGGTCTTGTTCGAAATGCCAGGGCCGATTTTTTTTTTTTTTTTTTTTTGTTTTTTGGTCTCAGTCCGCCCCTGCCTCAGCCTAACCCTAAACTGAGGGGAGCAGTGCCTTGAAGTGCCTTGTTGAGGGCAACAAATACCAAAGACTGTGTGTGTGTGTGTGTGTGTGTGTGTGTGTGTGTGTGTGAGATCGAGAGCGAATGATTGAGTGTCGGGTTGTGTCTGTGTATGAATCTGTGAGGTGTGTGTGGCCTATGTTGGATGAGAAGGGTGTTCTACACAGGTGAACAAGGTGTTCTTGCGTAAAAAAGCATGTAGGTGAGTGAAAGCCTTCCTGACACAAGGCAAAGAATGCGGATGATAACATGGGAGTCAACGAAGCGGCCTGTGCTTACTCGTACATACAGTATGTGAGCTTGCCACCCTAGCGACCGCTGCATACTCACGTTGACTATGAAACGGCCCTAAGGTAACGTAAAATAGCATAAAAGCTTCTTAGAATGAGGAGAGCAATGTAGAGAGCTATTCTATCCATCTCTATTTTCTATCACAAAGAGCCTTTGGAAATGGACTGCAGAAATCTGCTGGCCTTGATGAGAGGAATTGATGATGTCAGAGGAATACAGTAGCAGTGAATTGAGTCAGTCGATTCGCCTCTTCCCAGTACTTCACCCCCACGCCTAGCCTAAGTGTGTTAAGAGTGAAAGTGTGTGTGTGAGCGTGAGCGCATGTATTAGATAGAGTGAGTGTGTGTGTGTATTAGAGTGTGTGTGCGTGTGTGTGTGTGTGTGTGTGCGTGTCTGTATTAGAGAGAGTGAGTGAGATGTGTGTGTGTGTGTGTGTGTGTGTTGAGTGTGAGGGTGTAAGTGTCGTAGAGAGAGAGGTGTGTAAGTGTCGTGAGTGTGTGTGTGTGTTTGGACTAGAGCCAGAGCTGTTCCATCGGCCCTTCTGCTTTCTGTGTTTCTCTACACACACACACACACACACACACACACACACACACACACACACACACTCACACACACACACAATCACTGACGCATGAATGTAGCAGATTGAACACCTGCATTCCCGCTCAACAGCACAGGTGCCCAGGGAGGATTAAACAGCAACGCACACACACACCTTTTTTTTCTTTTTCTTTTTTTCCTTTTGCGCTTTTCTGTGACGTTGGCTGGTTACAATGGGTGGTAGTGAGAGAGCATCTAAAAATACTTAAAATTCAAACAGGCGCTGGACTCCACAGAAGTCCACACACACACACACACACTGAAAAGGTTTTTAATCACCACATGTAACGTTGTGGGCTTTTGGCCTCCAGTGATCGAGCATCTCCCAGCTGAAGGTCTAGACACACACACACACACACACACACACACACACTTAACGTTTGGGGCTTTCGACCTCCAGTGAGAGAGCATCTCCCAGCTGAAGGTCTAGACACACACACACACACACACACACACACACACACACACACACACACACACACACACACACACACATAACGTTTGGGGCTTTTGACCTCCAGTGAGAGCATATCCCAGCTGAAGGTCTGGAGTCCTCTGTGGACACAATCTGTTCGAAAAGATGACGAGCCTTTTGGGAAACTGCTGTTCTGGACAGAGTGGCCTGTGGCAGTCGTGTGTGTGTGTGTGTGTGTGTGGTTAGCCTCTGACGGGGGTTACTGTCAGCGAGCGATGACTTGAGCTCCTTTGCGGCAGTGTCGGTGTCGCTGCACCTTGTGAAGAGAAAAGAAAAGAAGTGGTTGAGTTGATTGAGTCTCTGGAGGCGGCGGTCTCGTATAGGATAGACCTCCTCTGAGACACAGGAGATCATGTCAGGATGTGATCACAGACAGCAGGAGCAGGCAAGAGAGATTCCTCACTTCCTAGCCTAATTGCTGCTGAGGGACTAAGCTGTGTTTTAAATGGGACCTAACAGTTTATTTATTTATTTATTTATTTATTTATTTATTTATTTATCCTCTGTTTAACCAGGGGAATCATATTGAGACTATCATCTCTTTTGCAAATGAGCCCTGGCCAAGAAAAGGCAGCACTATAAAAATTACATTGAAGAGAAGCTATAGAGCTAGGAGTTAGGCTACAGAGCTTCTATGTTAAGGCCAATTCAGACTGAAGACCTGCGACGAGATGAAACGGTTTTAGAGAGTAGTTGCGGCGGTGTGAATCAATCGTTGCAGGTTGTTGCAGGCAGTTGCAGGCAGTTGCAAGCCGTCGCAAAAGATTTAACATGTCAAATTGCAGTTTCGGAGTTTTAGAACGTCCAGGTTTTTAGAACGTCACAGCCAGTCTCGTCGTGGATCTTTGGTCTGTAGGCACCTTTAGGGCACTGTGACCTGTGAGTTAGGCTAGAGGATTTTTGTGATCGTGGTATTTCATGAAAATTACGTGGATATGAATGAGAGGCAAGTGGCTAACGGAAGTTTCACGACAGAGGACAAGCGGAAGAAAAAAAGGTCAGAAAGGGGCGGGGCATAATAAGGTGAATACGAGGCTACTGTGAGCCGTCAGTTACTGGAGACTCACTGGAGAGCTTCTAGCAAGGCTACTGTTTCACCTTTTAGACTGTCAGGCGTCACTGTCACTACCGGTTACATACTTGACATTCCAGAATGGAATGCCTCTGACGTTCTGTTTGGATTGCAAATCTGTCAAAAGGTAAAACTACACGTTCTGGAATGGAAGTGACCGAACTTGTTTTCTTTGACCGACAAACCTATTTATTTATTTCTTTATTTTTAGCCTGGTAGTCTAATTTGGGAGTTGTGTTACTGACTCACTCTGTCTTGTGACTTAAAAAAAAAAAAAAAAGAATGTACACACACACACCGTCGCTCTCTTAGATCTGTTCTACCCAGTTGCGTTCATTATAGTTTTCTCCTATTTAACACACACACACACTCCACAGTGCACACTCACACACACTCTCCCTCAAACTCACACACTCCACAGTGCACACAC
The DNA here is from genome assembly GCA_027497455.2 of Sardinella longiceps. NCBI lineage: Eukaryota > Metazoa > Chordata > Actinopteri > Clupeiformes > Clupeidae > Sardinella > Sardinella longiceps. Next base: position 16,629,414 of record JAODXP020000012.1, on the reverse strand, counting down.
ACACTCACCCTCAAACTCACACACTCCACAGTGCACACACACACACACACTCACCCTCAAACTCACACACTCCACAGTGCACACACACACACACTCACCCTCAAACTCACACACTCCACAGTGCACACACACACACACTCACCCTCAAACTCACACACTCTCTCCTCTCATATTTGCCACTCCAAGTTGCCTGCTGTTTGTCTGTGAGTTGCTATGCCGCCGCTGATTGCCAAGCCTCCGATAGGGACACACACACACACCCACTCACAGAATGCCATGTTGAGCCTCTGCATCCGCTGTGACGTTCCCTCCCACATGTTTGCATTGTCCTAGCTGGAGCCCTCAGTGTGTGAGAGGGCAACACACACACACACACACACTAAGGGTCCTGTTAAACGCACACACACACATTTACATTTATGCATTTAGCAGAGGATTTTATCCAAAGCGACTTACAAAAGAGCCCTACTCCTCTTGTTTTCTGGACTCGTCTTGTGCATCTCTCTCTTACAGCACATGGTCCTGGTGTGTGAGGTCACCTAGTACTGCCTGTAGGAAAACAAATGAGAGGATTTGGAACAGAACATAACGAGCCACAGCATAGCAAACTAGCTGCTAACGCTAGCCGACTCTGTGACCTTTAACCTCTCTGCTGTTTTTCTAGATTATATCTCCTCCTTCTCCTACTTTCTCATAGCTCTCACCTTTCCTGTCATCTCTGGCATTCCCCTATGCTCTCTCTCTGTGTGTGCCTGTGTGTCTGTCTGTGTGTGTCTGTCTGTCTGTGTGTGTGTGTGTGTCTGTGTGTGGGTGTTTAATCATGATTTTCATGCTGTACAAGTTTCTCCTCTCTTTCTTTTGTCTGCTGTATCTGTGTTTGTTTTCCTCTTTACCTTTTCTAACCCAGTACTGTGTCTCTCCATCCTTCTCCTCCTCCTCTGTCACTCTGTCTGTCCATCCTCCTCCTCTTCCGTCACTCTTTCACTCGTTTATCATCACCACTTCTTCTCTCCTTCCTTCTATTCTGTAGATCTCTTTCCCCATCAGTCTGGTTTTTCTTCTTCCTGCTGTGCTGTTATTTTCTCCCCTACACACACACACACACACACACACACACACACACACACACACACACACACACACGTCTGTTGTCACTTCTATCACAAGGAATTAGTTTCATAAACCAAGCACATACACACAAAAGACACGCACTTTGTTTTTCCATCACTAAATGACACAAGAGCACAGCATGGAGACTTTTGACCTTTGACACGGTATTGACCTGGTAGCTTGTCTTCCACACACAGGGAGGACTGTTTATTTATTCACAGTATTAGTTCATTTATTTATTTATTTATTTGTCTTGCCATGGATGTGAAATGAAGTCAGAAAATGCCCCAAGCTGTCATGTGATCTTTTCTGCAGACTTGACTCATCCGCTCCATCCAGCTCTCTGCTTGTAGCACATGTCTGTGATTGTGCGCAGGTTTAGCTTTTGTTAATGCAGCTTCATGTTTACCCTTTTTAAAGTATAGTATGGTATATTGTTACTAACCCCTCTGGAAATATGAATATATACACAATATATTGTGAAATATGAATATCGAGGTATTGTGTGCACCTTAAATATGAATATCGAGGTATTGTGTGCACGTTGGGCTATTCTCTCGGCTTGGCCTTGGTAAGACTCTTTTGAGATGTCAGTAAGTGAACCACGTATTCTTTCCTCAGTCAGGAAGTGCAAACACCACAACCAAACAGTTGCTCTAGATAAACAGTCACCCTGGTTGTTCCTGGAGTGACGCATGTACAGTATATTTGTTGACCACTGTAGACTGAATGAGCTTTCTAAGGCACTGTGTCTGCATGTCTTAAGTGTATGGGCCTTCTTTTCTACTCCAGCTCTTCAGGAGAACAGGCACAAAGTCCCCTCCCTCACTAGCAACTCACTCTAGTTCTGTGTGTGTGCGTGTGTGTGTGTGTGTGTGTGTTAAGTCCCTTCCCTCACTAGCAACTCACTCTAGTTCAGGGGTATTCAGTTTGTGGAGCCGTTACACGTGGGTCACACAGCTTGTAGTTACCAAAAAAAAGGGGCATCAGATCAGATCTCATGTCAGGATTCAAGAAAAAAAAATGTATCAATCTTCTCAAGCTGGTGTGTGTGTGTGTGTGTGTGTTAAATCATGGTGTCATGACCACCTAAGACGTCTATGCCTGTGAAGAATCAAGGATGAGGTGAAGCTTTAGAAATGGGCAAATCTCTTCATCAAACCTCTAATCTGTTTGTTTGTGTGTGTGGCATTAGCTGACGCAGTAGTAGGCACCGCTGGCCTTTGATGTGGCCGGGATGTTTCTTCTGGGCCTGTGTGGGACTCTTGAGAACACAAAACCAGATGGCGGGTGTTTGTGGAACTGTTTTGGACTGGTGTTTGTGGCACTGGGTTGAACTGGTGTTTGTTGCACTCTTCTGGGCTGGTGTTTGCGGAACTGGGCTGAACTGGTTTTATTGGTGACACTGTTCTGGACTAGTGTTTGTGTTACTGGCCTTTGTGTTACGGAATGGTCTTTGTTTTGTGGCACTGGTCTAGACTGGTGTTTGTGTGTGTGTGTGCCAGTGGTCTGGTGTTGGTTTGGCAACATATTGAAAACATATTTACACCCTCAGTCTCAACGGTCATTAAGCTACGGATTACATTCAGGCGATTGGCAGCCACATCAACCTGCTGCCCAAGTTAGTTAATGCAGCAGTCTGGGTAGACCAGCATTAGAACAAAAGAGGTCTTTGTTGGGAAGGTGAGAAACTAGCGTAGGTCCAGTCCAGTGTCTACAAGGCCGCTTTCACATCTCAAATCTCCTGGAATAGGATTCGTTTGGAGCAGAACTCAGAACTTATTTTTGCTCAGTCACACTTGTTGTACGCCTGCTTGAGCTTCAAAAGTGAATGGTTTTGTAAGATTTATTATTATTATTATAATTTTTTATTGTATAGATATTATTAGGGCTATTTGCCTTTAATTTGATGGGATAGTAGAGAGAGTGACTGGGAATGAGTGGGAGAGAGAGAGAGAGAGAGAGATGGGTAAGGATCAGCAAATTGCTTCGGGTCGGACCCCAAACTCGGGTCCCAGGATTTATGGTAGGCTGCAGTAGCCCACTGAGACATGGCGCCTCCACTTTTGTAATATTTATTGTTTTATTTTCCCCCCAATGGCACGTTTTTTTTTTTTTTTGTTACAAAGAAGAAAGATTCTCCGCAGGTCAAAGGGCCAGTAAGTTAGTCCTTCAATGATCTGGTGTTTGACTCTGCAGGCAGCGCAAGCAAACATCTGGAGTGTTTGTGAAGGAACCAGTCGTCACCAAGCACGTATTGAATGTTTGGGAGTGGCGGCAGAATAACGTACATCAGCACTGGGAGTCAGAGAGCGCAGCGTGTCTAAGCCTCAGGTCTATTTGTGTGTGTGTGTGTGTGTGTGTGTGAGGAGACTCAGGTCTATTTGTGTCAGTGGGTTTGGTCTCTTTGCATATTCAGCGTTGCTAAATATGTTCCGCATCTATAGGCCTCAAAGTCTGTACATGTATTTGGCTTTATGCCTGCCACGCGTAATTGCTTTGTTTGTCTTTTTTTTCCGTGTTTTTTTTTTTTGGGCCACGAGAATGACGTCAGGAATCTTTTGCTTTTGTTTGCCCCGTGAATGGGATGTGACATCTGACAAATAACCTAACCAAAATGACCTTAGCCCATAAGATCAGATTAACAAGCATCATTCACTCACTGGCTGTAGTGGGTTTGGTGGTTGCTCCACTAAAAAATGGATTAAAGCTTTACAGTTGATATCCTCTTAGTTGACCCCCCCCCTTGTTTGCCAAAGACAGTTGGTGTCAGTAAACAGCTTATCAAGGCTAACCCCCAGTATTGTTTATTACTGACACCATAGTGGAATATACCCCCCCCCCCCTTGTTTTTGTGTTCAGCAAACGCATATGGTGGTTGCTCTTTGTAACCCATAAATCCTCATCTAATCCAACTCCCAACAGGAGAGTCATTCCCAGGCAAGGATGAGTATGAATGAATACATGTTACACTAGTAATAAATGAGTACGAATGGATACATACTACACTAGTAATAAATGAGTATGAATGGATACATGCTACACTAGTAGTAATTGAGTATGAATGGGATACATACTACACTAGTAATAAATGAGTATGAATGGATACATGCTACACTAGTAAATAATTGAGTATGAATGGGATACATACTACACTAGTAATAATTGAGTATGAATGGATACATGCTACACTAGTAATAATTGAGTATGAATGGATACATGCTACACTAGTAATAAATGAGTATGAATGGGATACATGCTACACTAGTAATAAATGAGTATGAATGAATACATACTACACTAGTAATAAATGAGTATGGATACATGCTACACTAGTAATAAATGAGTATGAATGAATACATACTACACTAGTAATAAATGAGTATGGATACATGCTACACTTGAGCGCAGACCTCCGCCAAGGCAATATGGTCATAGAGACAATAGATTCCAGATGGTGCTCTGGATCACTGATCACCACCAAAATTGAATCAGTTGATACTTGTCCCAATACACACACGTTTTTCTGAAAATTTTATCCAAATCCTACCAGTACTTTTCGAGTTATGTTGTAGACAGTAGACACACACACACACACACACACACACACTCTCTCAGACGCCGGCAAAACCATAACCTCCTTGGCGGATGTAATTAAACACAGGTCTGCTTGGACAGGCAGTGGATGAGGTATGAATGACGGCTCATTAGTATGAATAGGATACTATCAGTATGAATAGGATACTCCACTGATAAAACACAGGACTGCAAGGCTTCACGCTTAGAGGGGCGGAGCCGTGATCCATCCAGGCTACTGTCTCTCAAGAAGCCCTCGATAGGAAGTGGTTTGTTGCAAATCTGTTTAAGTGAAGTAAGCACACAGGTTTTAG
>JAODXP020000012.1:16544414-16604414 GCA_027497455.2 Sardinella longiceps | reverse complement strand
TTAGGGATAGCAACTGGCCAGACAATTTGGAAAGAAACCGACAGTGAAGTTAATATGCGTAGGAATGGAACACACAGCCTGTCAACACATAGAGACGGAACGGATGAAGAGCTAATAGCTGTAAATAAACGGTTAAACTGGATAACGCATCTGTGAATCTGGTGGGAACTTTTTAATACACTACACACACTACATAGGAGAAATAATAGGTACTTTAGACCCCAGGGAAATAATGTTTTTGAAATAAATGTTTTTAAAGTAAAGTTGACAAGTATTTAGTAGGTGCTTTTATTCAAAGTGACAGGGACTACCAAAGGGGAATAGGCTCCGGGTTAACTGAACAACACACACACACACACACACACACACACACACACACACACACACACACACACACACACACACACACACACACACACACACACACACACACACACACATAAGAAAGCCACATCATCCCTGATAAGCATGTCCCTCTTCCTCACATGGAATTTTACAGACCATAATAACCCTCTTATGTAGAAAGTGGTGACCTACTGGGCAGGTTAAAGGAATGGCAAGTCAAGAGTGAAGTGGCGAGCAAACGGGACTACCACTCTGAGTGTGTGTGAAAGTCCCGACCCCACCGCTGTAACCCAGAAACCTGTGCCTGTGTGTGTGTGTGTCTCCCCATCGTTCGTCACTTTGCGGCCCGTCTTCCGCTTCCGAGCTTTGAGCTGGAGTGTCCTCTCATAACATTACCCGTAAACTATCACTCTCACACACACACACACACACACACACCTGAGCCTCGGCAGGCTCTTAACCTCCCAACAGATATCATTCCTGAAACAATCATTTTAATTTGGTTATGTTGTGTTGGCAAACGGGACTGAGTCAGAATGAAACGAAAGTGTTCTTTGAACTGTCATTCCGGGAGTGTAGTACTAGTTGTTGTGATGGAAAGTACTGGATATTTCACACAGGCATAGATGTTGACATCAAATTGCGCTTTCGGAATGTCAACGACTGTTGACTGTTTACTGTTCCGATTGCTCTGGTAAAGAATAGTACTTCACATTTGTATGGTGCCCTAGGCCATCCTTAGAAATTTGTCTGCAGTAGCATCGGAAATCAGAAAGTCGACTGAAAAGAAAAAAAACAGGGGGAAAAAAAATCAAGTCCAGGCCCAATATGAGTCTGTCGGGTTACGGGTTGATTTGAAAGAGTTTACTTACACACACACACACACACACGTACACTCACTTGCAGCTCCCCAAATAGAGACGGCACCACGAATTCAGAGAAGAAATAAGTCCTGACCAACATCCACGCGGCTTCGGGTCACCAGGTTCATTGTCATCATCTCTCTCTGGTTATCTATGTTCACTTCTCAGTAGCAGGGTGAATACACAGTTGGGTTACGACAAACAAGAATAATTTCAAGCATGGCCTTATCAAGGCACCGAAACTGCTTTGCAATGAAGGGAGAACCGCCTCCTGAACTGAGGTTTATTAGAGAGTGTGTGTGTGTGTGTGTGTGTGTGTGTGTGTGTGTGTGTGTGTGTGAGCTGCCTCCTTAACCCTCATCCGGGTTCTTCCACCCACTCTGTCGTTGAGGGACAGGCATTATTGGCCATTATCTCCCTTCAGAATGCGATTCTCTTCTCTGATTGGCTGATGGGATGGCCATTATTTTCGTAGAACTTGCTACCCGAGACGTTTTTCTGTTCAAAAGTACAGTACAGTACAGTGGCCTATCCAACGTCCCTGGAAATAAACCCACATTAATACAATAACCAATCACCCATACCGGACAGATTATATAGCCATTTGCAATATGCATATTATTATGAGTTCATATATGGTTTAAAAATGTCCCAGTCCGTTTAATTCAGTTCATTCATAAAGCCCATTGTTTGTCACTGATGGGAATACGCCAAGTTCATGTGACAGACGTGGTGCGTTCTGTCACACCTATATACTGTGCATATGCTTGTACAACAATGTACAGTGTGTATTTATTTTTAGCTCCAAAATACTAGACCTTCCAATCGTAAACTACTCCAGGCCAGGAATGCGGTGACTCCATAAGCGAAAGAAGTCAAAGTCAGAGTTAAAGGAGTTAGTCAAGCATCTTACTTGGTGGAAATAGCCGTCTAATTTGTTGGTGGAAACGGTTGTCTTATTTGTTGGTGGAAACGGCTGTCTTATTTGTTGTACGATCATTTGGATGCCTTGCTGTCCCAACTATCAAATGCAACTTGAAATAAATGTTGCATCATACTTTGTACTCTAGACCGCAACAATGAATGGAACGCCCATGCCGTGCAGCGTGGTGGCCGTTAAGATATCAAACGTGTGCATCTCAGGCTAGCAGAGGAGATTTGAAGTTCGTTAGCCCAAGTTTTCTTTGAATTGAAATGAAATTACTCAGCTTCTCTGCCATGAGTGGATGAGGCTTCTAGGAAAGTATTAAGCGATTCTTAGAAGGCTCACTGGCTGGGGAAGTCAAGGTTTTGTAGGTTAATATGATGCTATCTAGGAAGGATCTTCTGCTGGGTGGCCAGTTTCAATACAAGCAAATGTCACTACTGGTGTCATCACTATCGCTTGTCGACAGAGAAAGAGAAAGTAGGCCAATCGCACTTACTGAAGTTTATCAGAGTGTGTTTGTGTGTGTGTGTGTGTGTGTCTGCCAATCGCACTATGCAATCCAGCTTCTCCCACTTACTGAAATTGATCAGGTATGATGTGTGTGTGTGTGTGTGTGTGTGTGTGTGTGTGTGTGCGCGGGCATGCACAGTCGTCAGTGAACAAGTCCAGAGATGTAAAGACATACGGAGTGGCGCATCTGGCCAGCGTCCCCGTTACTAGGCAACCAACTTGCGCTTGAGAAGGAAGAGAAAGTGACCGGAATCAGTAGTTTAAACAAATCTGTTAACTTGAGGTCCTCTTGTCCTGGTTAGGCAATGCTTGCAGTTAAAGGAGTAGCCCACCTTTTTATGAAATTGGGTTATTCACCATCTTACCTGGAGTTACATTTGTGGGTAAAAGCGTTTTGGTCTCAGTGCTTGCGTTGTCCTACTCTGGCAACCCCAATTCTATCTGTAGCTTACAATAGGCGCTGGAAAGTAAAGTTGCCAAAGAGTTGCTATCTGGCAACATTACATTCCAGCGCCTATTAAAAATGGGGAAAATTGGGAATGCCATACTAGGTATGGCATTCCCAATTTTTTAATGTCTATTAGGGGTGTTTAGAAGTTTTCTAAAGTTTATAAGTTGTTATTTTCAACAAAAAGTGATTCCCAACTCTTGACACCTTGTTAAAGCGAGTTGTACTGTGGAACTGGTGGCCATGTTCTGTCTTCTACAGCAATGGGGTTTTGTGTTGGGGTTTGCAGGATGGGCAGGAGGTGGCGCAAGAGTGCACAAAAATAGTGTTTATTTATTTAGTTATGCATTTATTATGCCTTTATTTATTTATTCATTTATGCATTTATGTATTTAGCTGACGCTTTGGTCCAAAGCGACTCACATATATCAATTTCTTCAGTGCCACTCTCCCCTAGAGCAGTGTTTCTCAAACTTTTTCGGAACGAGGACCACTTCGGCCAAAAAAAGTGTTTTTCAGGGACCACCTGCCCTCACACCCATTCTCCAACTCCAATGTTGCTTCACTATACCTTTTGACACAATCAGTGGGCCTGCATTGGTATTCTAAATAGGCATTAATAGCCACTTCAAATTCAAATAGCCTGAAGTTTTTAAAATAAATTGCATACCTACCTAGTATTCAGTGAACAACTCCTCTTTGGCCTTCAAATAATGTTAGTGAGAAACACAGACTAGATTCACATATTTTTTGGAAATCCTCTCGCGGACCATTTGAGCTGAGCTGGCTTGTGGACCACCAGAGGTGATCTGCATGTATGGAAGCAGTTTTGATCTCTGTATTTTTGGGGACTCAGTCAAACTTGTGATCTGCATGTATGGATGCAGTTTTGGAACTGATCTCTGTATTTTTGGTGACTCAAACTTGTGACCTGCATGTACTGTATGTATGGAAGTTGTTGTTTTTCTGGGACTTAGTCGAGCTTGTGACTGCCATGCAGTTATCGCATGACAATCTGCTCAAGTCACTGTCTGAGAGCGTGAACCGCTGTCTCTCTGTTTCTGTGTGTGTGTGTGTGTGTGTGTGTGTGTCTGTGTGTCTGTGTGTGTGTGTGTGTGTGTGTGTGTGTGTGTCTGTGTGTGTGTGTGTGTGTGTGTGAACCACTGGGCTTTGTTGTGCTTTTTCTGTTTCCTCTTCATGTTTTACTGAAACCAGCTTTTGTGCTGTACGTACTGTACTGTTAAATGTGTGTGTGTGTGTGTGTGTGTGTGAGTAAATGCAAGCTCCTCAGCCACCTTTTTCACATCTCCTAGAGCAGCAGAAACAGCGCAAACCCAAACCCGGAAAAAAAAAATTAAAAAAAAAAGTTCACACACACAAAAATTGCTGACACTCTCACATCCGTACTGTCCCACACCCCGACGGTTAGTTGTTCTCCACACTGCCCGCCCGCCCGCCCGACGACTGTGACCATCTCTCTCCGTTTCGTACTCTCTCTCTCTCTCTCTCTCTCTCTCTCTCTCTCTCTCTCTCTCTCTCTCTCTCTCTCTCTCTCTCTCTCTCTCTCTCTCCCCGAGCGAGCGGTGCTGCTGGTTAACCCTTTGCTTGACGCAAGCAGCGGACTTATCTGTTGTTGTGAAAGTGCGTCGCCCGAGTCTTGCGTCAGATTGAGGGCAACCGACTCTTGCCTGTGCGTGTGGTTGATGAGGTGTTGGTTGTGCCATTATGCACGCTAAACACACACACACACACACACACACACACACACACACACGCAGGCGTCTTATGCAAGCTGAATGCACACAAGCGTCTCGCTCGCTCAGACATAAACACTCCTGCCGAACGGTGTAGCGTGTGTGTGTGTGTGTGTGTGTGTGTGTTTATGGTTAACCTCAGAAGGCTCTGCTGTAGCAGGTAGTTTTCTTTGTGACTTTGTTTCTTCGTGACCTGTTGGACTTTTTCATGCCGGCCGGATGCCCCATGATTTTATGCACACCCTCACCCCACCAAAACACACACACACACACACACACACACACACACACACACACACACACACACACACACACACACACACACACAATACACACACCAAACACGGGTATGAGTCATAGTGAGGGGCATTCTTTTCCCATTCTCTTTGAAGTTTTTAGGAAGACCCATACAGACACGTGTGTGTGTGTGTGTGTGTGTGTGTGTGTGTGTGTGTGTGTGTGTGTCTGTGAATGTGAGGGTGGGTGGGTGGGTGGGTGTGCATCTGATGTGTAATGTTGCATACGGTCACGTGTGTGTGTGTGTGTGTGTGCGTATGGCAAAGATGGTACCCTTGTCATGTGAAGTGTACCATGTAATGAGCCCTGCATTTGTGTGTGTGTGTGTGTGTGTACCATGTAATGAGCCCTGCATTTGTGTGTGTGTGTGTGTGTGTGTGTGTGTGTGTGCGTCTCTCTCTCGCTCTCTTCTTACACACACAAAGTTAGTGAGAGTTTCCATCAGTCACGTGAAGTGTGTGTCAATGCAGGGGGGTGCTTAATATGTGGTCTTGGAGGAGACCATGCTGTCGTGTGTGTGTGACAAAGCTAGCGCCCTTAGGGAGGTTTCACATGACCACTGTTGAAAAGCTCAAACATTACTTCAATGCTGAAAGGTCCACGTCAAAAGGGTCGAAGTTCAACCATGTTGAACTTTGAGTGTCACATTAAAAACAGAGACGCTGACCACAACATGACGGTGAGTCCGAGGCAGCAGCTTTTGACGCTTCTACATAGAAAAATCGTTGCCCAACGCGCGTCACAAGCGTTTTGAAGCTGTTCATGTGGAGGCCCCTTAACAGTGAGGTTTCACCGCGGTCATGTGTCGCGTGCCGTGTGTGTGTGTGCGTGTGTGTGAGACAAAGCTAGGGGCCTTGATGGCGGTATTTGCTGTGCATTTCCCACCAAATCCCCACCGCATTTTGACTATTTTACTGTATTTCCTACCGAAGTTCGCCCCTGTTTCTCACTGGGTTTTAGGAGACCTTTTTTTTCTTTGAGGATTTGGATATTTTATTTGTGTTGGAATTAAGATTGACCTAACTTCAATAAAGAAAAGGTTGGTTTCATTTGATTGTGTGTCACTGATGATGTCACTGATGATGTCCGTGATGCAGTAACAGCTAAGAACATTTTGAATATGTAGCCACGTACTGTAGCAATCATGCAAGTAACATTTTCAGACTGCAGTCACACTGCGTATTAGATCTTTCAGATTTTTGATGAATGTAAATCATGAGTTTGTGTGGCGTGTGTTTGCGTGCAGTATAGGGGTGTGTGTGTGTGTGTGTGTGTGTGTGTGTGTGTGTGTGTGTGTGTGTGTGTGTGTGTGTGTGTGTGTGTGTGTGTGCGTATGCGTGTGCGTGTGCGCGCGTTTTGCATATAGGTAAGGTGGTGTAGCAATGCCAGGGGCCCTAGTGGTGTGTGTGTGTAGCAATGCCAAGGGGCCCAGTGTTGGGCAATGGCCTCTTATTTCATTTCCTGTTTGGAGCTTTGGTCCATACACTTCCTGCATGGTACCACAATTGGTGTGTGTGTGTGTGTGTGTGTGTGCGTGCGTGCAGGGTTTCCCCCAGCTCTTAATAAATAAGGCGGCCACCTTCACAACAAACCCCTCACACCTTGACTAAGTCCCTTACTTTTTATTTTCAAATTATTCAATGAGTCACTGGACTCTGATACGGATCCCTGCACGTCCCGACCTTGACTAAGTAGTTTCCTGCGGGAAACACTGGTGTGTGTGTGTGTGTGTGTGTGTGTGTGTGTGTGTGTGTGTGTGTGGCAGTTCCTCCACCTCCAGCAATAGGCCAGGCGATGAGTGTTAGTCAAGTTAGTCAGTCAATGATTTATTTTTTTATTTATTTATTTTTTTCCGGACAGGTGTCTGTGGATATTCATATACATCTCACCTAGCACCTAGTGTGTGTGTGTGTGTGTGTGTGTGTGTGTGTGTGTGTGTGTGTGTGTGCGCGCGCGCACGTAATAATGATCTCCCTTACATCACTAGTTTTGTTTTGGATCACAATAATACTGTGTGTGCGCGCGTGTGTGTGTGTGTGTGTGTGTCATTGCTTTCATGTTTACGTGTTTCATCATATGTTGCCGTGGAGTCCCCCTCATACATCCTTATGCAGAGTGTGTGTGTGTGTGTGTTCGTTTGTGTTTTTGGCATCAGGTGATATTGCTAGTCACATCCCCAAGTGAATCATTCTGAGAGCTGATGGCCCTTCCTTGGGTAATTTGATATTTCTATGGCGAAATCTGTGTGTGTTTGTTTGTTTGTTTGTTTGTTTGTTTATCCATGGAAGAGGCCTGTTTGGCTGTGGTGTGACGTCACTAAAGTTATGACTGTCTTCTGAGGAGTGGATCATCCTCAAGCATCCTGTTTTCTTTTCGTGATCAGCAGGAGGTCGGTGTCCATAGTAACCCCTAGAGCACAGGCCGAGGCCCCGTTTATGGGAAAGTGGCTGTATTTTCGTGCAACAGAATTGCATTCGCTTTCGTTTTGTGGAGTTGAACGGAAGGCCGTCATATTTTGCTTCACAGCAAGCAGGTGATTTGCCGCGTGGTGTGTGTGTGTGTGTGTGTGTGTGTGTGTTTGTGTGTGTGTTTGCAAGTAAGTGTGTGTGTGTGTGTGTGTGTGTGTGTGTGTGTGTGTGTTTGTGTTTGCAAGTAAGTGTGTGTTTGTGCTTGCAAGTAAGTGTGTGTGTGTGTGTGTGTGCTATGGGGAAGGCCGATGCTGTACCTACCGTACCCGGGTCCGTAGTTTAGTTCCTAAAATGTGGATGTCTAGCATACACACTTAGAAGAGCTGAACGCACACCTATGGAGTGCTTTAAACACACACACACACACACACACACACACACACATACACTTGAATAGCTTGTATAGCTTGTCGTACCCACTTGTGCAGTTAAACACACGCAGTTTAGAGGGCCTTTCACACACACACACTGGAGTCTTCAACCCACATGGTTAGATTAGAGAGATTTTCACACACACACAAACAATGTGGGTTCAGTCAAAATCTCACCAATCTAACCAACACACACACATGCATACAAACACACACACGCATACAAACACACACACGCATACAAACACACACACGCATACAAACACACAAACACATACAAACACACAAACACATACAAACACGCACACACACACACACACACACACTCATGTAGCGAAACATGTAGCTGTTTTTTTTTTTTTTTCTTACAGTACACACACCCAAGCCGTATCAGTTGAACTCGCAACACACACCCAAGCCGTATCAGTTGAACTCTCAGCAGAAGTTTATCATAGAAATGTTTTCACACGGTTTCACACTGCAGTACTGATGGGAAGATAGGCCTATGGCCTCATGACCTTAGCTCGGTGAGAATACTGATGTTTTAACACCTCTTGCGATCTTAGCTGATCTTGGCTTAGACTGGCAGACTTAAGTTCTGTGAAGATGCTGCTGTTTTAAGGCCTTTAAGGCTATTCTAAGGCCTCCAGCCACTGGATTGCAGTGAAGATGATGCAGGTTTAGGGTTTCTGGTCTCACAGACTTGATCTCAGTGAAGATGCTGCATGTTTAAAGTCTGTAGTCACAGATAGACTTGAGTGCAGTGAAGATGCTGCAGGTTTAAGGTCTGTAGTCACAGATAGACTTGATCTCAGTGAAGGGTTTCTGGTCTTACAGACTTGATCTCAGTGAAGATGCTGCAGTTTTAAGGTCACAGATAGACTTGATCTCAGTGAAGATGCTGCAGGTTTAAGGTCACAGATAGACTTGATCTCAGTGAAGATGCTGCAGGTTTAAGGTCACAGATAGACTTGATCTCAGTGAAGATGCTGCAGGTTTAAGGTCACAGATAGACTTGATCTCAGTGAAGATGCTGCAGGTTTAAGGTCACAGATAGACTTGATCTCAGAGAAGATGCTGCAGGTTTAAGGTCACAGATAGACTTGAGTGCAGTGAAGATGCTGATCATGGGTATTTGCACTTTTCTGAGTAAGTACACGATCCTCCTCAGTTTATCTAAGAATGAGTGGGATGGTAATGATGTGTTGACCACATTCTGTTCTTTAAGGACTTAGTAAAAGAATCAAGAAAGATTCAGACTGAAAAGCCTATCCATAAATTTCCATACCTACTTCTCAGTGACAAGACAGGAATAGAAAGTCAGTCAATTTTAAGTAACTTGACTTTTGATGCCTTAAAGAAATAAATAAATAAATAAAAAGCTTGCCCACATGAAGGATTAAACCGTGTGTGTGTGTGTGTGTGTGCAAGCACCTACCTTCTGTGGTGGGGATGGATCATAGCTTTATCATGCATGCATGCAAAAAAGAAAGAAAGAAAGAAGGAAAGAGAGAAGAAAAAAAAAAGCCAAAGTCAAAAAGTGTTGAGCAAAAACAGCAGCACAGAGCATCGGCATCAGTGGTTTTCACAGGAGCCCATGATGTGTGCATCAACCACATACCAGAAGGCACCTCAGGTTACAAGAAATTGCACAATATCAGCATACAGCAAAAAAGAAAAATAATGTGTGTGTGTGTGCAATGGAAGCCTGTCGGAAACGCACAGTGATACCGTGTGACACAGCATTCCATAGATAGGTCAAAGTTTTGCCTTTTTGACACATGTTCAGCATCAGTGGAGAGCTCCACAGAAGTGTGTGTGTGTGTGTGTGTGTGTGTGCCAGTAATAGGCTATGTCAAATAGGTCTGTGTAGGACTGTATGCCATAGATCCTCAGACTCAGCTACCTTAAAGGCCTAAAAATACTAAAAGATGCTCGCTCCATTTTCTGTTGAAAATGAGCAAGAATTGGACGTGTGTGTGTGTGTGTGTGTGTCTACCATATAAAAGCATTGCATAGAAAAACATATAGTGAATATTGTCAGTATCTCAGAGCATACTCACTCACTCACTCACACACACACACACACACACAGCATGATATTTGAAAACTTCAAAACTGTGTTACTGTGTGAACCATCTGATAAATGTCTGTACTTTCTTAGGCTCTGGCGTGTGTGTGTGTGTGTGTGTGTGTCTGCAGAGGGAGGGATACATTTATGTCAAGACACACCAGTGAAGTGTGAGTTTCTAAGTTGCATTTCTTTTGAACTGAGGAAGAGAATCACATCACATCCAGTACTGTACTGAGTGTACACACACACACACACACACACACACACACACACACACACACACACACACACACACACACACACAGAGAGAGAGAGAGAGAGAGAGAGAGAGATTCTAACTCCCTTACACATAAAGAGAATCACATCCAGGACTCCAGTCTACACCCGCACTACACACTCATACAGCGGCCCATAGGCGCGCACACACACACACACACGCACTACACACACTCATACAGCGCTACATAAGAACAGCTCATCTGTGGTTTAGTTGAATCTCACACTCAGCCCCTGACACTTTGCCAAAAACTCTGAACTCATGAAGAGCTAGCGGCATCTTTTTCAAAAGCAGTTAAAAGGCATGGACTATGCAAAGTCTGCAACTCTCTCTCTCTCTCTCTCTCTCTCTCTCTCTCTCTCTCTCTCTCTCTCTCTCGCTCTCGCTCTCGCTCGCTCTCTCTCTCTCTCTCTCCCCCCTTCGGTCTCTTGTGCTGGAAGTAGTTTAGTGATAATGAAAGTGGTAAAACGTGCTGTGGTCACAGTCTGAAACAGTCATAGCACTTCCATTTTACCCGCACTCAATAGCATCTCTCTCTCTCTCTCTCTCTCTCTCTCTCTCTCTCTCTCTCTCTCTCTCTCTCTCTCTCTCTCTCTCTCTCTCTCTCTCACCTACTCACACACACACACACACACACACACACACACACACACTTGCGATAAGTAAGCATTTACACACAATCAAATGCATACATCTGGTCACCGCTCTGTCATTCTGGTTAATGCACAGTCCGCCCATGCTTACACACACACACACACACACAAACTCATACACACACACAAACTCATACACACGTACACACACCTGACTTACTCAGGCATAGTGGTGATGTGTTGTGGAACTTAAGAAGCCGAAGCCGAGAGAGCGAAACCAGGCATGCAAATACACATATTAATTTTTAGCGTTTGCTGAAATAGATTATGCTGGGCAACTTCCTCTTCTTGGTTAGATGGGCTCCAAGACGAGACTCAAAGGCAGTCTCGAATTATTTTCATTTCCCAGAAAAATACCCCAGTCAAATAACTGCAATTTCTTAAAAATTGAGTTGCTGGTGTACCAAAAAAAAATTGCCTAGTTTCTAAATTTAGTACTGTTGAGAGAGTCCTAGTTCCTAAATTCAAGAATTTAAGATACAATGCAGTGGTGTGTTGACTAGAGGGCCTAGAGATGATTTTTTTTTATTTTATTTATTTATTTTTTTTCCATGTCTGGCAAAAATGTTCTCAGAATTATTGGCAATGTTCCATACTATACTTCAATCACTTCATCCATACTTCCACACTTCCATACTATACTTTGTGGCACCTCCACATAATTTAGGATTCACTTGTTAAAACTGGTTATTTTTTTAGGGTCTACCAGTAGCCCAATTAAGTGTTTCCATTTATGTTTCCCATCCTGCTTTATGTACCTGTTTCCCTGTATGTGTATATGTATGTGAATGGCTGTTTGTAGTGTTTGTTTATGCTTTGAGGGAGCCTGGCTGTCCGCAACTGTCAAAGACGTCAGCTGATTACATTGACTGACAGCTGACGTGTCGGTCAGCTGATTGCAGCGCTGACTTTTGAAAGTCTTTAAAAGCGTGGAAGTAGAGGGATACGGGGCGCGCAAAAGATTCAGGGAGACCGCTGGAGACCTGACGTGTGTCGCCAAAACAGTGCACTTTGGAAGCCTCTGGTGGATCTAGCTACAGACCACCGTTTACCGGGATATAAACCCGAACTCGGGCAATAAGATCTCTCCGCTGTCGGGACTAACGTTATCCAAGGCCGGTAAGGCTATCCTGTTTTTCATTGAGGAGCTCCGTAGCCGTGTGGGGAATATACCTTTTTTCCGGGAGGATCCCTGCTGGATTGTATTATTATTTTCATTGGACTTCAACACTCTTTTGTCGGTGGATTCTTTTTTCTGTTTGGAGAGACTTGGGGTCAAAAGCGAGCGTGCGCTGTGAGTGCGCATTCGGCTGGCTGCGTAGGGAAAGCGCAGGCCAATTACATGGCGTTTAAGCCTGGGACAACACCGTGGGTGAATGAATGAATGAATGAATGAAAGTGTTGCTTTGCATGTGTGAAACCTGTTACAATATACATATTTTGTGAAAAGTCATTGTCATGTTTCCAGACTGTTATTCTCATTGAATACCAAAACATATCATTCTAGCTAGCAGTCAATCTCAGACCCGTGTTTTAATTAGTAATAGTCTAGCTCCTTGGGCTGAATGTTAATCACTTCATCCATACTCCATAGCTTGAGAACCAGACGTCACTCCCAAGTATTAAGTGTCAACACATTTACAGTGAAGACGGGCCTGAATCAAGCTAACAAACTGGTTTTCAGCACAGATGTCCGGGTTCGCTAACGCCCGGGTTCGCTAACGTTGGCCAAAAATTTCAGACTGTTCTTCTATGTTCGCGAACGTTCGCCTCTGTTTGCGAATTTGAACGCACCTCAGGTACCTGTTCTTCAGAGCACAAAACATACAACAGTCATAACAAAAGCAGGACATCACATGAACTAGACAACCATAAACATGACGTACATTACTGTACTTAGGGCCTTCACTTCGCCATAGTCATCATTTCTTTCTCAGCAGCATACTCATTCATGTCACTTATTCATACTAAATACTCAGTTACTTACTTAGTTACATTAGAGATTAATGGAACTAGCCCAATATCCTTCAAGAAAATTATGGGTAGAATATGACCGCACCGGCCATTATTGGTCTGGACATTATTATGGGCACACACACACACACACACACACACACACTCACACTCTCACTCTCACTCACTCACTCACTCACTCACTCACTCACTCACTTAAAAATACGTTTTGTCACACTTTTGATCTTTAGTACACCAAGCAGATGTACTGTACCTTCATAACTAAAACACACACACACACACACACACACACACACACACACACACACACACACTTACCCTCACAGAGACTGAATTGGGTCACGGCTGACCGTAAATCTTGTGACCAGTAGCGGGAACGTGCATACCTAGCCAATACTAGACCACAGGGTTGTGTGTGTGTGTGTGTGTGTGTGTGTGTGTGTGTGTGTGTGTGTGTGGTGCCCTTTGCCTATCTTGCTAGGCCCCCTTCCCCTCATCTAGAGCGCTTTCACGAAAAGCGGCTCACCTCAGGGCCAGCAAAGCGAGACAGAGTGTGTGTGTCACACACACACACACACAATGCACGCCATCTAAGGAAATCCTCTGGTCTATCTGTGGTCAGGGCAGTATGGGGCCCTTACTAAGCATGAATGATAAAGAGGAGCTATTCTGAGTCGTCGTCTTCATTCATACACACACACACACACACACACACACACACACACACACACACACACACACACAAGCACGCTGAGGGAGTTACTGTGTCAGTGTCATCTTTATGGGAAAATGGGCCACAAAGTAGCATAGCAATCGTGAGGCCACCGTGTGTGTGTGTGTGTGTGTGTGGTAGATGGTGCAGATCATTCAGCCGTTACTCTCTGCCTTTTGCTGCATGAGTGCCTTCTGTGTGTAAGACGAGCGACTCAGACCTGCACTGAGGCAGCTGGCATTGCCTGGGTTAGGTGTGCTCGGAACATTGCCTGGGTTAGGTGTGCTCGGAACATTGCCTGGGTTAGGTGTGCTCGGAACATTGCCTGGGTTACGTGTGCTCGGAACACTTGAGCCAAAATGGTGAGGACGCACACCAAAGAATGGCTATCTATGTGGTTAAAGCCATCTGCACACTCCGCTATAGATCTATAGATGTCATTCACCTTTCTTTGATGCCCCGCTAATGTACAGTACAGACCAGAAGTTTGGACACACTTTCCCATTAAATTATTTACTTTATTTTCATGACTGTTGCCTTCAGTGACAATCTACAAAATAAACAAACTTATGAATGAACACGTGGCATGTAATGTTGTTGAATGGGGGCAGAGGGGACAGGGAAGGGGGGGGTCTCTTGCTAACTGGCCACTGTCTTGGCATTTAATGACTAAATATCTAGTGGTAGCTAACTCTTGACTGTCCTAAGTGCAAACGACTGTCTGGTTGTCGTGTAGCATTGACTGTTCACGGTCTTCATAGGGTCCATTAAATAAGCCCTTCTATTCGATTAGATCACACACACACATAAGTACACACACACACACACACACACACACACACACACACACACACACACACACACACACACACACAATACAGCATTGACTGTTCACGGTCTTCATAGGGTCCATTAAATAAGCCGTTCTATTCGATTAGATCACTTTTTCAATCTGGACCAGCAACGCGGCTTGTGCGACTAAAATGGTAATGGACCAAGCAACTAAAATCTTTTTAAAAAGTCGCATAGCAATGGCACTAGTGGCGCGTAGCATTCAGTTTGGACATTCCAATAGAAAATAAAGTGAGGGAATTCTTTTTGTCGCACAACATGCAGTCGCATCGCGCTCAGTTAGTTGTGGTCTAGTCAGTCACTGTACCGTCCTGTACTAGTTAGTCACCGTCCTTGTCCTGTCCAGTGTGTGTGTGTGTGTGTGTGTGTGTGTGTGTGTGTGTCGTCTAGTCAGTCACTGTCCCGTCCTGTACTAGTTAGTCACCGTCCTTGTCCTGTCCAGTGTGTGTGTGTGTGTGTGTGTGTGTGTGTGTGTGTGTGTGTGTGTGTCGTCTAGTCAGTCACTGTCCCGTCCTGTACTAGTTAGTCACTGTCCCTGTCCTGTCCTGTGTGTGTGTGTGTGTGTGTGTGGTGTCCTCACCTCCACTGACCTGTCTGCACTCTGTGTCTTTCAGCATGGACGGGGGAGAGCTGTTCAGCCGCATCCAGGACCGCGGGGACCACGCATTCACAGAGAGAGGTACACACACACACACACACACACACACACACACACACACAATACAATACAGTCATTCAGCCATATCTCTTTGTGCTAGCACAATTTAGTAGTAATTCTTGTAGCAAATTAGTTAAAGGCCTTTAATTGTCCTTACATGTAAATGTCATGTTAATCTGCACTGTCTCTTTTCTTGACGTTACGTGTGTGTGTGTGTGTGTGTGTCTGTGTGTGTGTGTCTTCTGCCAGAGGCCTCCGATATCATGAAGAGCATCGGCGAAGCCATTCAGTTTCTTCACGCCATCAACATCGCACACAGAGACGTAAAGGTACACAATCTATATCACACAGTCATCATTTTTACTCCGCAGTTTTTCCATTCAAGAGTTTTGGTTTGTGTGCATGTGTCTGTGTGTGTGTGTCTTTGCAACTGTGTGTCTGATCTGTGATCTGTGTGTTATCTTTGTGCACAGCTGTATATGTGTGTGTGTGTGTCTGTGTGTGCATGTGCACATCTGTGTGTGTGTGTGTCTGTGTGTGCATGTGCACATCTGTGTGTGTGTGTGTGTGTGTAGCAGTATTAGTCACACTTGAGTCTTTGGTCCACTTTCTGTTTGACTGTGAGTTTCGTGCGCTTGCAGCCTGAGAACCTCCTCTACTCGTCCAAGAGGCCCGGCAACGCCATCCTCAAGCTCACCGACTTCGGTTTCGCCAAGGAGACCACCATGCACAACTCCCTCGCCACGCCGTGCTACACTCCCTACTACGTGGGTAAGACAACACTCCGCCGCCGCCGCCGCCGCCAAGTCACCTGACCAGTTTCCATGGAGACCCAGTACCTACTGTACCACCACATACTGGTCTGAGAGAACAACGCACTACACACACACACACACACACACACACACACCCAAAGTGCTTTTACGCTGTGCTGCCTGGAAGGTGTCATTGGGGACAAATAACCCTGCTCTGCTCACTCGCTGTTATTTGTCCCCAATGGCACCTTCCAGGCAGCACAGCGTAAAAGCACTCTGTGCGTGTGCGTGTGCGTGTGCGTGTGCGTGTGTGCGTGTGCGTGTGCGTGTGCGTGTGTGTGTGTGTGCGTGCGTGTGCGTGTGCGTGTGCGTGTGCGTGTGTGTGTGTGTGTACCTTAAAGGTTAAGGGGTTAGGACTGGAGTTAAAGGATAGCTCCGGAGTGAGTTCAAGCATAGCCCTGTTGAACGAGCTGCTAAACACACTAGTTAGAGAGTGGAACAAAATAATTTGGAACAGCATAGACGGAACGCGAATGCGAAGCACTTTACATTGAGTCAAAGGTACCTCAGATCTTACTTTCGGTTTTGAATAATGAGGTTCTATTGATCCTGAGCATTTCTCAAAGTCAAGGAAGCATGCTTGGAAGGCTGCTTTTTCGAGCATTCCACGCCATTGTCCGTCACCAAGTACTGTTCCAATGTCAAGCATCCTTCTAAATTGTAGCGAGGACAGAGGCCTTTGTTCATAGATTTTTCAAGGATACACTGATGGATCCTCGTTTTTGAAGTGTACGACTTCCAAGGCTAGTGTGCTACCTAGGAAGCATTCTCACCTTTGAGAAACACTCCCAGCGTGAAGTGCTTCTGCGATAGTGTTCGGTCTATGCTGGTCCAAATTATTTTGTTCCACTCGCCAACTAGTTCATTTAGCAGGCTCGTTAAACAGGGCTATGCTTGAATTCACTCCAGACATATCCTTTAACTCCTACCCTAGTCATAACCCCCTCAACCCTCAACCTATCCTTTAACTCCTACCCTAGTCATAACCCCCTCAACCCTCAACCTATCCTTTAACTCCTACCCTAGTCATAACCCCCTCAGCCTATCCTTTAACTCCTACCCTAGTCATAACCCCCTCAACCCTCAACCTATCCTTTAACTCCTACCCTAGTCATAACCCCCTCAACCCTCAGCCTATCCTTTAACTCCTACCCTAGTCATAACCCCCTCAACCCTCAGCCTAACCCTACCTTGAGGGCTGCGCTGTCTGGAAGGCACTGGAAAGACCGTGGATGAGCGGTAAATTTCAGTCAGAATAAAGAAGGCAGACTTGAGTCTACTTCTCTTCAGCCAAACTACTCAACTGTGTGTGTGTGTGTGTGTGTGTGTGTGTGTGTGTGTGTTGTGTGAGGCCCCCCCTTCCACTCTAAAGTGCTTTGGGCGTCTTGAAAAGCACAATAGAAATGTAAGGAGTAGAAGTAGTTGGTTGTTTGGTTGATTACATGTTGTGTGTGTGTGTGTGAGTAAGGTGAATGCTTGTGTGTGTGTGTGTGTGTGTGTGATTTGTTGGTTGGTTAATTAAATCTGTCGATGTTCTCTTCTGTGTTTCAGCCCCTGAAGTTCTTGGCCCAGAGAAATACGACAAGTCATGTGATATGTGGTCTCTCGGCGTCATCATGTACATTCTGTAAGTGTACACACACACACACACACACACACACACACACACACTATGATATGGGTCTCTTGGGGTTTTTCTTTGGAATTGAAGCTTATTCATCATCTCAGACACACACACACACACACACACACACACACACACACACACACACACACACACACACTCACACACATCCTCTCTCATGATCCTAAACATGTAGAACACAACATATAGAACACACTCAATCTCTTTCTCCCACACTGACCTCTGCATGCTTCTGTTCAACACACACACACACACACACACACAATTACCATATATCCAAACTCACAGGGAATATCCAGGACAGAGACACACTCACTAGCATTCTGTACACACACACACACACACACACACACACACACACACACACACACACACACACACACACACACACACACACACACACACACACACGAGAGAGAGAGAGAGAGACACTAGCACATAAACGCACACACACAAACACACACACAGTCTCACTAGCACATAAACACACACACACACACACCTAAGTTCATGCCCTCACTTCCTGTGCAATCAGGCACCTTCTGGTGCAAGTTATGGGAATCGTAGATGTTTTGAGAAGGCCCCACTTGTTTAAATTGTTTCTCAGTAGTTTTGTGGACAGTGATGCACTTGTGATAAGTTGGGGTGTTGGGGAAGTATACTGGTGTTGATCTTGATGTGTGTGTGTGTGTGTGTGTATTCACACACACACTCATATGAAAACTACTTAATAACGAGCCATTCACACTGACATCTTCGTTTACCTCCAGGTGGTCGTTAGTGACTTAGCCAAAACTATGCTGCCATGGCAACAAGACTTAAATAAAAGGACTTAAATATTAGCTTTATTGCAGATGTTGTGTGTAAGATTTGCTCGCTAGATAGATAGATAGATAGATAGATCTGAAATGTGTCTTTAAATCCTAGCATATTGCAAATGCAGCTCCGTTTGTTATGTGTATTTTCCGTGTGTGTGTGTGTGACCCTTTCCCGTCCTTCCTGGACAGACTGTGTGGTTACCCCCCGTTCTACTCCAACCACGGGCTGGCCATCTCTCCTGGGATGAAGAGGCGGATCCGGATGGGCCAGTACGAATTCCCCAACCCTGAGTGGTCAGACGTGTCGGAGGAAGGTAACAGGACGTCCTCTCTTTGACTGCCGTATCTCTAGAACTCAATCTTGTTGTTGTGGGTCTCGAATTCGAGGAAGCATGCTTGGAAGAGACACTCACTCATTCTCTCTCTCACTCACTCACTCACTCACACCCTCACACATTCTCTCTCTCTCTCTCTCTCTCTCTCTCTCTCTCTCTCCATACTTTGAGAGAGGGTCACTGTTGTTTTCTGGTGAAAAAAGCCTTTTACTGGACTGCTGTGACCCTCAGTAGTTCCATGGAATGTGCCTTTGTTCCACATGAATGTGTGACGTGACTGGAATGATAGGAGAATGTGGGGTGTGTGTGTGTGTGTGTGTTCCTCCTAAAATCGTGTGTGTGTTCCTCCCAAAATCTCCAGTCATTCAGCAGTGTAGAGGAGAAAGGGCTTGCGACTACTGCCTATTTTTTTTCCACCCTTCATTTTTTTGCTGTGTGTTGCAGAAATACGCCCAAGAATAAATCACACATTTCTATGTATTCTCTTTGGTATGGGCGTAATTCCGGCCACACTGTATGATGTCCAAGACAAACGGAAGATACACCCTGTTACCCAAGTAATTCATAAGAATTTGAAGAGTCACCGTGTGGATCTGAAAACCACTGTATGGTCTGAATAGCACCTATGATGGAGCATTTGGAGAAATTGATGAATATAAGAGTGTGTCATATCAACTGGGGTCTTCAGAATTCTCATCAGCTGGCCTGCATATAGGTAGTCTAGGAGTTTCTCAAAGTCTAGGAAGCATGCTTGGAAGGATGCTTTTTTGAGCATTCCACATCATTATCAGTCGCCAAGTACTGTTCCAAAGTTAAGCATCCTTCTAAATTCTAGTGAGGACAGAGAACATCGGTGGTGTCTATCCAATCACAATGCTCTAGGTTTTATTCAAACATCATGGTGTTTAGCCAATCACAACGTTCTATCTGGACAGGGGAGTCATTGGGGCGGGCTTAGCGTTGTTTGAATCGGCTCATTAGTTGCTCTGATTGGTTGTAGCCGTCTTACCCCCGAGGGTCTAACAGTCGTGCCCAGACTATACACTTTATCTTATAGTCTGGCTTGTCAGGCTACCATATATATATAACCTTTCAACTCCCTTTCACCTC
Source organism: Sardinella longiceps (assembly GCA_027497455.2). Taxonomy (NCBI): domain Eukaryota; kingdom Metazoa; phylum Chordata; class Actinopteri; order Clupeiformes; family Clupeidae; genus Sardinella; species Sardinella longiceps. The sequence goes on along the minus strand of JAODXP020000012.1, from coordinate 16,584,507 downwards.
TGACCTCTGACTGTGGGGGTGTGTGTGTGTGTGTGTACTCCCTTTCACCTCTGACTGTGGGGGGGTGTGTGTGTGTGTGTAGAAAGTGTATTGTTGACACGACACATTTGAGACTCACCAACTTAAAAAAAAAAAAAAAAAAAGTCTAATATTCTGGCTCTCTGAAGAAACAGAGGAAGTTGTTACCCAACACACTCTCTCTCACACACACACACACACACACAGACAGACAAGTAAAACGGGACGCTGTGGTTGGCCACCTGTCCGGATTCTCCGATTGGTTGCAAGGGAGACGGAAGAACTTCCAGTGAGCGCAATGATGACGTCCACTTAGTGTCTCCTTTTAGCTGACTATTTGCCTGCAGAAAATCCTCTTACGTGTGTATCTGTTTGTGTGTGTGTGTGTCTGTCTGTGTGTGTGTGTGTCTGTCTGTGTGTGTCTGTGTCTGTGTGTGTGTGTGTGTGTGTGTGTGTGTGTGTGTCTGTGTGTGTGTGTGTGTGTCTGTCTGTGTGTCTGTGTGTGTGTGTGTGTGTGTGTGTGTGTGTGTGTGTGTGTGTGTGTTTGTCTGTGTGTGTGTGTGTCTGTCTCACTGCTACACTTGGGCTTGTGCTTATGTGTGGTGGTCGTGTTTTTTCCTCACTGTCAAAAGCCTTATTACTCATGTGTGTGTTCTCATTGTTATTCTTTGTGTGTGTGTGTGTGTGTGTGTGTGTGTGTGTGTGTGTTTCTCACAGCCAAAGACCTCATCAGGACGCTTCTTAAGACTGAGCCCACTGAGAGAATGACCATCACAGAGTTCATGAACCACCCCTGGATCAACGTTAGTCTACACACACACACACACACACGCACACACACACACACACACTCGGTTTGCATAAGACTTCATGAACCACCCCTGGATCAATGTTAGTCTACACACACACACACACACACACACACACACACACACACACACACACACACACACACACACACTCAGTTTGCATGACACACAGGCACAGAAGAGACACACAGCACCAGTAGGAACTCTTAATGTATGCATTCATCTTACTCTATCAACGGACACAAATATATACATGCACAACAGACGTATATGTGTGTACTTGTAAAGTGTGTGTGTGTGTACATATAATAACTGTGTGTGTGCATATACATGTACCTGGTGTGTGTGTGTGTGTGTGTGTGTCTGTACATGTACTGCAGTTTCCAAATCTGTTTACATTTGTAATAAGTGTGTGTGTGTGTACACCTGTAGTGTGTGTGTGTGTGTGTGTTGTAATATTAAGTGGTGTGTGTCTGTCCCCTGTGTTCCTGTAGCAGTCGATGGAAGTTCCTCAGACTCCTCTACACACCAGCAGAGTTCTCAAGGAGGAGCAGGATGCCTGGGAGGAAGTCAAGGTGAGCCCCACACACACACACACACACACACACACACACACACACACACACGCACACACACATTCCTGGCCTTCACACTAACACACGCACATACTGCCAGACGTGCACACACGCACAGAGACATAGACAGACGTGCGCACATACACACAGACAGCCATGCGCGCACCCACACACAGACATAGACAGACGTGCGCGCACACACACACACACACACAATGCATCTGTCCTTTCACTTCCTTTCTACTCACCCTCCTCTCTGTCCCTGTCATGACCCCACACACACACACACACACACACACACACACACACACTGAATCTCATTATTTATTTTGATGACTAGTCAAATCTTTCAATTTTAACCCTGTGTATTTGTGTGTGTGTGTGTGTGTAGGAGGAAATGACGAGTGCCTTGGCCACTATGCGTGTGGACTACGACCAGATTAAGATCAAGACCATCAAGGACTCCACAAACCCTCTGTTGATGAAGAGGAGGAAGAAGATCAACAACACAGAACCCAGCACAGCACCCGACACACAGAGCCCTGCCCTCTGAAGAGCGCACACACACACACACACACACACACACACACACACACACTGCAGTCAGACAGAAACACACATACTCAAAAGGAAGAGGACACACACACACAGACCCACAGTACGCTCAGAGGATAGGTACACACATTTCACACTTACCTTTGTTATATAGGAGAATATACCAACACACAAACACACACTATGCATATGTACACAAGTGGAAAACGTTTAAAAAAACAAAAAACAAAAAAGGAAGCAATAATTGAAATATATCCTGGGAAATAGACTGCATGAATTTTATTAAACTGCCAGGATTGGAAGATTTTTCCCAATGAATGTTTTTTCTTTTCTTTCTTTTTTTTTTTTTTTTTAATTTTTCTCTCTCTCTATTTTTTTTATTGTGCTGTTTTAACGTATCGACAACTGTGGCATGCTGGGTACTGTAGTTTCCCTGCGTGATTCTCTTAGTCTCTTAGGAGAGCGAAAGGCATGCTGGGTACTGTAGTTTCCCTGCGTGATTCTCTTAGTCTCTTAGGAGAGCGAAAGGCATGCTGGGTACTGTAGTTTCCCTGCGTGATTCTCTTAGTCTCTTAGGAGAGCGAAAGGGATGCTGGGTACTGTAGTTTCCCTGCGTGATTCTCTTAGTCTCTTAGGAGAGCGAAAGGGATGGAGAGATGTGGATGGGCAGGTGATGTTTGTATACAGATGTATACTGATGATGATGCAACTGAATTTAATTGATTTAAGGCCATGATTATTTTAGATTCCACTTTTCCACGCGTTCGTTCATTTTGTTTTGTTTTAAGGGTTGTTTGCAAGCCAGCCAAAGAGAGGGCACAAGAGTTCAGATTCTTTCCTTCTGTCTTTCTTTCTTTCTTTCTTCTTTCTTTCTTTTTCAGTCCCAAGCAAAGCCATCGGTCCATCGTTTTTTGCCCCACACACTTGTGACACAACAAGTCTGTTTATTTTCTCTGTGGTTCTGGATTGGAGTTTCTTCATGGAGGCCCTGTTTCATTCAGGGGGTGTTAGTGCAGGGATGTGGGTGTCTTTGGGTTGTGTGTGTGTGTGTGTGTGTGTGTGTGTGTGTGTGTGTGGTGGGGTTTGGGGGGGTGTATGCCCTGTTCCTGCTTATGTACAAAGCCTTGAACCCCCATCCCCACCAACTTGAGCAGCATGTGTGACTCTTTGCCATACTAAAATGTGTTGTGTACAACAGTCCGTGTATTGCTTTTTATTCGTGGTGGGTTGGGGGTGGGGTGGGGTGAGGTGTGTGTTGGTGGGGGGGGGGGGGGGTCGTCTAGGGACAGATCATTGTTCTATGGATTGATTGATTACCACTCAAGGAATGTGAGTGGAACGGTCTCTTAAAATGAAGCCTTTAAGGGACCCACCCTCACCACACACACACACACACACACACACACACACACACACACACACACACACACACACAGAGAGACAGACAGACTATTGAGACTATTGTGCTGCTCGTTCACTGCTCATTAAGTTATGGGGGCAGTCATGGGGCTGTAGCATCTTGAATGATTTTGGTGTGTGTGTGTGTGTATGTGGGTTTTGAACAGTAGCTCTGGATGTGATTCAGTGATCCAGACCGGGTCTGAATCTGTAGCTAAGCATGACCCGGTTCTGGTGGTTCTGTGGTTCCCAAAAGCATAGTTGCTAATTAAGTTAGCAGCCATGTTGATTACAATGCAATTTCTCATTGGCAACCAACTAAAGTTGCTAACTGATTAGCGGCTATGCTAATTAAGTTAGCAACCATGTTGATTACAATGCAATTTCCCATTGGCAACTAACTAATGTTGCTAACTGGTTAGCGGCTATGCTTGTGGGAAACAGTGGCCTGAGTCTGAGCAGTGGGTTTTGAGTTGACCCTGATGGTCCCACTTACAGCTAAGTAGCAGTAGATGTCCGGCTCGGAAACGGGTCACAGCAGCAGCAGCATGCCTCAGGGCTTAAAGGAATAGTTCACTTCTTTATGAAAATTGGTTCTTCACCCCCTTACCTGGAGTTACATATGTGGGTAAGAGCATTTTGGTCTCAGTGCATGCGTTGTCCTAGTCTGGCAACCCCAATTTTACCTTTAGCTTAGCATAGACGCTGGAAAGTAATGTTGCCAAAGATTTGCTATCTGGCAACATTACATTCCAGGGCTTATGCTAGACTAAAGCTATAACATTTGGGGTTCAGAAATTGGGGTTGCCAGACTAGGAAAATGCATGTACTGAGACCAAAATGCTTTTACCCACATATGTCACTCTAGGTAAGGGGGTGAATAACCAATTTTCATAAAATGGTGGACTATTCCTTTAAGCCACAACCCCTTTTAAGGCCCGCCCCCTGCTCGCCTGCTCTGGTACTGATTGGTTGCCTTCGTCACGCCTTCACTTAGTCTCTATGATTTGGCCTTTAGGCCAGCATCTGGCACGCATCCGGGTTACAACCGCTTTGTAGTCCGCTTTATTAATGCCTTTTTGGGCCCTCAGGGCCACCGTGGTCTTAGTTGATGATGTAATGCTTTGGAGAAGTGCCCTATAGTAGTGTCAGATGCCCCACCCACCCACTGAGACCCTCATGTGCATGTCATGATTCTATTTTGCTACTCACAGATGTTTTATCTTTTATAACCTAATTTCCCACGATGGGACTGACAGACTTGTGTCCGATGGCATCGCTATGCATATGTAATTTTTGGTAGCCGTCGGCCATTTTAGACGTTTGAGACGCGGAGGAATTCCAGAGTGCTGCTGAGTGTTGTTCTGGAAATGAATCCTCCTCTCTCTCCCTCAAACACACACACACACACACACACACTCTCACATCTACCGAAGCTCCTGTGCCCCCCCACCCCCACCTCTCTCATCACCACCCCAAAGGTGACATCATCACATGAAGAAATCGACTGTAGCACAAGAGCGCCGTTAGAGTCTAGTCTCGTCTAACTGGTCAGCAGCTCTGCCTTTGGGAAGCAGACAAAACCAGGTCCATATCAGTGGTGGTCTAGAGGCACTTTTGACTCCTTACCCCACTCCCTGTCGGGGGGTGTTACACCAGCACTGTGGATGCAAGCGCTGCATTATTGTGCTTCTTATATGGGAGTCAGTGGGCTGGGCGGATTTGGAGACTGGGGGCAGTGTGTCCAGAATGTTGGCAGGTAAAATGAAAGAGTTGTTGAAGTCCTGGTCGAAGTCCACTGGCTGTGTTTTTGAAGTCTGTCATTCAGTCATTCATATCAGCAGAGTTTGAATCACACATTCTAGAGCTCTGCTTTAGAATCTTGGGTTTAAATGCAGCGTTCTCCAGTGCTCCAGTCTGTGGAGGGATATGACTCCAGGTGAAACTGGACACTACCTGTTTTCTGTTTTCTCTCTCGGAAATGTTTGAAATTAGTATGCATTTACTTTTCTTTTTGTTTTCTTTTGTTTTTGTTTTTTGTTTTTTCATGCAGTTAAAGCAGTGGCTGTGTCCAAATGTGCCGCATATCTCCAGTCCTGTAAAATGGAGAGTAAAGGTTTTATTTTTTTTGTTTTTTTTTTCTTTTGTGTCCAACTGCTGTACGTGTGTTTTGTTCTTGTTTGTTTATTTGTTTGTTTGTTTGTACGTTTGTCTGCTTCGACTTTGAATTAAAACACAAAAAAAAAAGAAATCAGATATCATGGAGTTTTGTCTTGCTTTTTTTTTTTTTTTTTTTACTTTGACTAAGTTAAGTAACTTTAACATGCTATCCTTTGGATTTCTCTGTCTCCTTAATCCAAAAGTCAATCAATCAATACTGCACAGTAGTAAAGTTCTCCTCGAGTGTACGCAACACAAGGTCGTAAGAGTTCACCGTTTTGAGGACATCCACATTCTCGATGTGAGTGGCCATGTCACCCTGTGGTCGGCAATCATACAATACAATCATTTGTCTGACTCGGTTTGAGCTGGAAATGCTCGTAGAATGGGGGGTGTGTGTGTGTGTGTGAGATGGGGCCCAGGGCGGGACCGCAGCGTCATCTCTCAACAGGGGTCCACTTTCGTTTTCGCTAAACGCGTGTGGATCGATCGAGGAGGGCGTCCCCCGCCCCCGCTCCCCCATCATCATGTAAATGTATAGATTTACATGGTGAGCTGTCGTGAGACAATGCTGGTAATTAGGCCTCCTCAGCTGTTTCAACAGGAACCGCACTCATCAGGGTCTGCATGCATGGCTGGTATTTACAGGTATTTACCGTATTTACAGTCTGCATGCATGGCTGATATTTACAGTTATTTACCGTATTTCCCTTCAAACAGTAATTATGTGGGCATTTAAAGGGCAGGATACAGTCAGACAGAAAGGTTAATAGTTTACAGCGCAGGTGTACACTCTTAAAATAAAAAGTTACTCAAAGCACTTTTTAAAGGTGGGGAATGAAATTTCGCCACACTACAGAACCCATAAAGGAGCTTTCAGGAACCCAGATCTGAGGATACTTGTCATTCAGTTAGGCAAGAAAAATAAACTGTACAAGTGTGTGTTTTTGGTCTCAGCAAAAGGATAATTGCTGAAGTCAAAACCATCAAAGATTTGCAAAATACAAGCAGTGCATTTCAATACTTTAAAAAAAATGTATTTATTTACGGCCTATTATACTTATAACCAGTGTATGGAAATCTGGATGTGTATTTTTTTTTTTTTTTTTTTTTAATGTTTTTTTACAGGTACCCTAATTCTACAAGTGCAAGTACATGTGTTAGCCAAGGAGACATCAGAATACCTGTCAATCAAGGAGAAGCTTAGTGCAGACAGTAAACACAGAGACTGAGTCATATTGGGGTTTGGTAAATGCTGATTCATCGTTGTCGTCTGCAGGTCGTTTTTTGGGGTGAAGAGAAGGGGCTGCCCCCTCCGTATCCCTTACTGAACGCAAGTCCTCAAATGAGAGATCTTAGTTAGCAGCCATTCAGATCGTGATTCATTCAGGTACAGCTGAGAGCTGCGTGCAGCCTGCCTGTGCTTGCAGAATGAGCAAGAGTGTTGGAACGGGGGGGGGGGGGGGCAGTTATTGCCAAAACGTCAGTGATGGTGATGAGACAGAGGAGATATCAGCTCCATCAGGTATTAGTAGCCGACACCGCCAGCTCCTTTTTGCTGACATGGCTTCTGATGAACTTCTCTATGCTCAACAAATGAATCTGTTGCCATGTTCTCATTCTCAAACGTCAGTGATGGTGATGAGACAGAGGAGATATCAGCTCCATCAGGTATTAGTAGCCGACACCGCCAGCTCCTTTTTGCTGACATGGCTTCTGATGAACTTCTCTATGCTCAACAAATGAATCTGTTGCCATGTTCTCATTCCACAACCTTCACTGGCCTGTCTGCCACATCCTTTCTGCTGCCATGTTCTATATGTGAGTTCCGTCTAGGTCCTCCTATCTGCCATGTTCTATGTGAGTTCCGTCTAGGTCCTCCTATCTGCCATGTTCTATATGTGAGTTCCGTCTAGGTCCTCCTATCTGCCATGTTCTATGTGAGTTCCGTCTAGGTCCTCCTATCTGCCATGTTCTACGTGAGTTCCGTCTAGGTCCTCCTATCTGCCATGTTCTACGTGAGTTCCGTCTAGGTCCTCCTATCTGCCATGTTCTACGTGAGCAGGGCTGTTTCAAGGTACTTGGGGGCCCCAAGCAAACAGGACATGGGGGCCCTTCACTCCCCGTAAATACTTACATGAACCACATTGTTATAATTTTCAAACATCATCAATATAATTATTTGTATTGTACAGTTGTCTAACTCCAGTTTAAAGACATTTTTTGTTGAAAAACACCACCAACTTAACTACTAAAATGACTAAACAGTCAATCTTGGGGGCCCCTTTCAGCCTGGGGCCCCAGGCCTGGTTTGCCTGCCTTGTTGCGACGGCCCTGTACGTGAGTTCCGTCTAGCTCCTGTCTGCCATGTTCTACGTGAGTTCCGTCTAGGTCCTCCTGTCTACCATGCTCTACGTGAGTTCCGTCTAGGTCCTGTCTGCCATGTTCTACGTGAGTTCTGTAGGTCCACTTGGTGGAACTTCCAGTGGGGTAAAGCAGAACTGGCATTTGTCTGTCGTCAGTCTGAGGTCAGTTTCACCATAGAACACCAACATCACATTTCATCAGTCGGTTCCCTCAAGCTTTTAGTCAAAGTCTGTCTGCTGTCTATCTGTTGTGACTCAAGAGGAGTTTTAGAATCCACAGGAATTCCTAGTTTGTAATTTCCACCTAGGCTACATGCAGACAGAGGCCACCCCGTAACACACCTTTCCCCCATATGATTGAACCAGGGCATTCTGAAGTTGACGCGTATGTAAATTGCAGACATAACAAACGTGCACAGAGTATTCAGTGGTGGAATTAACAGTGATGCATGACTTTTGAGTAGAAGGCTTCTGTGGTTATGATGCGTCATGTTTGGATGGGAAGCCAGACTGTTGCATGCAGACCCCCCAGTCAAGGCAGAGAGATGTAAGAACATCAGGAACGACACTACTCACTACTTTACCCCTTCAGTCCGTACTTTTCCCTGATGACATACAAAATATCATAAAACTAGAAAAGCACTGACTTGGGAGAGTACAGACCTCCACCATGGCAATGTGGTCACAGACACAATATAAATTCCAGATGGTGTTCCGGATCACCGATCACTATTAAAATTGAATCAGTTGTTACCGTACTTGTTCCAATATGTCCGACATTGTCCGAAAATTTCATCCAAATCCGTGCAGCACTTTTTAAGTTGTGTTGTACACAGACAGACAGACGCAGGTGAAAACATAACCTCCTTGGGGGAGGTAATAATACTTCAGCCTCACTGTATATCAACATCTCTACCATACTTCTATTCCCATAACAGAACAGGCACATTTTTACATTCTTATATTAATATCAGTGAATGTGGTTTCTTCCAACGACCTTAAGTATTGTGGTCGGAAAAACATTTCCATTTTCTGCAGTAGTTTTCCCACAAACTTCCCATTTGATAAGTGTTTTGAGCAATGCCAAGATGTGTGTGTGTGCCATTTCCTCTGTTAACTCACAGCTGTGCGCGTGTGTCATGACTGATGCAGTGTAAAGTGTGGAGCCATTAGTCAGGTGTGTGTGTGCGTCTGCACGTGCGTGTGTGTGTGTGTGTGTGTGTGTGTGTGTGTGTGTGTGTGTATGTGATGGGGGGGTTCCATTAGTGTGGAATCATTCATCAGGCCTCTTGTTATGTCAGTATGTGTGTGTGTGTGTGTGTGTGTGTGTGTGTGTGTGTGTGTGTGTGTGTGTGTGTGTGTGTGTGTGTGTGTAGGGTCCATTAGCAGGTCTGTGTTATGTCAGTACTGATAGCAGGATGGCTCACTTTGCTTATTTGAATAATAACTCTTTCTCTCTCGTTCTCTCTGAACAGTCTCTACATTTCTCCATCTCTTATCTGCAGAGAACAGAACTTATCTTCATCTTTTTAGAGAACACAACTCCCCGCCTCCCCTCTTTCCGTAAAGTACATGATGTGGTTTTGTTGTTGTTCGTGTACAGTAAACACACACACACACACACACACACACACACACACACACACACACACACACACACACACACACACAAATTATCTTCACCCATTTAGCAGAAGGTGTTACCCAAAGCGACCTACATTTGTTGCATGTCATCAACAGTGGCAGCCTGGATTTAAACCCAAGTTGTTTAGGTTCTCTCTCTCTCTCTCTCTCTCTCTCTCTCTCTCTCTCTCTCTCTCTCTCTCTCTCTCTCTCTCTGTGTGTCAGTGGAATCAGTCTGTATTAGCCGACCCTAAAGGACTTTGTCTGCCTTGTATGGAAGTGCCCTGATCAACACAGCAAGCTTTTGCAAGTCTGTGTGTGTGTGTGTGTGTGTGTGTGTGTGTGTGTGTGTGTGTGTGTGTGTGTGTGCGCGTGCGTGCATGAATGCGTATATATCCATGCAAGACAGGGTATTCCAGAAAACGGAAGTAGTTGTAGTGAGTGTGGAAATAAGGAAGTGCTTTCCTAGTGACCAGTCAGCTAAAACAAAACAAAGCCCAAAGGCAACACAGAGTGGGCAGAACTGAGCAGTACTCTAAGTCAGGGATTAAAACACTTATTGTCACATAGGCTACTAAATGAAGACTTACTTACGTACTATTGTCACTAGATATAAAAAGTATACAATATCACAAATGTTATTAAATGAAGAACATGCATTGTCACATGGGCAACTTAATGTAAATATATGCATTGTCACATAGGCCTACTAAATGTACATCGTCACATAGGCTACTATATGAAGAGCGTATACATTGTCACATACTAAATAAAGAACGAGTATTGTCACAAAGGCTACTAGCCTACAAGTAAGATGCACAGTATATTGTCATATACTAGATGGAGAACGTACATTTTCACATTCTAATGTAAGTTAAATCCCAAATGAATGATCAATAAATATCACATCAGAAACCAGCAGAAGAATGCATGTCTGCCTGTGTTTCTATCTACTGCCAATAAAAAATAAATACAGCGGTGACGTGACAGCGGGGGATCAAAGTCTATGGACAGAATGCATAAATGTTATTTCGCGAATTTTATGTCTAATTGTGCTAGCATTATAAACTAGTCCTAGTTGCTTATGTGTGGTATGATTATATGTAGGCCCAACAGTCCTATCTTGCCGGTGAGGGGTGCATTTAATTTGTTATAGGCACAGTGTAACTGACAACACCGTTAGGAGGACGTTTAATTGCGCTTTGTTTGGTTTCATTTTTGAAGGAAGCATCAATGCTTCCTTCATGCTGCCTTCAGCACCCAACATTCTATAGAATCTACAGTATCGACCTCTTAGCAACGGCGCCTGGACAATTAAATAAACAAAAAGACAGCATTCTAAATTGCTAACTTGCTAGGTTGTCCAAAACAACATTTTTAGCAGCTGCCTTGATACCTTCTACGGCTGGTAACTTCGTAAACAGTGAAGACAGCGAGGCAGCAAGCCACTATCTTCCCGTTTCAGACACAGCCATTCTCTCTCACTGAAAAACATGCACGAGATGATTCCAAAAAGCAGGTTAGGTATGGTAACCCTAACCTCAACTGACTCTATACAGGCCTATTAATGAATGTTTTGCCCTTGATTGTATCTGGGACTGGGTGGCTCTCCAGGTAAGAACACTGAGGATGGTGTACAAGGTCCCTGGTTCGTATCTCGGTTGATGCATTACACTATACTCATCACTACCATCATGACCTCATCACTGCTACGGCCAGGGGGAGCCAAGACGACCAGAGGGGGGATTCATCACCTATCCCCCCCCACCTCAGATGTGTGCACTCTAGTCACTAACTTATTGTTCTCAGTTATTTACTACTAAACTTACTACTACTAAACTCTTTACTACTACTCTTCAACAGCATGTTCCAAAGTGCAGAATAGAAGCATTAAGAGAAGTATTGTAAACTTTGGTGTTCTTGTGCATATACAGAGGGGCATTGTCATCCAGTCAGTGTGTGTGTGTGTGTGTGTGTGTGTGTGTGTGTGTGTGTGTTAAGGTTTTAGGAGGGGCATTGTCATCCAGTCAGTGTGTGTGGTGAGTTGAGTTATATCCATCTCTCTGCACAGAGGCATGGGGTGTGTGTGTGTGTGAGTGTGTGTGTGTGTTGAGTTGAGTTCTATCCTTCTCTCTACACAGAGGCATGGGGTGTGTGTATGTGTGTGTGTGTGTGTGTGTGTGTGTGTGTGTGTGTGTGTGTGAGCAACTCAGCACTGGACAGTACGAGGGTTTCTCAATCTCCTACGCAATTTACACTCCAGAGATGACTGTGCAGCGCACGATAGACATCTACGGCCGGCCTTAAGCACACACAGCAGCGCGTGTCATTTCTTTCCACATGATTCGACTAGTTTCTCTAACCGTTTCATCTACATCACAGCTATTCACATGTAAAGCTCAAATTCTAATAATCTACCCGATGTTCATTCCTAGATGGCAAACCATGGGATTTTTCTTATCTGTTGAATTCTGATGTAGTTTGAAAACCTTGGCCAAGATGATTGAGATCGCATCAATCTGCATCAATATCCTCGAATGAAAGAAACTCAACTAAAGAAATAGGCCTACAATCCTGCCAGATCTCACTCTTCTCAGATAATATTAGCCAAATATTAGTCATTAATACGTGGCTTGCTTGGGTAATCACTGTCTGAAACAAGAAATTGGAAATATGTCTTTATTATTATTATTAGTAGTAGTAGTAGTAGTAGTAGTAGTAGTAGTAATAGTAGTAGTAATAGTAGTAGTATCACTCTGTATTAAAAGTTATAGTTAGGTGGCACATCCTACATCCTTGCTAGGATGTAGCCTAAGTAGGTCATTCTGAGATGTTCTAACACTAAAGGTGTTAGTCATAGTTTCTTAAAGTGTGGAACCCCTGGTTCCTGGAGGCCAGACGGTGCTGTAATAGGAACTGTGATGGGCAGCAGAGAGTCATGCCCATTGATGAGGTCACCGTCATGCCCAGTGATACGGAGAGGTCACCGTCATGCCCTGTGATACGGAGAGGTCACCGTCATGCCCAGTGATGCAATGGACCAGTGAAATAGGCAGCGTTTCACAATGCATCTTCTGCTATGAGGAAGTAAGGACCCAAAGTATATTGAAACATCATAAAAAGTTGGAAAGTTGGAAGCAGAATTTCGATAGGTTTGTGCAGGCCGGAAAAAAACACTTGCTAGTTGTAAGTTCCAGGGGCACCCAGGTAGGTGTTAGTGTTAGGTTTAGAGTACTGTTGTAAACCATAGAAAAGCTCAAAATAGCCCCACACTTTGTTTATAGTATAATGACAGTTCCAACATTTAAACCTAGATAATGCAAGAAAAAAATAGGAAGAAGGATGGATCCAAAAAATATAATCCTTTTATTTGGTGATAGGCAGTGTTCAAGTCTTAAATTTCAGTGATAAGCAGTAAGGAAGCATGTGGAACATACTCACAAGACTGTACACCCTTAATGTGTATACCTTACTTAGTTCACTAGGACTTCATATTCCTAGAACATGAAATCTTACAGTATTGAAAACTTTAGATAGCTACTTACCCCCTAGCTGGGTTTCCCCAGAAGCTACAACTAGCAAGTGGTTTTCTCCAGCCTGCATTAGTGTGTGAAAATCCTAAAATCCGCCAAACTTTCCAACTTTTTTATGATGTTGCAATATACTTTGGGTCCTTATCAGCCTGAACTTCTCCTTTAAAGATGTCTAGGAGGAAGCAGTCTGTCTGATGAGCTCGGAAAGTTTGCTCTTGGCTAATGAGAGTGCCCAGATGAATGTGAGAGGACGTTGGAACACGGACACACCTGTCTGACCAGGCCGACACACTAACGCACCACACACACCTTTCCTCCTCTTTCATTGGACGTCCAGTTGCACAGAAATCCCAAGAATCACACAGAATCTGTTTTCCTGGCAGGACAGAGGAGGATCCATCTTGCACAACAACCAATGGCTGCCCTGATGCCAAAGAGGTATTTTTTAAATAGAATAAGACCTTCATTAAGAAGAACGATGTGCTCACTGTAACTCTCAGTGCATTCTGGTGAATTTGAATGTGAAACCTCCAGGAAATCAAGCGTGAGCTCGATAGATCTACCGGTATGTATATTTAATTGTATGGTTGCTATGGGGACTGTCAGTTTCATACTGTGTGTTCATACTGTGTTTAGGGTGTGATTTCTGTGACCTCTGTCTGTCCTTCAGGTCCCTTACACACATACAGTACACACACACAAACACACATACACTTGTGCAATCATGGATTTCCTCCTCAAACTTCCCCACCTCAAACATGAGTGTTAGTTGTTGGCAAGGCCTTGTGCACTGCAGAAGCACCACACAGGTGGGGGTGGGGAAGGATGCTGAACACATCACACAGGTGGGGGTGGGGAAGGATGCTGAACACATCACACAGGTGAGGAGGGTGAGGAAGGATGCTGAGTATCTTACTGGCACGCTGCAAGCAGAGAACAAAAAGATGACAAACACGTGGCTAGTTCACAGGAAGACTCAGTGCGGCAAGGTCAACCCAAACGCTTTGATATTTCGAGCTTGGCGCCATCACCACAGAGTCGACGGACTGCTCGGACACGGACAGGAGGATGTGGTGGGGTGGGGTGGCGTGGCGTGGCGTGACGGGGTGTGGTGCGTGAGGCTGTTGTCATGGCCTATTTAGTGAATGAAATAATCTCTTTTCTTTTTTTCTCTCCTTTTGCTAAGCTGTCATATTGCGACGTGCACGGAAACAGCCTCAACCCACCGTCAACCACATCTGCATCCAGAGTGAGCGCCGCCGTTTGATGTGGGGGAATGCTGAAGATGACACATTGCTGGGCTTTGATTTGTCCTCAACACCAAGACCCCCCACCCCCCCAACTACACCCCCCCCCCCCCCAGGCTACTGAGCCCCCCACTCCTTTGCCTTGGCTTCAAGTCCGTGCACAGACGATCTGCATGCACCATCAGCTATGGGCGGATATCAGTCATGGGAAACACACAGCATGAATGGTTCCGCATCACACACACACACACACACACACACACACACAGTTGGCAGCATGCCAGGGAATCTCTGGGGTGTGCTCCGCATGAATGGGTGATACCCTGTATCTGCTTCATTGTTGATATTTGTGCGTGCACACACAAACACACACAAACACACACACATACACACACACACACACTAACATTGAACTACCTGACGTCAAACTTGCACAGTCTGCATTGATGCACTGATGTTGAGCTTTGCAGGCCATGCAGCTACAATAGGCTGACTGGGGCCTGCATGTGGCTGGTTGCCAAGTCAAGTCCAAGACAAGAATATGATGGTTAGCGCTTTCTGCTAATGAATGCAAAACATTCCTCCATTTGTCTTTGCTGTGCATTACGAGCAGCAGTTTATTTTGGGCTGTGAGTTTTCTCTGACTATCTCTTGAAATCTTTTTTGCAGCTCTAAATCTGTCTGCATGCATTTGTGCAGAGACAGTGGCAAACAGATGACTCTACAAGTCCACACTGCATTTCACACTGTGACAGTAACCAAAGAACTGCTCAAGTGTGGTTTCTTTTGTTAAGTGCAATATTGGTTGGGTGTGGTTGTCTTTACTGTAAATTGGAGATGATTGACGTGCAGGAAAGTGTTCTTTTTAGGTCAGTTTGAGAAGTGCATTGTCAGCATGTGCCAATCTTTAGTGCACTTTGAGCAGCTTTTGAAAATGGTGTTCAATAAAGATGCATCTTATCTCCTGAGTTGTCTGATGACAAAGATATCTATTTACTGTTTTTTTGTTGTTGTTTTTCAGTTTCTGTTTAGCAGTGTGTTTTTTTCAATCTCTCTGCAGTTTGTGGAGTTCAACCATGGACAACCACAAGCAAGACATGTAAGAGTACAAAAATAATTTATTTCAAGAAATAAGTAAGTACAAAAAGTAACAATAAATAAAACATATGCAGTCAAAGTTGAATTAAAGTTTAAATTAAAATAAATTATTATTATTATGACACTTACTAAAATGTGTATCAGAATGCATAGCATTTTCAAGTAGAGATGGATTGATACAACCCATAGTCATGGAACAGTAGGTTTGGCACTCTGAGTTGTAACGGAAATAAATAGACATTCTAGTAAAATACAGAGAGAGAGAGCAACAGCAAACCAGCCTGGGACGCCTTTCCCAAAGTCTTCTTAACACTTAAAGGAATAGTCCACCTCTTGATGAAAATTGGTTATTCACCTCTTCACTCTGAGTTACATATGTGGGTAAAAGAATTTTGCTCTCAGTACTTGTGTTTTCCTAGTATGGCATCACCAATTTTCCCCATTTTTTAGCTTTAGCTTAGCCTAGGCGCTGGAATGCAAAGTTGCCAGATAGCAACTCTTTGGCAACTTTACTTTCCAGTGCCTATGCTAAGCTAAAGGTAAAATTGAGGTTGCCAGACTAGGACAACGAATGCACTGAGACCAAAATGCTCTTACCCACATATACAACTCCAGGTAAGGGGATGAATAACCCATTTTCATTAAGAGCTGGACTACTCCTTTAAAAGTTATTAACCAATAATAACTATTATACACTATAATTATAATAAATATACTACTTAGCGACAAGAAGGCCTCAGGAGATGAGAGCCAGGCTGTTAGTGTGGAGGTTTTTGAAGAAGTGGTAGTCCAGTGTTTGGGGTCTTGAGGTAACTCCTAAGGCAACAGAGAAGCGTGCTGATGGTCGGCAAGTTCACACGCCAAGTTCAGTTTTACGATTTCTCCTCTCTGTCCTTAGATCCTTTCAGACACTCTTGCTCTTTGAAGTTACTTCAGGTCAGCCACATCAGTGCCTCCGTCTCTTTGACACCAGATACTCTTCAATGTAGTTGAACAGCACATCCAGTTCTCCCATGGCTTTGAACATGCCTTTCTTGTGCATCTACAGAGCGAAACAACACTTTCATCAGATCTGACAGCTAACACACAACCCTTAGGTCCACTATGAGTACATTTCAAGTTTGGGTATTTGTGACTGTGGTGTTGCTACTTACCCCGTTGTAAGAATGGACAATGTTGTTGATGTCAAAGGGCTCCAGGCAGGAGAAATAATTTCTCTGTTGGGGATAAAAAAAAATAAAACTCATTAGTTATATTTTCGTCTTCTTCCCAACAGAATGTTGGAGTTGGTGCATTAGTATAGCAATCCTTAGAAACCTTCTTCCTCTGTATTTCAGCATGAATGATTACACAACGCAGCGCACTGACGTTTAAAATAACTTGTCGGTGACTCAATGACTTGTCACTGATTTTCTTCTAACATGACTTCACAATGAAAATGACAAAAAAAAAAAAAAACCTACGCGTTTTCGCTGCTCTGATCAATAGGCTATTTCGGTGCATCAATCTCAATAAGCTCCGTAAGTATTAGGTTGTAACCTGCTGTGATGTAGGCTATGATTTACATGTAAGAATTCCAAAGAAAACTACTTACGCAGAGCAGTATGTCTCGAATAAGGGTTTTGAATGTCTGTCCAATTGAGTCGATAGATAATTTGAACTGTTCGCTTTTCTGAGTGTCATTCATAGCTGCTGGTAGAACGGTATCCTTGTAGAAGCGTAATATATGGTTCACAGCGTGGCATCCGTAATGGCTCTGCAGAGAGACAGAGAAAGAGGGAGAGAGAGAGATGGAGAGGGAGGGAGGGAGGGAGGGAGAGAGTGTGTACTGTCAGTAGGCGCCCCTGAACACAAGCGCAGTGGAGCGCAAATCACGCACAGACGCACACGTCCTCAACTCAACTTTAGCACTGAAAATGAAATAAGGTATCGAGAGTCTTGCATTGTTTTTGCTTAAGACAAGGCGTAGCACCCAATGATTCAAAAACACAACATGATCAAGGACAAGAAGCAAGAGGGAAAAGAACGGTGTGTAGAAGCGACAACTCACCTTGAAATTCTGGAGGACTCCATCGTCCAGCAGCACCGAATCCAGATCGTCGTTATCTTCCTGAAAATGACATGAAAACGATGTTTGGTATTTGCACGTTGAAACCGAAGCATTTGCGCCTTGCATCTTAGAAATGCCTTTGCATCAAGTGAGCAGGATTGGCAATATTGCCAATTGTTTCGGAAGTAAGCTACTTACATAGTAAGATTTGATCTCTTGAAATGAGACACGAAGATTCTTTAATTTCCCCGGCACGTTCTCCACGAAAAGACAGCATTGGCTGCTCTTGCAGTCCACCTTCTTACTAAGAGCAGGAGCGCAGGACACTAACAGCAGCGCGAGCAGCGGCAGCACGGGAGACGCGAGGAGGAGCTTGCCTGTCATCATTCTAGAGTTTTTTGTCGTATTTTTAAGTGCGTCGCTGAGGAGCTGCTTTCTTCTTGATTATTGTGCTGATGTAGATTGGAAGCTTTAGTTGTGAGTTTTGATGGGGCAAAGCCAAGTGTATATATAGCGCGTGGACAAGGCAATGGGGTGGAGTGTTCCTGGCATTGGGGTTACCTGTTGCATCACTAGTGATGAAGAGGGAATTTTTCTTGAATAGATAAATATAGCCCAATAAACACACACAAAAATGACATGATCATTTTTTATCCAAATCAGCAATTTCCTTAGTGATTGTGCAGGTTATAATTTTAAGCTACTATTTAGTGTCATAATTAGGTTTGGGCAGAATTTCTTTCCCCTGTATTGTAATACATGACTAGTGATTAGTGATGATACACAACATTTCATATTTTAGCTGTATCAGCATGTTGCCATTTTTATACATCTTAACAATTTATTATTATTATCATTATTATTACTCGTATTATTATTGTTTGGGTTCTTGATATTTTATTTGTGTTATTGTTGTTATTAGTAGCCTACTATTTTAATAATAACAATATTAGGCTATTATTAATAAGTATATTATCATGATTATTGTCACTGAGTGAATACTAAAGAAATGATGTAAAACACCCAGTAGTGAGATCAGTTTGTGGTCTATTTTCACAGAATCAGGCGCTTTGGCATGAGTGTTTCATAGGCTATGATGACTTTCATAGGCTATGATGACTGACATGAGTGAGTCTCTCTCTGTGTGTGTGTGTGTGTGTGTGTGTGTGTGTGTGTGTGTGTGTGTGAGGGGGGCATTTATCTGGGCATGAGTGTGGAACTCTGTCTGTCTCTCTGCGCTGTCTGTCTGTCTGCCTGCTCACAGCTACAGCTCTCATCTAGGCACTCCGAAAGCAGGACTGCCTGTCTGTCTCTCTGTCTGTCCACTTGTCTGTCTGTCTGTCCATTTCATGTCAGGTAGGCCCCTCAGATGAGTGTAAGGTGCTGTACCTGCCCTGCCCTGCGCTGCGCTCTGCCTCATATAGCGTAGAGTCAGATGCGTTGTGTGTTGCAGTGCTGCTGTAGCAATAATGAAACATGTGGTTTGGACACATAGGGCTTCAACAGAGACGCCACTCATGAGGGAACTTTTGCCTCTTTCCCCTGCCGGGGTATTTATTGTAAGGCTTGTTTTGTTTGTGTTTAACACACACACACACACACACACACACACACACACACACACACACACACACACACACACACACATAACACACTCTTGTTCGACCACACTAGTGGACAGCTTCTCTTGCATCATCGAGGCCCCGTGATCTTCCTATAGTCAGGGTTCTAGATTCCGCCAGTCATCATACAGCCTGATATGACATCACTCTGTTGGTGCAATTTCAGTGGTTACTTTATTTATTGGTTGGATTCACACACACTCACACATGCCCCCACCCCCCCCCACACACACACACCCCCCCCACACACACACACACACACACACACACACATACACACACACACACACACATAGACCCATGTGAAAATCGTGTGGTTACATGACAGGGCCTTGCTCAGCAATTTCCAAGATCTAGTTTTATAATTAGTTTTGTGGTATTTTATCAATTTCCTATATTTTCAATAGTTTGTCCAGCGCTAGAGGTAGTTCCCCAGTTTCATGAATATGACCAATATTGTGAGGCATATTTTGATTTATGCAATACCAACACGGAAATTTTGCGTTCAATATGCATATATAATGGTCTGAATGCTTATTCAGCAGTTCCAAATAGGCATATTTGTGCTTCTTCTTTTCTTAAATGAATTCCCTGCCTCTTTTTGCCTTGGACTACAGTATGTAGCTTACTTCTGTAATCAATTGGACAACTATTGATATCATTTTCATAAACCTGGTCTTATTGTTTATTTTGTTTTGGTTTTACAGTGTTTTATTTTTGTTTTATTATTTTTTTTTCTTCATTTTTTTATTTTATTTTACAGTGTTATTGAGTAGCCAATAAATAGAAGGTGCCGTTTACGGCCAAAGCGTTACCACCGACCACAATCTTGCACCTGACCAGATTTCAATGTCCACAGATCTTTGTTGGCATTCATCCACTTATCCTCTCGGACATCTTGATTCTCATGACAAACACACACACACACACACACACACACACACACACACACACACACACACACACACACACACTTTGACAACAGATATTGGATTATAAGAGTCATACTGTATCTTTTAGTTGTTGACTCAGAAAGGAATGTGATGCTACTTTCAATCACAAAGCAAGCTGCCCCTTTGGCGGCAGAACGTTGGCCTCTCTATTTCGTCAATCCTCTTCTCCGATTCCACGAATCAGTAGCACTTGTGGCTTTCTTAACTAGTTTTGGTCCTTTCAGTGAAAATCCCACTCATATGAAGGAGGTTTTGCCGTCTCGTGTGAGTTCATCATCACCAGGAAGGGGGCATCGCAACCGTGACTAACAGCGCTCAGTGGAGTGAGTGAGTGCCCGCCTGTCGGAGCTGACCACTTCCCCTGCGTTAAGTAACCAGGCCTACTCTTAGAGGAAGATAGTGTAGTCTTTGCCGCCTTTGCACTGCCCCCACAGGCTAGCAAGGCCACCCATGACTGATAACACACCAGCAACTCAGACTTGTTCACACACAGGGCCGGTTCTAGGCATAGACAAATGAGGCGGTTGCCTAGGGCACCAAAAATCAGGGGGGGCATCACAATACATTTCTTACTTTTTTCTTTAGTTTTTCTCTTACATTTACAGAAAAGGGGGGGACAAAACTCAAATCTGGCCTAGGGCACCAAAAAGGCTAGAACCGGCCCTGTTCACACACCCACATGTGTGAGGTGCCCTAGCGTACCAGCCCTAGCGCACCACCTGGGTATTCAAAGATGGTCGTTAAGTGATAAGCCTGGTCTAGTTAACATCGAGAGTGTGGTGCTAGAGGAACCGGTAGCTTTGAGAAGGTTAGAAAATAAAGACACAGGCTCTTCTATTACCAGGTTTAGCTCCATCTTAATTTGCCCAGGCACCCACATGTGTGAGGTCCCCTAGGCCTAGCGTACCAGCGTGCACCACCTGGGTATTCAAAGATGGTGGTTGTGTGGTGCTAGAGGAGCCAGTAGCTTTGCGTAGATTAGAACATGAAGACACAGGCTCTTCAAAGCAGCTTACCACTTAACCACCTTCTTGGAATCCCCCCTAGTCTCCCCCTGCTCCAGACTGAAGCGAGATCTGTCCTCATGTCAGGTGCAGTACTGTATGCACAGTAGCGTACCTCAACATCAGTTTGGTCGGCCTTCTTTTCAGGAATTCAGGTGTTCAGTGAATCAGTTTTCAGTCCAAGGTTTTAGGCACGTAAGTGGAACCAGTGACAGACTTAAAAACAGTTGCTGTTTTTAGGTCTCCACGTCTTCGGAGTTTTCCGAGTTGGCCAGCTCATGTTTGAGAGTCCGAGGTTTCAGGCTCGTAACTGGAACCAGTGACAGACTAAAAAACAGTCCTGCTCATTTTCCGAGTTGGCCAGCTCATGTTTGAGAGAAGCAGATTAGGCATGTTTTCAAACTAACTGACCTTTGTACAGATCAGCCAGTCACCCTGAAATCTAGCTCTGATTGTTGTTTGGTGCCTGTCAAGACAGGTAGGTTTTTCCGTTTGTGTGTTGTGGCCCACTACAGGTTCACACACACACACACACACACACACGTGTTTTGACGAAGAGCCAACCTGTTTTCTGACCTCAATTCTCATCAGAAAGGCTGCAAGGGTTTCGTAGCTCACTGTCATGCTTGCGCTGGTAGCCAGAAATAGTTGATACAACCACGTGACAATGTGCGGATGATGTTCAGCTCAGGCTCGAAGGTGCAGACTTTCGATTGTTCTGGCACTGCAATGTGCAGATGATGTTCAGCTCAGGCTCGAAGGTGCAGACTTTCGATTGTTCTGGCACTGCATTGCGGATGCAGGCTGCAATACCTGTATTGGCAGCTTTCGTTTTCGTGTCCTTTCATTTTTTTCCCTTGTTTTGTCTTTCATTCATTTTTGTTGTTTTTTTCTGTCTTCCCACAATTATTCATTGATTCTGTCGATCTTTCTTGTGGGTAGTCCTGGTAACATTGCCTTGTTGCCGTGGAGAAACAGAGCTGTTGCCTTGGAGCCCTATCCCAAACACAATTGGCTGTCAGCATGCATGGAGTTAAAATTCCCACTCCACGTACTCAGCATCTATAGGAAGATGTGTCAGGGTTGTGTGTGTGTGTGTGTGTGTGTGTGTGTGTGTGTAAGCGCTTTCAGTTCATGCTCAGCATCTCTGAAAGCAGCTGGCCACAGGTGCGATGTCTGGTCACGGAGAGAGAGCAGAGAGGACTCACCTGTGTTACCTGCTGGCCCCTACAGTATGTGGCAGCAGCAGGCAGACTGGTCTAGTGCCAAAGGTGTGAAGGTGTGGATGCAGGGCCGTCGCAACAGGACAGGCAAACCAGGCAATCGCTTGGGGCCCCAGGCTGAAAGGAGCCTCCAAGATTGGCTGTCTTAGCAATTAGTTGTTCATCTTGTGGTGTTTTTCAAGGAAAATGTGACCTTAGGCTGCAGTTAGACAGGTGTGACATCAACACAAATAATTACAGTAATACAAGACGCTTGAAGATTATAACAATGTGATTCATATGGCCTCAGTGTTTATGGGAAGTGAAAGGCCCCCATGTCCTGTTTGCTTGGGGCCCCCAACGTACCTTGAAGCAGCCCTGAGTGGAAGTGGCAGACACGTTTTTTTACCACTTGAGAAAGCTGCGGTTCGTTTGCTGAGGTGAATGTGCAAGGCTTGGCCTGCTGCCCCATCTCTGGTTCTACAGAAAAGTCATGCAGCTTTATCTTCACAGGAAATAGGTTAAGTGCCCCCCCCCCTCTCCTCCCGCATGGCCACATCCGCAGAGTTTATAGGACAATTCACAGGCTGTCTTGACTGGGAAATGAATGAAAATTGGCCAGAGTGATCATGCCAAAAACAGCATGTAGAAAAACCCATTCAAACACACCACAAGCAGCCATCCTCATTCATTTGGAGATGTCATCAAAACAAATAACCTGTGAAGAAGGAAGGAGACTTTAAAGATACAATGTGTAACGTTTTTAATGTTCAATATCAAAATCTGCTTTACCTGTTGACAAGCTTGTCCTTTCTCATAAATATTAACCACCACTATTAATTCCATGTGTCCGTATTGGCTTGAAATTTCGCATTTGCACGCACATTAACGGTCATATCGCTCACGTTTTGGCTATAGACATCCGCATGCAGGCTTCCGTAGCTGTAATACGTCATTTGAAATGCGCTGCGCTTAGTTTTTCTCGGAGGCAACACATTGGGGCTTTAGTGTTGAAAGAGATACTACTGTTGCTGTGACAGTAATCAGGCCAAATGCTAGAACAAACCTTTGTGTGTGTGTGTGTGTGTGTGTGTGTGTGTGTGTGTGTTAAAAAGGAGACTTCAAATAGTGTCAGATCAATACCAGAGCCACCACGTGATGTAAAATGCAACCAAGGGCCGTGCTAGTCCCTTTTTGTTCTGTGATTGGATACCGAAAGCAGGCGAGAAAATCGCCCATGGTCACCATGCTGATTTGCAGAGTGAAATGAAATAAGCGCGCTAAGGAGCATGGGAACTCCCAGGCTACCAGTCAGTCTGTGGAGCTGAACTCCCATAGCCACACTCAGGTCCCTGTGACTCCCATAGCCACACTCAGGTCCCTGTGACTCCCATAGCCACACTCAGGTCCCTGTGACTCCCATAGCCACACTCAGGTCCCTGTGGGATATGAACTCCCATAGCCACACTCAGGTCCCTGTGACTCCCATAGCCACACTCAGGTCCCTGTGATTCCCATAGCCACACTCAGGTCCCTGTGGGATATGAACTCACATAGCCACACTCAGGCCCCTCATAGCCACACTCAGGTCCCTGTGACTCCCATAGCCACACTCAGGTCCCTGTGGGATATGGATTCCCATAGCCACACTCAGGTCCCTGTGACTCCCATAGCCACACTCAGGCTCCTGTGATTCCCATAGCCACACTCAGGTCCCTGTGATTCCCATTGCCACACTCAGGTTTGCTCTCCACTCAGTGTTGGACCAGTGCATTAACACGACAGGGGGGGATCCGGCTGGAGGTCCTCCAGTCCAGACTCCATTGGGGGATTCCTTAAAGAGAAACTAATGCTACTTCAAAGCTCAGGCTGTGTACACAAATGACAATGGACATCTAGGGCATGGAAGAAATACCCACTTTGCATCCAAGTTTCTGTTCATGTAGTAAATCCCCAGATGATTTCATTCATGAGCACTGAATGACTACACTAATGTGATGTGTGTGTGTGTGTGTGTGTGTGTGTGTGACAGCAGGCATGCAGGCGGCTGGTTGGTCAGTGCTTCATGCTTCAGTAAGGATGAAGGTTCCAAAGTGCTTCATTCTATTTGAAGCACCCTTAGGAACCCTCCACTTCAAATAGGCCTATTGATGAAGGTTCTCCAGTGCTTCACACATTTTGAAGCACCCTTACGGCCGAATCACACACAAACCTGTGCGTGAGCGGCGCGTAAATAAGCTTCCCAGGAAGCTAATGTTTGATTCCATTCAGTTATAGTCAGATAGCTAATTTCTGATTCCCTTCAGCTATAGCCAGATAGCTTATGTGTGATTCCATTTAGCTAGCCAGAAAGCTAAAGTTAATTCCGTTCAGCTATAGCCAGATAGCTTATGTGTGATTCCATTTAGCTAGCCAGAAAGCTAAAGTTAATTCCGTTCAGCTATAGCCAGATAGCTTATGTGTGATTCCATTTAGCTAGCCAGAAAGCTAAAGTTAATTCCGTTCAGCTATAGCCAGATAGCTTATGTGTGATTCCATTTAGCTAGCCAGAAAGCTAAAGTTAATTCCGTTCAGCTATAGCCAGATAGCTTATGTGTGATTCCTTCCAGTTCAGCTATCTAATGTGTGATTCCCTTCAGCTAGTCAGCATTTAGCAAAGTGAAACTGTTCTGTGTCGCCACTACATTAACTTTGGCTTTGCTTTCAAGAAATGTGGTCATTTTGTGAAGAAGTGGCCGCCCCTCTCCTCACACACACACACACACACACACACACACACACACACACACACACACACACAAACACACACACATACTCACACCTTCAAAGCAGCAGACGGAAGTTTGTGTGTGTGTGAAAGAGTGAGAGAGAGAGAGATTTTGATCTGTCATCCAGTAATCAGGTTTGCGAATGAAGATCACTCTTTTTGGTCTGTCTGAGAGGAAATGCTCTTGTAACCCACTTTGACATGAAGTCTTTGATCTCAGCTGATCCCCTGATCTGTCTGATTGATTCCTGTCAGTCCAGCAGAGCTTTGTGAATCACAGGTGTGACTGTCAAGATCATCAGCAGCCAGTGTCTCTTCTCCAGCTGATTCCTGTCAATCCAGCAGAGCTTTCAGAAGAATCACAGCAGACCTGTGCCAACACTGACTTCTGCATAGTTATAATGCCCCATCCATCCTCATCCAAGGTGGCCCTACTGGGGCAAACAACAGCCCACCACTGACCCAAGTAACCAACATTAACACCTTTAAAAGTAACGCCCAGCCAGTAGGATTTATTTACTTTACCACATAGATAGTCTACATCAGGCCTGGGCAAACTAAGGCCCGGGGGCCACAGGTAAAATCATTTTGGTCTCAGTGGATGCATTTTTCCTGGTCTGGCAACCACAATTTTACCCTTTTCTTGGCTTTAACTTAGCATAAGCACTGGAATGTAAAGTAGCCAGATAGCAACTCTTTGTGCCTATGCTAAGCTAAGGCTAAAATTGGGGTTGCCAGAATAAGAAAACACATGCACTGAGACCAAAATGCTTTTACCCATATGTGTAATTCCTGGTAAGACTGAGTGTGAATAACCCAATTTCATCAAGAGGTAGAGTATTCCTTTAATTGGAGAATGCACAGGGATCCATTGGCTTCATTAGCATCTAGCTAACAAACGAATCAGCTCTGTAGGTGAAGTCCCAAATGTCACTGTCTGGTTTTAGTGGAGCAACCAACCCTATCAGCTACCAGTGGTTTCTGTTGCGCAAGGACGAGTTTTGATTGAGAAGCAGACTGGCTGCTGTGGTCAGTGAGTGACCCCACTGTCAGCTGACTCCAGAGGTCAAGAGGTCAATGCCAATTCCAACCAGAAATCACCATTGACAAGTGTGTCATTTCAATTTTTGGATTGGAGCTATACATAAATGAGGGGGTTAGATCAAATAATTAAGGGGACAGATACATAAGTTACCAATGCAGAATGTGCCCAGTCTTTGGTATTTTTTGCCCTCAACGGTGCTTTCCAGGCAGCGCTGCCTTCAAGCCACTACTCCACTCAGTTTAGGGTTAGGATGAGCCTGTTTTACGTCCCTAAGCTTTCTAAAGTGAAAGTTACATTGAAACGCTGCATAGCGCTGGTTTGCTTGTGTTTCGTTTCTTCTGCAGTTTTTAAAGGAAGCGGTGGGTAAGTTCATGTGGTGTATGTCAGAGTTTGTTCATGTGTCTGTACTTTCTGTGAAGACTGACACACACACACACACACACACACACACACTGAATTTAGTACCCTGAGACAGCCACAGGTCAGTGGGAAACCCATACACACAGACAGACAGACAGACACACACACACACACACACACACACACACACACACACACACACACACACACACACACACACACACACACACACACCCCTGGTCAGTGGGAAACCCATACCAAGACTGGGCGAGGACACATCCTTCCAGCTAAGAGGACGTCCGTCCGTCCGACCCCGACCCCCAGGGTAACCCACACTCAGGCTATTTTCCAGGAAATTTCATGATGTGGAAGAGAAGCGAATTGTAAATTGCCCAATAGTCTAAGGAACACTGTGTTTGTGAATATATCTTGCCCAATAGGAAACATATATTAGCAAATCCTCCCTTATCATGTTCAGTGGTCTCGCTAACCCTACGTAGCCTAGAGCTGGGTGGTGTTTGAATGATGAGCTGATGGGAGCGGACTGACACACACACACACACACACACACACACACACACACACACACACACACATCGGAACAATGTGAAAGTCAGACAAAAAACAAAAACGCATACCAGCAAGCAATGTAATCCAACTGATTTAGTATTTCAGGCAAACACACCCTTTATTAATCCATATCTCAGACAGACCGTCAGAAATTCTTCCTCTGTGAATTGTTCATTTCTGGGTAAAACACACACACACACACACACACACACACACACACAGAAACGTGGAGTATTGTCCGCATAGACTGTCATGCTGCTGTCTAGTGTTTCTGTCTTCTACATCATGCACACACACATGCTCTGTGTGCTGAGTTAACACCGTGGAGGAAACATTTATTCAACACTTACCCAACACAAGGTGCTGGAGAGACAGAGGTATGAGCCACAGTATTGATTTGAGAAGTAAGACAGTCCAGGACTGCATACTGACTCAGTGCATGTGTGTGTGTGTGTGTGTGCGTGCACGTGTGTGTGTGTGTGTGTGCGTGCGCGTGTGTGTGTGTGTGCACGTGTGATGGGTTGTTGTCCTCCTCCTCACCTAGAAGAATTGGAGCATTGATGTGGTAGTGGCGAAGGTTTTTCATTGGGTTTCGTCCTCCTACACATTGGAGTGTGTCACATAACCTACCGGCAGTCAAGTCTAATGTTGCCTTTTACGGTATCAAACCATTAGTGCATCAGATGGATTTCTGTGTGATGTGATGTGATGTGATGTGATGGTGGTGGTCACGTGAAATGTGCTGTGATCTCTTCACATTAGTGAACATTAAAGATGACGGAGTAGATTCTATTCTATCCAGGGAAGGGTTTAGTCACTTCACACCGTGAGCCTGAGGTTTTCACACCTTGGGTCTCGTGACTTTAACGACTGTTGTGGTTGCTGAGTGATGTGGGACGGAATAAGAACGGGAACGTTTGGTAGGCCTAATCTACAGCATAGATAGATTGAGTTTGTGAGCCTGCAGGTAACTTTAGCAGTGAGGGCCGCAGGAGGACGAAAGTGAAACCGTTTCCTTGGCCTCATTAGTTTGTGTTTCACTCCATGCTGCAAACACGTCTAAAAGGTTAAGCCTTCTTCTTTAGCTTACCGGCTGCACTTGGCAACCTTGCACAACTAACAGTGTTAAGGGCTGACTGAATCCAGACTATTTCTACAACTCATGGGAGGTAGAGGTATAGTGTCTGGGACTCTAGAACTGAACAAGCCTTTTGGGTAAGAGATGTAATGTCTAAAGGCCAATTCAGACTGAAGATCTGTGATGAGATGAGACCATTTTAGAGACCAGTTGCGGCGGTGTGAATCAATCAGTCCTCCTCAAATTGGGCGTATTTTTAATGTGATTCAATTTTTCCCAGCTGTTGTCTATTACCAATTAAATAGGAATGGAAATCTTTGCAGGACATGTTGTTGAAATATTACTGTGTGCACAGAATCCCCTTCATTGAATAAACAGACAACTGAAACGTAAGTGCCTGCTTTGCATGTTGCTTCATATGGATCGCGACTTAGACGAAAACAAGGAAATGTCTTTTGCACTTGTGTCTCGCCATAGCTGCAGAGATGCCCAGTAGGCCTACGCGCTCTTTTGGATAAATATTGAAGCTCGCATTACTGAGGTGTAGACTGTAATTGGCACACAGAAAATGTTTTTAACGGTAGCTCTCCAGTCAGACCGTACGTACACCCATGCGTAGGCTACACCATGCCCCCCTTCTCACAGACACACACCACTGCAGAACTATATTGAGCAACACAGAGAAACAGAATTAATAGCATGTTTGAGAACAAAAACCCTGACAACTTTGAAAATCCCCCCTGACATTTTTTCAGGTCTCAAAAAGAGTACATGTCCGGGGAAAAGAGTACGTCTGGTCACCCTAGGTACTCTACTAATTCAGCTAAAACTGAGCAATCTTGCTGCACTAATTAAGCTAACACTTACTGCAATCTTACTGCACTAATTCAGCTAAAACAGTGTGCATTCTTACTGCACTAATTCAGCTAAAACAGTGTGCATTCTTACTGCACTAATTAAGCTAACACTTACCGCATTCTTACTGCACTAATTCAGCTAAAACAGTGTGCATTCTTACTGCACTAATTCAGCTAACCCTTACTGCATTCTTACTGCACTAATTCAGCTAACACTTACCGCATTCTTACTGCACTAATTCAGCTAAAACAGTGTGCATTCTTACTGCACTAATTCAGCTAACCCTTACTGCATTCTTACTGCACTAATTCAGCTAACACTTACCGCATTCTTACTGCACTAATTCTGCTAAAACAGTGTACAATCTTTTCTGGAACTGCACTAATTCTTCTAAAACTGTGTGCAGTCTTGCCTGGCATGACTTTCGATCAGCCAAAACATGCAACACGCATTCTCACCTAAATATTTGTTGCTTACTGTAATTGTTATAATTGTTTACCCACTGATTGGGGAATGGGAGGTGTGCTTCCATATTGCACACTGTGGGTTAGGTGTCATAATTCTGTGTAAGGCACTGAGATTACACTGGTATCAGAGGGTGTGTGTGTGTGTGTGTGTGTGTGTGTTTGTTTGTTTGTGTCTCACGCAAGGTGTCACAGCAGTAAGCACTAAAATGAGAAAGGTGTCAGATAGTGTGTGTGTGTGTGTGTGTGTGTGTGTGTGTGTGTGTGTGTGTGTGTGTGTGGTGTTGTTGTTGCCTGGAAGAAGTTGTTGTGTCTGTGTTTGTCTGGCGTGAAAGGTTCTATTCCCTGAGCGTAGAAGTTACACTGAAGTGTGTGGAAGTTAAATAGGAGTGTGTGTGCATCTCCTGAGATTCAAAATTCTGTGGATGTGTGTGTGCAGTGTGTGTGTGTGTGTGTGTGTGTGTGAGGAGTTGACAACTGTGTGACAGGTGAGTAACAGAGTTGACAGCTGTCTCTCTCTCTCTGTGTGTGTGTGTGTGTGTGTGTGTGGGCGCAAACTGATAAGCCTGAATTACGTAGGTTCCATAAGTGATTGGAGGCCAATGTAGACATGACGCACACTTTGGTTTCGGTCACGATTCATGAATGTTCTAAGCCTTCTGACACACTGATCACGGCATGTATGTGTGTGTGTGTGTGTGTGTGTGTGTGTGTGTGTGTGTGTGTGTGTGTGTGTGTGGCTTAAGCTGTCCTGGCCTGCCTGGGAAGTTCCTAAGACATCTATCATAGTCCACTCCCCAGTCTTGAGGAAGAACATCCACGTACTGCAGAAATGATGTGTCCACAGACTGTGTGTGTGTGTGTGTGTGTGTGTGTGTGTGTGTGTGTGACATGGGCAGAAGCATTGCTCAATTCCGGTTGCTTTGCTCATATTCGGCTCTGATCCGATTGTGTCCAGTTCAGACATGTGGGTCAGTCCCATGTGTCGTGTGTGTGTGTGTGTGTGTCGAGGGTTTGGTCATCTTCAATCTGGTGCATCTTGTGTCTCTGAAACAACCTAAATTCCCAGCGAGTGTGTTGACTGTCTCATAGATCTCCTGACTGGTCCGTGTGTGTGTGTGTGTGTGTGGTCTCCTGACTGTCAGAACTGACTGTCTCCAAAAACACCAGTACTCTCCCTATGTGTGTGTGTGTGTGTGTGTGTGTGTGTGTGTGTGAGAGAGAGTACTCTCCCTTATTGCAAACAGGTGAGCTGTCATCACATGCAGTATGTTTATAATTGTGTGTGTAGTGGTGTGTCAGTGTGTGTGTGTTTCACCAACTCACTTCACACCTTCCAACCCCCCCTGAGGACGTAACAGAATAAACACAGAATGTTTCTTTTAAGTGATGTCACAGCCCAGAGAGGTTGATGGCTAATATTGAACTGATAGTGCAGATCTGAAGGATTATCATAAAGAGCCCGATGTCTGGGAAAAGCGTCTTTTGCAGTGCTGTGTGTGTGTGTGTGCGCGCGTGCGTGTGTATCAGATGACGCCTATGGAAAGTGCGTTCCACCATAGAGTGAGTGACTAACTCACTGAAAAAAAAAATGGCTTGCAGTCTCGGCTGGTGACAGATGTAAGCAATAATATATATTTCCTCTAAATGAATGGTTGCTAAGAAACGCACAAATGTAGCTCAGCTCACTTTTCTTCTGGTGTAGCAGTATAGAACGAAATGTGGTCGGAGCCGTGCTAAATCATGAATTTACAACGGCATCGAACATGACTCCTATCATGGACTGGAACTATCAGTTTTATAATAAGTGTCAACGTCAAACATCTAGCATCGGAATCTTCTGAAGAGAAATAGATATCTAAACTCTCCACTGTATCAGGGCCAATTCTAGCCTTTTCGCTGCCCTAGGCCAGATTTGACTTTTGCGCCCTCTTTTACAAATGTCCCGAGTACAAGTAAATATATTATGATGAACCCCTGTTATTTGGTGCCTTAGGCGATCGCCTAGTTTGTCAACTGCACTGTGTTTTAGTGTGCCCACAGGCCTAAAGACAATATCAACATTTCTAAACAGTGTACAGTGTACTATAAGTGTGTCCTAACCCTATGAGTCCAAATAAGAGAAGAGAATTATTTCTAAACATTATACTGTAAATTAGTAGCCTGGCGAATGCAAAACCTGCTTCTGAGTCAAAGAAGTTATTTGGGCCTGTACCCACACTAATATACTGTATAATGTTTAGAAATGTTTCTCTTTTTTTATTTGGACCCATGGACAGACTTAAAGTAGGCCTATACTGTATAATGTTTAGAAATGTTTCTCTTTTTTTTATTTGGACCCATGGACAGACTTAAAGTAGGCCTATACTGTATAATGTTTAGACTAGTGCTGTCAAGCGATTAAAATATTTAATCGCGATTAATCGCATTTTTGGCGTAGTTAACTCATAATTAATCGCGATTAATCGCAAATTTCTTTCTATTCTAAATGTCCCTCGATTTCTTTTTGTCACATTTTTATTTATTTATTTTCATTTTAATGCTGTTATCAGCATTCATTGGTGGGGGTGAATACCAATTTAAAATAAAAGAAAACCCAGTTACAGCATCAGAAATTATTAACATGTTCAAGTACTGCCAGAGAGATGTTGATGTGTTTTATGTTGCTATAGTTCACAAGTTTACAAAAAAAAAAAACTGGATGGTGGCCCTTTAAATTATACTAACCTATATTTTAAAGAGGCTCAATGAAAATATGACATTATGGTCTGCATGAGTAAACTTACATTGCATGAGCATACCTTTAAAATGCATTTTGCCATATTGGCAATTGTCCTGCAAGAAGCTCTCATTTTAGTGACAAGGTCATATGTTCAGAATCAGGTAGGCTACATGTAGCGCAAAATGTGACCCACTACTACACTAGAGGCATAACGCCTAAAACCACTGACGATTTCATTGAAAAAATTCCTGACCTTACACCAACACGCTATGATAGTCCTATCCCATCACCAACACATATCGACCAATTTACTGATCATGTTATGAACACATTACACTCAACACTTGACTTAATTGCTCCACTTAAAAAGAAAACAAGGAAGGTAGAAAAAACTGCCCCTTGGTACACCACACATACACGTACATTAAAACAGGCTGCTCGCAGACTAGAAAGGAAATGGCTCAACACTAAACTCGAAGTATTTCACATTGCCTGGAGAGAGAGCCTGAAAGAATACAAGACTGCACTGAACAATGCTAAAACAGCTTATTATTCCTCGCTTATACATGAACACAAAGACGATCCAAAATTCCTCTTCAACACTATATCAAATTTGACAAAAAGTAAGACTGAAGTAACTCAGTCCATTCCAAGTCACCTCAGCAGTGACGACTTCCTGAATTTTTTCAATGAAAAAATTGAAACCATACGACTTAAAATTAGCAACATGCCTACAGCCTCTCTACTAACTACTGATAGCTGTAGCCAACCCGTAGCATACCTTGACTCCTTTATGCCCACTGATATATTAGAAATTTCTTGTCTCATTACCAAAGCGAAGGCGTCAACATGCCTACTTGATCCTATTCCTACTCACCTCCTCAAGGCAGCCTTTACACCTCTAGCTGAGACATTACTTGAAATTAACAATAGCTCACTCCTAGCGGGACATGTACCAACTACTTTCAAGACATCAGTCATTAAACCATTGATTAAAAAACCAAACCTTGACCCTGATGTTCTGGCTAATTACAGACCTATATCCAACCTTCCTTTTATATCCAAAATTCTAGAAAAAATTGTGTTCAAACAAATTTGTCGCTTCCTAGACGAAAACAAAATCCAGGAAGTCTTCCAATCAGGATTTAGAGCTAATCACAGCACTGAAACGGCCTTAGTGAAAGTCTTCAACGACCTCCTTCTTTCCATGGACAATGGTAATATATCCATATTAATTTTACTTGATCTTAGTGCAGCTTTTGACACCATTGACCACAATATCCTACTACACAGACTCGAACATACGATAGGCATTAGAAATTCAGCATTAGCTTGGTTCAAATCCTACCTCACTGATCGATACCAATTTGTACATGCCCACAACGTCTCATCTTGTCATGCTAAAGTTAAATATGGCGTTCCGCAAGGCTCAGTACTGGGCCCCCTACTATTCTCTCTCTATATGCTACCTCTGGGTGAAATCATTAGGAAACATGGCATTGCATTTCACTCATACGCAGATGATACACAGCTTTATCTCTCTATGAAGCCTAGCGACTGCACTGCAACAACCAAACTCAATGCCTGTCTTGAAGATATTAAAGTTTGGATGTCAAAAAATTTCCTATGCTTGAACTCAGATAAAACTGAAGTTATGATGATTGCCTCTAAACAACTGAAGGACACCTCGCCTCACCATCATAGCTCACTTAGCAGTCCTACACTCTCATTTAGCTCACAAGTGAAAAATCTGGGGGTAATTATTGATCAAGACCTGTCCTTGAATAGCCATGTAAAGCACATTTCTAAAACATCATTTTTTCACCTTAGAAACATTGCTAAGGTTAGGAAGTTCCTGTCCTTTGAGGATGCTGAAAAACTTATACATGCATTTGTTACCTCCAGACTCGACTACTGCAATGCTCTGTTCTCAGGGTGCAGTAACACCTGCATTAAAAGTCTACAGCTAATCCAAAATGCAGCAGCTAGAACACTCACTAGAACTAAGAAATATGAACATATTTCTCCCATTCTAGCATCTCTACACTGGCTTCCTGTCAAAAGTCGAATTGACTTCAAAATCCTTCTCATGACGTATAAGGCACTTAATGGCTTAGCTCCTGCGTATATTACAGATTTACTTGTTCCATACCATCCAGCAAGACCTCTGAGATCTCAAAATGCTGGCCTCCTTGAAAAAGTGACCATATCTAAAACTACAATTGGAGGAAGAGCTTTTGCCTATCGAGCACCTCTTCTATGGAATTCTATTCCTCCCTACATTCGCGCAGCGGACACTCTCAATACCTTTAAGTCTAGACTTAAAACCTTCCTTTTTGACATTTCCTATAATTAGGAGTGGGCCATGGCATATCACCACTCCTCTTGGGCTTTCCTGGGAGGGCTACCTCTGCTGGTTTTCCAAGGCGGCCACTGACCACCCCCTTCTGGGTTGGTGAGATGCCATGTACCATACCTTAGTTATGCTGCGATAGCCTAGTGCTGCCACCTTCTGCACACTTGCCATCCTGTACAACCCTCTTTCTCCTCTCTCTCTCTCTCTCTCATCACTCTAGCTAGATTATATGACACATATCATGAAGTGATATCCTCCTAGATTGGCCTAACCCTCTTGTTTCTGCTTCTTTTGTCTCTCTTGCCTCCTCTGCCCCGACGCACTGGCTGAGTGATGAACCTCCCTGCCACCAACCCTACCCCACTACGGATGCTGCCCCGACGCACTGGCTGAGTGATGAACCTCCCTGCCACCAACCCTACCCCACTACGGATGCTGATCAACCCCCCCCCCCCCCGGAGCCACACACCAGGACCATCCTCCCCTTTTCTCTGAGGCCCTGATGGAACTGGCCTGATGGCCCCCTGATGACCACTACTTAGATGGCGACCAACACCCAATGAACTCTGATCCCACTCCAATTACTGACTAATCCCACACTCCAACTACTGACTCCATCCCTTGGCCCTGACTGTCACACAAACTATGTGTATATCATCTCTGACTACATTCAGTACTCATACTGTTTTGTGTTAACCATGGTCAATCTATGCATCAGACTTTACGGATACTTTATTAGGCCCCAGGCAGGTAGGCTGAGTCCATGAGGCGTGGATCTGCCCAAGGTTTCTTCCTACATAACAAATTATTTACAAAGCGAGGGAGTTTTTCCTTGCCCCTGATTCTCATGGATGCTTCCCGTACTGTCTGTAAAGCGCCGTGAGACAATGTACTGTATTTGTGCGCTATACAAATAAAATTGAATTGAATTGAATTGAATTGAATATGCGTCTCGTTTGCACAAAGT
Organism: Sardinella longiceps; assembly: GCA_027497455.2. Lineage (NCBI taxonomy): Eukaryota > Metazoa > Chordata > Actinopteri > Clupeiformes > Clupeidae > Sardinella > Sardinella longiceps. The sequence continues at coordinate 16,549,107 of JAODXP020000012.1, read as the reverse complement.
ATCTCTCTCAGTTGCGCTCCAACCTGTTTCACCTCTCTCACTCGCGCTGCAATTTTGAAACTGATATTAGCCTATTTGCGGGGTATTCAGTTCAAGAGAAGGGATTTCTAAGTGACAACATTAATCCTCTAGCGAGTTAACAACCTAAATATGCGAACATGCGAGTGAGCGTCAACGATTGTGTCGGTAAAATATTTGTTTTCACTGACATCAAATGACGCTCACAAACATTCTCTCTCTCCGACCTTCACCTCTCTCACTCGCGCTGCAATTTTGAAACTGATATTAGCCTATTTGCGGGGTATTCAGTTCAAGAGAAGGGATTTCTAAGTGACAACATCAATCCTCTAGCTAATTAACAACATCAATACAATCGTGAACGTCAACGATTGTATTGGTATAATATTTGTTTTCACTGACATCGGAGCAGCAGAGCAGAGTGCAGACACCCGTGCCGTGTGTGAAGTAGGCCTACTTCAAGCCTAATACAAACACAGGACATACTGAAACGTCGGGAGGTGTTGAAATGTCGGAGATATTTTTTTTCACATTCCATTGATAATGGCGGGTCAAATGCGTTAATCGCGCGTTAAAAAAAATGACGGCGTTAAAATGGGTTTGCGTTAACGCCGATATTAACGCGTTAAACTGACAGCACTAGTTTAGACCCATGGACAGACTTAAAGTAGGCCTATACTGTATAATGTTTAGACCCATGGACAGACTTAAAGTAGGCCTATACTGTATAATGTTTAGACCCATGGACAGACTTAAAGTAGGCCTATACTGTATAATGTTTAGACCCATGGACAGACTTAAAGTAGGCCTATACTGTATAATGTTTAGAAATGTTTCTCTTCTCCAAAGGGTCAAAGGAAATAGATGAATTTCATAACATAGTCTCTAAATCTATTAAACCTGCTGAAATCTATATGAAAGCAGATTCAAACATCCTGCCAAGCTTTATCTATCTCTCTCTCTCTCTGTGTATATATATGGGCAATTCCAGCGTTATGGACGTGACATTTTCGTGCATTATTGATGAACAAAAGGCCAGATAACCTCTGCAAACCTAGCAGTATTTCACAATTTTTTTCATATTCTTCTGCAAACTCCATGGCTGAATACAGGCAAACAGAAAAAAATAATATCATGATTTGCATCATAAGAATATGAGCCTTTCAATTTGCGTTATGGACGTGACGAAAAACGGACAAACTTTTGAGAGAGCGCAGTTTTTGCTGTGAAGTGTGTGAAATTTCTAGAGAAATGTAAATATTACTACATTCATACCAAACAGGACACCTCAGTAAAGACAGAGAAAGACTTGATTTCAAATGTAAATGTAAAAAAAGTTGGTTTTCATTGGGAGACATGGCGTTATGGATGTGACGTTATGGACGTGACGTCTGGAAAAACCCTCCAAAACGATACAAAACAATTGTGAACGGTGGATTTTAACCTGTAACAAGATAAATAGTAATATAACAATGAAAAATAACTGATAGTATTGCAGCTTTGTGTGTGTTATCACCCACTTATGCCCATTATAAGCCCCTCCATAGACTTACATTATAGCTGAATAGGGTAAAAATTTTAACAAACAGATATCCTTTCGAAACTTGCTCAGTTGAATATTTACATCGAGACAATACTTTTTTGTATTGGAAGTTTTCTGAAAGAATTTGTATGTCCATGTAGGTGAGACTTAAAGTTTTAAGGTGAGGTTTACTTTTTCGTGGAATTGCCCATATATATATATATTAGAGTGCGCCAGATTTGGTTATAACTACACAAAATAAAGATATCACAAATTTAGATAACACCTCTGCTGTTAGTTTTCACTGCGCTGTAGGTCAGATGGTAAAGGATGTTAACATTTCTTGTCCATGTAGAGTAGCTCTCCGCCACAAATTTTGGTCAAGATTAGATAGATAGATAGATAGATAGATAGATAGATAGATAGATAGATAGATAGATAGATAGATAGATAGATAGATAGATAGATAGATAGACTTTAATCATCCCATTGGGAAATTCCATTGTTTCAGCAGCTTAAAATAAATAAATTAAAAAAAAAAACTCAGTACACAAATAGTCCTCCTAAACTATGAGTGGGAGGTGAGGTTAAAGCAGTACTACTACTGTGCAGTAACAGGAATCTGAACTTAAATGACCCCCGCCGGAGTGAATGAAACAACCCCCCCCTCCCCTTCTGAAAGGGAAGAAGCTAAGCAATATTAATTTCTCACTGGAGCTTTCAAGAGTGTTTTTTTTTCTTCACTACTTTCACAATCACATGCACTCTCATCTCTTGTCATTTTCCCCCTTCCTCAACAAATTGACACACTTTCTCACGCCGTGGCACAACATGCTTTCAGATGTTTCTGCAGATATTTATTTCAAAAAAAGAAAAAGAAAAAAAAAAGGAACGAAGTGAAACAAGTGCAGGGCAGCGCTTCTTCACAGGTACCTGTGACTCATCAGAGTCAAAGATATTTGGTTGAGTGGAAACTGCCAACTTTCATCATTTCTGCCGGAACTTTTCTGTGCTCTAAGCGTTCTATCTGGGTTTCCTTCTGGGTTCTGTAGATGTCATCAATCCACCCTGGCTGTTCTCTATCACGTCTAAGTGAAAACTGAAGACATTGAGGAAAGTCAGTTAGAAGGAAAACGGAACATAGAGCTTTGACCCGCTGAGTAGACTAATCTCTTCTATTCAGTCATTCATACTTGCACTTTAATTTACTTCCATTTCTTTACAACAGGAGTGCACTTTCCAAATACCACACAGTTTTTCTAACTTACAAGGTTGGTGGTTGGGCAAAAGGCAATTGCATTGCAATCATTAAAAAAAGTTGCTAACTTGGTGAACTAACTTAGGGCAGTATTCTCTCAGGTGATTAAGTCAGAAATATGTGCTCAGTGCAGGCTGAAATGCATGGAGCCAAGCGCGCTTTTTTGGACTTAAGCACATGGGAGAATACTGTCCTTAGTTACTATAGCAACTGCGGAGCTGTTAAAGGCACTTCAGCCAGGCAGTAGATCCTCTCTTGGCCAGTCCAGTTCCAGTCAATACGTCCTAATAACTGTCCAAAAAAAGCCTCGGATTTCAATACAATGAGAATGACAGCAATTCAAAACTAAAAGTCTTCCATGAAAACGCCACACAGCTGCTTTGACAGTAAAGGGCAAGAATTCTGACAGTCTGTCTGTTTCTTAAGTTCACTAACAGAACAGTGCCCTCTCTCTCTCTCTTTCCCTCTCTCTCTCTCTCTCTCTCTCTCTCTCTCTCTCTCTCTCTCTCTCTCTCTCTCTCTCTCTCTCTCTCTCTCTCTCTCTCTCTCTCTCTCTCTCTCTCTCTCTCCCCCCCCCCCCAGTGCCTCTCCAGCTCTTTCCAGACCATGGACCACTTTGCCCAGGGACCACCTGTTCTCACGCCCCCTCTCCAATGATGCCACCCTTTGACCAAGTCAGCAAAAAAAACAATGGAATAGAATGTTGGAAGTGCTCAGCACTGTGTCGGAGCCGGTGTGTGGACCACTTAAGAACCACCTCTACCCCACTATAGGCCCCCCATAGAGGGTCAAGTGCTGGTGGACACTAGCCCATAGAGGTGGATCTAAAGCCGGACGCACACCGGTTCCGACAGCATTGCGGAGCACTTTCGAATCCGACACTTTTCCAACGATCCTGGCCCGTAGCATGAGAAATAACAATGGATCTCAATGGATGGCTCCGACAAAATAGACTTCAATCGTAATTCACAATTGACGGCAGAAGGGTTGGGTGCTGGTGTGCGGGGTTGCATTGAAAACAATGGAATGGAATGTTGGAAGCAGAGTGCTCAGCACTGTGTCGGAACCGGTGAGCAGTGGCCTTAAAAGTGTCTGTTGCCCTTTAGTAGCCTCCTTGCTGTGGCCTTAAAAGTGTCTGTTGCCCTTTAGTAGCCTCCTTGCTGTGACCCTGTCACACAGTAGCAGCACATACTGGCTGCGGTTTGTCCTTTGGTCAAAAACAGAGCCATGTGATTCCTGCATAATGTCCCTGTTAGTCTCACAGACATGAGCTGTTCCGGTGACTACTGTATGTGACGGGACTCATGTTTAACACTGCTCATCAGACCTCTCTCTCTCTCACACACACACACACACACACACACTCCTCTCTCGCTCTCGCAATCTTCTTTCTCTTTCCTTTCTCTCTCTCTCTCTCCACATCCTTTGTGACTCCTAAATTAGCAGCATTGGGAGTCAGGAGTCACAGGTTTCTATTGTTGGCTGTTATGTTGGGAGTGAGTGGGTGAGAACTGAGTGGGAGAGAGAGTAGGCTAGTAGGATAGATTCAGATATTCAAAGGACCTGTCATGAGGCCCACACACACACACACACGTCACACACAGACATATGTCTCTCTCTCTCTCTCACACACACACACACACACACACACACACACATTAAACAATTACTCTATTGTGAAAAAGTGCAATTAACAGTCAAACAATACATATATATATATATATTTTTTTTTTTTTTTGCAGATTAATCATGATTAAGTGAGGCATAACGTTCGGTGAGGCAGGCAGTCATTATCGTGGAATATCTAACGCATCCCGGAGGGGTGTGGCATTACTCTGAAGGGAGATATTCCAGCAGCATTGAGAGTCAGTAGCACTGGTTTCTAGTAGTAGTAT
>JAODXP020000012.1:16539493-16544314 GCA_027497455.2 Sardinella longiceps | reverse complement strand
ACTGAGCAGAAACCAACAGGTAGGCCTACACCTAGGTTTGAACTTGCCATCACTTGCAGACGGCAGCCAAACATTACTAATGGATGACCTATTTGGCTGCTGTGTCCTGTGTACTGTATTCTACTTGAACTTTTACAAAACAGGACGTTTTCACAAAGATGACATTGGCGCTAAAGTTAATGGAGTGCATTAAATGAGAGGACTCTCATATACTCTGTTACTCTTTAAATAGATGGGCCTGAAATTAGTGTGTGTGAGGCTAGCTTTATGCAGGTAACAGGCCACATGATGGGGTATATTAAAAACATGTTTAAAAAGAAATATATATTTTTAAATATGGATCTGTATTAAATAAAAAATAATACTACACTAATACAGATCTGTTATTAAACTAATACAGATTTGTTCTGTCCCATTTTCTAAAGGCAAATCAGTGAGATGGATTCTAAGGTACAGTAGTTAGTAAACAGTGAGTAAAAACAATAATGTTATACATTATCATTGATATCACAAATAATAATGTTATACATAACCATTCACATTCAAGAGCGCAGGATGGGTGTGAATGATCTTGGGATAGAAAATAGGAATGGCCAAATCTTTGAGCAACCAAAACTACTACACACATGTATGTACACACACACACACACACACACACACACACACACACACTTACCTAATCAGCGAATAGCACAGTACCCCACTCCTCCCCATAGCCCCTGTGGTGCCCATCACCCTTAACCCCTTGTGTGTTCCTCAGCTCAGCTGCTGTGCTATAGAGAAGAAGGTTGTGCCCCCTAGTGGCTGGGGTGTATCCCTGCTAGGAGTTGTAATGTATGTAACATATGTTACTGTACTGTACTGTACCCCTACTGTATGCTCAGGCTGATGCTTCTGAACAGCCATGTTTCTGCTGGCAGTGCCTTTTGTCTGTGTGTGTGTGTGTGTGTGTGTGTGTGTGTGTGTGTGTGTGTCAATGTGATTGTACTGCTCTTAAAAACAGACCCTGGAGTCAAGGTGCGCTTGTGTGTGCGTGCGTGTGTGTGTGTGTGTGTGTGTGTGTGTGTGTGTGTGTGTGTGTGTGTGTGTGAGTAACTTATTTGACCACTCACACCCTGAGCGATACAAAGGGGATGTGAATGATGTTTCTGTCTGGCAATATCTCCTTGTTTGGAAAAATAAAATAAAATAAAATCCTAAGTGTACAGGTATGTATAAAGGATGCTTTGTTTGGAAAAATAAAATCCTAAGTGTACAGGTATGTGTAAAGGATGCTGTAAAAATATAAAATTAAGAATAAAATAAAAATGTCCACCTTTTACCTGACCTCATCTTGTTTTCTCGAGTCAGTCACATAATTATTTGAATTATTAGAAATGCCATAAAGTACAAACCCTTTCCTGCTAATGATGACACTGTAAGTTAGGAGTAGTTTTGTGTGGAGTGTAGTGTGTGTGTGTGTGTGTGTTGGACACTAGTGACTCCAGATTACAGATTACATCAATATAATCTTGGCAATTTGATTAGGCTAATTATTCTGAATTCTGTTTTGTCTAATTACCTCCGCCAAGGAGTGTGTGTCTGTGTGTCTATCTGTACAACATACTGTAACTCCAAAAGTACTGCACGGATTTGGATGAAATTGCGCTTTACTATAGGTGCTCAAAGCGCTTACAGTGGAAGGGGGACCTCACTGACCACCACCAATGTGTAGCACCCACAGCCCCCAAATCTAGGGTTAGGGTGGGGGTTAAGGTCGTTAGGGTTAGGGTGGGGTTTAAGGTCGTTAGGGTTAGGGTGGGGGTTAAGGTCGTTAGGGTTAAGAGCGTTAGGGTTTAGGGGGTTAGGGTTAGTGTTAGGGTTAAGGTAGTGCCTTGCAAGCAGTGCTGTCTGTAAGGTGCCGTTGAGGGCAAAAAACACCATCGATCTAAATTTAGCAACATGATGTCACTTCAGTGCAGGCCGCAGTCAGTCTTTTAGACCAGATAGAATTCAAACGCTCCAAAAGTAAACAAAAAACAACAACAACAACAACAATCTCTCTGGGCTCTTAACTCACGGCCCCAGCGTTTAGTCCAGCCTCTCCCAAATAGCTCTGCTCATCAATAACTCATCACCCCAAACACGAGTCTGGCAGTGGGCCACACCAGTGTGTGTGTGTGTGTGTGTCGGTGTCTGTGTGTGTGTGTGTGTGTGTGTGTGTGTGTGTGTGTGTGTGTGTGTGTGTGTGTGTGTGTGTTTACATCACAAAACTGTTATGAATTATGGAGTCTCCTTTTCTGTCACTGAAACTCAAAGCTGACACACTGTTCTGTACACATACAAAAAGCAGACACACTGTACTGTATGTATACAAAAGGCTGTTGTAAAGCAATAAGCATAAGACATGCCATTTATAAATATCCTAAACATATCTATATTTAATAATGTTTCCATGCAGATAATGCATTAAAGTAAGAACTAAATAATTAACTGTATTTGTTGTTGATACAGTGGTTTCCTATTCACCTGTGTGACCTTATTTGATGAATAAACGTGCAGAAAGTTTAGTCTTCTTGGGGGAAATGTAGAATTACAGGATCCACCAATCAGGTCTTCCCTACAACCCCACCGCACAATATTGTAATGACTGCTTAGATAGGATGTTCAATTGTAGAGAAGGTCTTTGACCAGTAGAGGGCGATCTCATCTTATTCATGTTCAGCTTCATTTTGTCCACGCTCCAAGAACTGTGATGTTCACTCTCCACAAGCCCTCTTCTCTGCAAAGGTTTGGAAAACATATAATAGTTCATTCATTTCATGCAGATCTTTGATGTTTTTTTTTTTTAATTAATAACCATTCAGCATATTCAGCTTTTGCCGATATATTACAGTATTATGTATACTGTATTTCCAATAGGTATAAGAGGCTATGGACCAGTAGAAACTACAGCAGCATGCACACAGACATTCCAGCACTATTTCCTCAAGACTTTGTAAGTGATGACACAGGGAAGATATAAGACAGACTGCAATATCAGACAGCGTTTATCTTTTTACCACGTGAATCTTTAACATGTGGTCTACACCATCAAAAAGCCTCGACCAATGTACTGTGTTAGCCTCATCTATCATGTGTAGTCTAGATATTAGATATTACCTGGGGGGGCCAGATTAATTTAGCTGGTGGGCCGGATTTGGCCCGCAGGCCTTGACACCTGTGGTCAACACCATCAAGAAGCCTATAACATTTTATTGTGTGTATATTTAGTCTTCAAATATCATTTGTGAATGCATGTGTTACATACACGTTTTTCCTTGTAATTGCATTCCCAAAGGTTGATATAATTTAAATACACACACACGACACACACGCACACACACACACACACACACACACACACACACACACACACACACACACACACACACACACACACACACACACACAAACACACACACACACACACGAGGAGTCCAGGGCCCCATTTGCCTCTTACATATGTCACACACACACACACACACACACACATATACACACACACACACACACACACACACACACACACACACACACACAGACACACACACACACACACACACACACACACACACACACACACACACACATCAACACCACCACCAGAGGGCAGCATGAGTCCAGGAAGTCAGAAATCTGAGGGGTCACCAAGGGCTTGTTGCTTTACAGTGTTGAAGTTCAGTGAACGTTTGTGACTTCAGAGAAAAAGCAGAGATCAGTTCCTCATTTTGCTCTCTGGTTTGTGTTCACACGTGACGGACGGGATGGGCCCTCGCTCAGAGGCCACGCCACTTCTCTGTTTGTCTAGCAGTGAACCGAAACCTCCGCTCGTCCTGATGGCGGCAAAGTCACCCACTTCCCCTTATTTAGTGTCCAATTTTGGACAGGAGCAGTCGGCTGCGTGTCAAGGGCACCTCCATGCCCCCCCCCCCCACACACACACACACACACTAGCCTAAGCCTGCAAACGTGACACAGGTGGGGGTGTCCATCAATAATGGCCGAGGCCAAATTGAGAGGAAGCGTGCATGATGGACACCCCCACCCCCAAATAACACCAACCGCTGCCACGGTCCCTCAGCCCCCCTTCAACCCCTTTAGCCCCTCGGCCGGGTAGCTTTCACAGCCCGCCATCTGCCAAGGGGTCATTCCCAAAATGGTGTCAATATGTTATTTGTTAAGGTAAATATAGCCGGGCCAATTTCTCCCACCAGTGAGGCTTCTATGAATAGCCCTCCTCAAGTCACTACTGTCTGTCTGTGTAGCTGCAGTGCAGAGGGGCCTGGCCAGGCCTACCGCTAGACCTGAGCAAACGTAGCCATGCCATCTTCCCTTCTCCTCACAGATCAGCAGGGCTTGAGCTGGACTATTACTGGACACTCGGAGAGCAAGCAACTATGGATCTGTTAAATGTGAATTTAACCAGTACATCATTATTATTATTATTATTATTATTATTATTATTATTCATGTTATGTTTACATTCATAAGGGCCTACTGCCCCTCAGCAACATGCACAGATGTCTGGGACTAACAAAAGCACTCCAAGAAGAAGTAGGTCTTGGACACTGGGTCACGTCAACACACTTTGCCTCCAAGGTCATGCACTGTTTTGGACAAGGAGGGCTCTTGACATCATGGCAGAAAATAGGCTACTCTTAATCACATCAGTCACTGCTTTAAGAACTAGATCTAGGGGAGTTTATTTTTTAATAGAACCAGACACCACTGTGAATGCATCAAGTGTGAAAAAAAACAATGCATGACCTGTGAAGGGTAAAGCTTTTATTGTAGCCTAGG
>JAODXP020000012.1:16506258-16531893 GCA_027497455.2 Sardinella longiceps | reverse complement strand
AGTAACATGCGACAAAGCCTTATTACTCACCTCACTCACGTCAGATCATGCGCTACGTAACTTTCGTAAGGCCTCCGCGCAACGATCTGATGTTGATGCCATTGGGAGGGATTTCAAGCCCAATATTTCCTAACCGGACCAATCAGGGCTGCTGGCTGCTGTAGAGGGTGTGACGTAGCGAAGAAGCAACTGTTTTGAATTCAACCAATCCAACAAACGTAACCAGCGTCATCGGTTGGTTTCGATGTGGTTGGCTGAAGTGTACGTCAATTAAATTGATGGACAAGCCGTTTGTCCAGTTAGATTCAAGGATTTCTGGCTCCTGAAATAAATCGTCTATCCCGGAGGATCAGATGTTCGCGCGTAGCGCTACATCTGACGTGAGTGAGGTAACCTTATTACTGCTATAACGGTAATTTCAATGATTAAGATGGATAATACCCTTACAGATTGCTGATTGGTTAGGACAATGTTCTGTTTCACTTTTGCTTGACAGCGGTCTGTTATTAAAAATAACAGACCGCTAAAAATAAAAATTGGTTTTCTCCAGCCTGTGCGAACGTGTCAAAATTCTGCTCCCTGGTAAACGTTCTAACTTTTTATGATGTAGCAATATACTTTGGGTCCTTATCACACCGAACGCCTCCTTTAAGGAAGCATAATCAAGTTCTTCTTTATAATATGATTAGATGCAAGATATTTATTTTTCTCTTTCCCACACCAAAGCCCCCTTGATCACCCTCCCACCACATCCCTTTTGGGGCTTCTCAAGGTTGATGACTGATACAGAGCATTTTTTATTTTAAAATCATGGATCATTTTAGTAGTTTAGCTGGTGTTTTTTAGGCTTTAACCTCTGTAAAAATGATTATACTACATGCCTGAATATTGTAATGAATATAACAAGGCCTTATGATGTCCAAAATGACTTATCTTGGCTAACACCCACTACATCCTTGGTTATGACAGATTCACAACTACTATGACAACTGAGCAAAATAATGCTGACTTGTCTTTCCACGACACATCATATAGTCCGGGTAACCCTTTCTCAATCACGCCTGCTAATCCTGCATCATGGTTGGCTCACCAATCCTATCGTAGGTGGAGAATGCACATCATGTTTGGTTCACCAATCCTGTCACGGGAGTAGATTCTTACATCACGATTGTCTCACCAATCCTGTCACAAGAGTAGGTTATTACATCATGTTTGGTTCACCAATCCTAGGAATAGATTCTGATATCATGTTTGGTTCACCAATCCTGGCGTGGAAGGAAGTGTGACAGACCCTACGCAAGCTGTGGGCCCTGTTCACACAGCAGCATGCATTCAAAACATGGCACATCCAGTAGGCTATGACTGGGTTAGCTCGATTAGCACCCACATCCCACACTACAGTATGTTTATAGCACTCCTGGACGAGTCCATGAAGGACATTCAATCAGGCAGAGTCGATGAATGATATTCAATCAGAATCAATGAACGACATTAAATCAATCAGGCAGAATTGATGAATGATATTCAACCAGGCAGAATTGATGAATGATAATCAATCAGGCAGAATTGATGAATGATATTCAATCAGAATCGATGAATGACATTCAATAAGGCGCTCCTGGATTTGAGTGGATGAATGCCATTGAATTAGGCAGGCATTGCGTTAAACTGAAGTGTGTGACATCATGACTACATCATGTAGTTACCGGTATTAATAAGCCAGGGCAGTGAGAGTCTTCTACTCATTCAAGAGACTAGATTACTTACATCATAGCTGTGTGACCGTATGTGGTGATGAGTTCTCTTCTAAAAGATGAGTGCATTACTCCCTTTCACCACTAGAGGCCGTTTTACAGTCATCTAAATAATAAAGTTGCCTTTGTTTGTGTGACTCAAAGCAGTGACTGTTCTCTGCCACATAGAACACTAGCCAGCCCATAGTGAACCTGGGGATGTTGAGTACACTTGATTTATGTCAGAAGTGTGTAGTATGGGCAGTGGTTAAAGTGGGATTTAGCAGGAGGGGGGAACTCTCCTATTTTGTGTCGGCACAAATAAAGAAAAATGGGAAGAATGGGATGATATTGTTCATTTGTCTTAGGTGCCGGTACTGCGTACACCCCCCCCCCACACACACACACACACACACACTTTAACCCCTGAGTATGGGTCTCCTGTGTTTAGAAAGCTTCAGATGCTAACACACACACACACACACACACACACACACACACACACACAGACACTCAAACTCTGCTCAGAACTAAATGTATTCTGAAGATATCCTTGTATCAAATGCCTAGCAGAGACAAGAATCCTGAGGGGTATTCCAAGAAGGCAGGTAAGTGATAAACTTGGGTAAGTTAAGCTGGAAGCAGTGGTAAACCTCACTACAGAGGAGCCTCGACTGAGACTACTTGTTCTCTTAACTAAACAAAGCCTGGCTCCTCTATTAGCTGGTTTACTACTTCCTCTAGGTTAACTTAGCTAGGCTTATCACTTAACCACCTTCTTGGAATACCCCCCAGGACATCATAACCAGCCTCTCAGTCTACGCTTCTCTTCGTACAAAGGTCTGGGGTCTTGGCGATTGAGAAACAATTGCTTGCTGGAGATGTTTAAATTGATTGGATAAGCCCTTTACTGACAGCATAGCGCTGCATTCTTACAGTGCACTGATTGGATCAGACATGATGCATCCGATGCCAAATGGCCTGATGGAGTCACGGAGGGAGATGAGATAGCCTGGGTCCACCCATACTTCCTGTTGCTGCATGAATGTGTGTGTGTGTGTGTGTGTTAGCTGTCGCTGCATGAATGTGTGTGTGTGTGTGTGTGTGTGTGTGTGTTAGCTGTCGCTGCATGAATGTGTGTGTGTGTGTGTGTTAGCTGTCGCTGCATGAATGTGTGTGTGTGTGTGTGTGTGTGTGTTAGCCTGGGTCCGCCCATACTTCCTGTCGCTGCATGAATGTGTGTGTGTGTGTGTGTGTGTGTGTGTGTGTGTGTGTGTGTTAGCCTGGGCCCGCCCATATCTCCTGTCACTGCATGAAATTTTGCGATCATGTCAGGTCAAGTCAGGTGAGGCAATTTCCTCACCTCTCGAGCCCAAAAAATCAGGACCCAACGAGAAACAAGCAAGCTGAAGGAGGTGAGCTTACGGAGACTCTCTGTCCCATAACATTGATAGAAGTTTGACCTCAGAATTCCCAGGCAATGGGAGCTTTGCCAGACCACAGTTCATTTCTGAATGTGGTCACGCAAGCCAGGCTAGCGCGAGATATGAAAATCAAACAGAGTTACATAGTGTTACAAAAAGGCATGACGCCCGGCAACTACGCTAACTTATGTTGTTTAGGGATATGCTAAACAGCTGCGGCTCAGCCTCAACATAACCTGGCCCTATGTGATGTTAAGACATGGAAGTAAGACCTAACGTGTGTGGATGAAATGTGTGTGTGTCAGCTTGGCGGAGCTCCAGTGAAAGGTGACTTACCTGTGGCTTCCACTGCCCGGTAAAGCCCCACACGAATAGCCCAAGCATTTGTTTGGTTGTTCAGGTTTGTTATGGTGGTGGTAAATCCAAAAAACATGTATGGTGAAACACAAAATAAATACCACGGACACGCAAGTGGCATGTAATCCTCAAGAGAGACCCAAAGCTCCCTGCTCTCCAGCAGCAGGCCTCCAATCAGTGTGTGCCCTGATTGTTAGGCAGGTGTTCAATTAACCAATTAGCCACAGGTAGCAGCACCACTGAAGCCCCGCCTGATAGTCAGTGCTTTCCCTCCCATGTGACCTAACCTATCCTAATAGTGTGTGTGTGTGTGTGTGTAACCTATCCTAATAGTGTGTGTGTGTGTGTGTAATCTATCCTAATAGTGTGTGTGTGTGTGTGTGTGTGTGTAGTGTGTGTGTGTGTGTGTGTGTGTGTGTGTGTGTGTGTGTGTGTGTGTGTGTGTGTGTAATCTATCCTAATACTGTAATAGGAAGACAAAGGCCAGACTAGGAGACCAAATAATGAATTTATCCCAAACATTAAAGCTTTAATGTAAAACAATATAAATTACAAAAATATCTTTTACAAAGGTAAAAAAATATGTTGAATTCATCATCACACTGTTAAACACAAACACAAAGCAAAATTATTTTGCACTGTCAATAAATAAACACAACAAGAAAAACTGACATTAATTTGACCATTAGTGCTCATTTATACAAAATAAATGATTGAAATAATTAATTTAATTAATTTCCCTTTGGGATGAATAATCTATCTATCTATCTATCTATCTATCTATCTATCTATCTATCTATCTATCTACTAACTGTCAAAGGATTTTAAAGAAGCCATAAGAAAGTGAAAGTATAAAAATAGCAAAAGTATTCAATAAATTAATGTAATTCATGAATTTGAAAAGCATAAAGACACACAAACACTCTTAATAGATGAAGATGAGCTCATGAAAGCCATGAGAAGAGGTGACTGAAATAAGGACACGTGGGGGTGAGAGAGTGTGTGTGTGTGTGTGTGTGTGTGTATGTGTGTGTGTGTGTGTGTGGGTGTGGGGGTGCAGGAATGCTGCAGGTGACAGGTGGCTGTAAACTCCATTTCTTCGACTCTTGCTTTTCTCTGGAGAGGAGGTCCATTGCCAGGAGGGAGGGGTTTGTCTGGACCTACAACGTGCCGTTTGTGTCGTTGGAGGCACTGGGGGTTTGTCTAGTCATGCAGGGTCTCAGTGGAGGTGGTGGAGGGTGGTCTAGTCCTGCAGAGTGTGGTTGGGGGGGGGGGCATCTAGTCCAGAGTGTTGTTGGGGTCGGTGGAGGTTTGTCTGCTGTGTTGGACAGATTCCAGCCACTCCAGCACTGAGCCCAACTCTCCAATCGCCTTCACTGCAGCCGCCATGGGCTCCATCTGAGGTGGACACAGAAAGAGAGGGTCAGAGTTGTGTGTGTGTGTGTGTGTGTGGCAGAGAGAGAGAGTGAGTGAGTGAGTGTGTGTGTGTGTGTGTGTGTGTGTGTGTGTGTGGCAGAGAGAGAGTGAGTGAGTGTGTGTGTGTCTGTGGGAGAGAGAGAATTACAGTTGTGTGTGTGGGAGAGTTACAGTTGTTAAGGGTTGTGCATGTGTGTGCAGAGTGTGTGTGTGTGTGTGTGCTGTACCTTTTCATAGCTAGCGATGATGGCCTCCATCTGTAGTCTGCTCTGCTCCCCACACTGGCAGTGCATCTGGTCATGCTACCCAATAGAGAGGGAACATACACTTAGTAAGGTTGTGTGTGTGTTTGTGTGTGTTAGTTTTGTGTGTGTGTGTGTGTGTGTGTGTGTATTTGTGTGTTAGATGTGTGTGTGTTTGTGTGTGTGTTTGACGTGTGGTAGTTGTGTGTACTAGATTTGTGTGTAAGTGTGTGTGTGTGTGAGTGTGTGTGTGTGTGAGCGGTGCTACAGTACTCACACACTGGCGCAGGTCCTTCTTGATGCTGAGGAAGGCGTTGGCCAAGACTCCTGTAGTCCGGTGCTGCAGAGCCTGAGCAGAGGCTCCGCCCCCAAACACTCGCTCCACATAGAAGCGCAGCAGGTGACGCAGGAAACAGCAGCTCTGGGATACCTGTTGGGAACGCACAGCATGGTTACGCTCTCCAAATACCACTAATCAAATATCATTAATCATTTGTCAGTTAAGCCAGGATAATTGATTACAGATATTCGGCACAGCTCAGTCATAATGGATTTTTAGATAATGTGTAGCTGCTGTACTGTATGTCTACTTGTTATGTGTTTGTTGTTGACCCTGTGTTTATGTGTCTCTTTCTATGTGTGTGTTTTTATGCTCTAATGAACTTTGTTGTAATGTATTGTCATCCTCATCCCTCCCCATTCCCTCATAAGAGAAAATAGTTGTTCAATAAATAATATTATATAATAAATATGATCTTTAGGTGAATATCAAGTTCCCCATGATTAGTTATGACATCCATAATTCCAAACAATATCATGTAAATGGCCTATATGCTTTTCTCATTCTCTTATTTGTACTTTTATGCAATGCACTTTATGTACTTTTGTCCTTTTAAAATCATATGCCTCTAACTCTTTGACTCTCTAGAGCTCTTGTTTGATGTCCAAACACACTGGATTGGCTTTATCAGAAATGTGCTTTAGAAAGGTGCCTAGCCCTGAAGATCCAGACAGGGGATTGGTCTGGCTTTCAGATCCAAAAGAAAGGCCTGAGCAGGAAAGAAAATGTGTGTGTGTGTGTGTGTGTGTGTGTGTGACTGTACCTGCACATCCTTCAGTGTGTCGGCTCGCAGCAGTCTGACACCCAGCTGTGTGTCTTGGTTGACCTTTGGAGAGAATACAGAGCTGTGTGAGAGTCTCGCCCCATGGAACCCTCTTTAAGTCTGTGTGTGTGTGTGTGTGTGTGTGTGTGAGTGTGTGTGTGTGTTTGTATGTGTGTGTGTGAGAGTGTGTCTCGCCTCATAAAACCCTCTATAAGCCCCTAATCCAGTTGTGTTCTCAAGACCTAATGCTCAAAAAGACACAGCTGCATCTGCAGTGTGTGTGTGTGTGTTAATGTGTGTGTGTGTGTGAGTGTGTTAATGTGTATGTGTTAATGTGTATGTGTGTGTGTGTTAATGTGTGTGTGTGTGTGTGTGTGTGTGTGTGTGCATTCCCAGAGTCAGCTCTAGACTCGTTCCAGACCCCCCCCAACCCAACCCGCTGCGTCACTAGCGGCCTGTGTGTGTGTGTGTGTGTCATTAGCGGCCCGTGTCGGAAGTGAACAGGTTGAGCTGGATTCTGGAGTCTCCGTGCCCCGGAGGCAGTGAGTGTAACGGGAAACACCTCCACCAACGCACCGCACCAGTGTTCCATTCTTACTGTAAAGCTAACTATAGCCATGATACGACACACACACTCACACACACACCCACACTCACACACACACCCCTCTGCTTGACTGCAAATGGAAGGGATACACCTGCATTGTGCACAGGTGATCTGGATATCCGCTGCGCTATCACAACAATGACACCTGAGCTGTCCTTACCTGGCTGTGGACTATATATCTGTGTGGTCAGGTACAGGTGATCCAGATATCCTCTGCGCTATCACAACAATGCTACCTGAGCTGTCCTCACCTGGATATCTGTGTCTGTGTGTGGCTACTGTACTGTATGTCTGTGGACCATGAATGAAGGACAATCTGTGCATTCTTCTAAAAGAGGGAAGTGTTGACATGCCAAAAGCCTACAGGGTGTGTGTGTGTGTTTGTGTGTGCATGATGTCATTTGTGTAGGTCTCTGTGTGTGGGAGCTCACATTTCTATGTTTGTATGTGTGTTGTACTCTGTCTGTGTGTGTGTGTGTGTGTGTGTGTGTGTGTGTGTATGCGCTCTCTCACCATGCTTTGGCGAATGGTAAGGAACTGTTTCCGTAGCTCGTGTGTGTGAACATTCACGGCACAGCTGCCCAGTCGGATTCTCCGTGCTGATGTCACACCACACACACACAGCAGCAATGCAAACATCTTCATCATCGTCAGCGGCATCTTCATCATTCTCAGTCTTACTCTTCTTCTTCACAACCTGCAATGAAATAATATTATTATTATATTATATATTATAATTATTTATTTATAAATTATATTATTATATTATAATCTCATAGATCAGTGTCTAGACGGCCATTCATGAAATATTTACATTTACATTGATGATGCGTTTAGCAGACGCTTTTATCCAAAGCAATTTACAAAAGAAAATTAACAATCAAACTACACAGAAGAAGTCTTATAAATAACAAGTCTTAGAGGACAAAATGATTCTCTCACATGCAGATTATCATGCCAGTGCTTTAGTTTTAAACAGTTCCAGAGCTGATAACTCTGCCATTTGCGTCCAGTGTCCACTGAAATCTTAATCATTCCTAATTCTGCTATAATTGAAGCAATGAAGGAGGTGCCGTGGCTCAGCAGACTAGTGCATCATATCATAAATCCGAGGACCAGGATTCGAGTCCGACCCGAGGTCATTTCCCAATCCTTCCCCATCTCTCTGTACCCCCTCTTGTTTCCTGTCTCTCTCTGCACGGTTTTATCCATTAAAAACCCTCAAAAATATCTTTAAAAAATGTAAATAAAGCAATGAAGTCTGGTGTAAGCCATTATTGCAAAACTCCAGACACAGCAAGATGCTCCAGGATGCTAAGGCTTCTGTATCTGGTAAATGCTCATTGATGTTGACTAAAATATTGACTATACCTTATACACCGTTTGCCAGATGTCAAAGCAAATTAAAACAACCAGGAATCAGGATCACAACTTCACCACATCAGTGCACTGTAGTTTGTCAAGGATAAACTCTAATATCTGATATGAATATTATGCTGCTGTTTAGATGACACTGTTTGCCAGATGTAAAAGCAATTTAAAGCAGGAATGATGATCCCAATGTCACAAGCTCAGTGCAATGTCATTTGTCAAGCACAACCACACAAGGACAATAACTGCTATGAATACTATGCAAGTTAAACCAGGAATGAGGATCACAATGTCACAAGCTCAGTGCAATGTCATTTGTCAAGCACAACCACACAAGGACAATAACTGCTATGAATACTATGCAAGTTAAACCAGGAATGAGGATCACAATGTCACAAGCTCAGTGCAATGTAGTTTGTCAAGCAAAGCCACACAAGGATAATAGCTGATATGAATACTATGCAGTGACACTAATATGAGGCTTGAGATGCCGTTCAGCTCTGCGTTACAATGTAGTTTGTGAAGGATAACCACACAAGGCTCATATGAATACTATGCAGTGACACTGAGGCTTGAGATGCCGTTCAGCTCTGCGTTGCATGCAGGCCTACCTGCTTCTGGTTTTGGCTGCTCCTGGGTCGTCTGAGTCTCTGCTGGTCAGCGCTGGTCTTCTGTGCCTGGACTCTGGCTCTGATGTGGTCCGTCTGTGTGGATCTTCTGGTCAGGTCTGAGCTGGACGTCTGTATCTGGTGTGTGCTGGACTTCTATGGCTGGTCTTCTGGTCTGCCTTGCGCTGGTCCTCTGGTCTGGTCAGCGCTGGTCTTGTGCCTTGTCGATGCTGGACGTCTGTAGCTGGTCTATGATGGACTTCTGTGCTGCTGTTGTCCTCCACCAGAGTGCAGGTATGTCTGGGGCAAGGCTGGGATGTGTATGGCTGGTCTTCTGGTCTGTCTTGCGCTGGTCCTCTGGTCTAGTCTATGCTGGACCTCTGTGCCTGGTTGATGCTGGTGTTGTTGTCTTGTGCTGCAGTGCAGGTAATGTTGTGCCATTCTGCCTACTACCATCCTGCTCTTATATTGGCCAGGTGGGGACTTTCTCTCACCTGTGCTAGTAAAGGGAAGTAACTAGAGAAAAAAAGATGCAACTTACAATCAGTCAGTCACTTTCTCTCACACCCCCCCACCACCACGCCCCACCACTACCCCGGAATTTCTGCACACACAGAATTTCATTTCCAGGATAAAGACACACGACAGGATTGTGTTTTAGTTCTAAAAATAGCCCAGGAGTATTACAGATGCTTAGAGAGAAAAAAAAAAGCCCTGGGATAATTGCCACATTTAGAATGAGGATGGGCTGTACTGTACAAACTCTCTTTTTCTCTCTCTCTCTCTTTCTCTCTCTCTCACTGTCACTTATTCGAATGCATGAATCATTCCTCCACTCCTTCCTAGTCAGATTATAGTGCTCCGTAATCTACGTAACCTTTGGATGATGCCGCCATTGATGTGGTGAGTTATCCTCAGGATTCCCTTCACGGCTGACTGCCTGCCAATGAGAGAGTGGCATTCACACGCTGGTATTCAGAGAGCGCCGTTTATTCTTCTACACACACATGTTGATACTTGTAGTTACTGTAAACGGCGTGGGTGACATTTAGGAGGAGAATAGACGCTGATGCTGGTTGCGTAGTGTGTGTGTGTGTGTGTGTGTGTGTGTGTGTGTGTGTGTGTGTGTGTGTGTAATTAGACCAGAACTTTATTTTTGCCTGGACATGCCTCATATGGATGGATAGATAGATAGGTAGATAGATAGATAGATAGAAGATAGATAGATAGATAGATAGATAGATAGATAGATAGATAACACACACAAACAAATACAGTACACTACAGAAACTATAAAAAGGGAGTAAGAGGAATACTGTGCAACAATCTGCTACTACTAGGATACGTCTAGATTTATATGTTAGTAAGCTAGAAATCTGCTACTACTAGGATACGTCTAGATTTATATGTTAGTAAGCTAGAAATCTGCTACTACTAGGATACGTCTAGATTTATATGTTAGTAAGCTAGAAATCTGCTACTACTAGGATACGTCTAGATTTATATGTTAGTAAGCTAGAAATCTGCTACTACTAGGATACGTCTCTAGATTTATATGTTAGTAAGCTAGAAATCTGCTACTACTAGGATACGTCTAGATTTATATGTTAGTAAGCTAGAAATCTGCTACTACTAGGGTACGTCTAGATTTATATGTTAGTAAGCTAGAAATCTACTAGGATACGTGTAGATTTATATGTTAGTAAGCTAGAAATCTGCTACTACTAGGATACGTCTAGATTTATATGTTAGTAAGCTAGAAATCTGCTACTACTAGGGTACGTCTAGATTTATATGTTAGTAAGCTAGAAATCGAGACGTACTCTAGCAGTAGCGAATAGTTTTTCCAGCTCTCAGTGTGTTTATGCAGTCCTTACAAAATCATTTATTAACTAGAAAAGCACTCGCAGATCTCCGCCAAGGCAATGTGGTCATAGACACAATATTATTTCCAGATGGTGTTCTGGATCACCGATCACCACCAAAAATGATATCAGTTCTTAGCCTTCTTGTCCCAATACAAACGTTGTCTAAAAATTTCATCCAAATCCGTGCAGGACTTTTCGAGTTACAGTATGTTGTACAGACAGAGACAGACAGACAGACAGACAGAGGCACAAACCCGCCGGCGAAAATATAACCTCCCTGGCGGAGGTAACAATAATATACGGAGGCTTGTATAAACACACAGTTTTAATAACTTATTTAGTCATTTATAGCTACACTACAGTGCTGTGTTGTAAGGTGGCTGTTGATGTTTCATAGTTCTTTTTGTGGCGACATTTGGAGCATGTTAAGATGTTAACAACAAAGTTCAAAGTTCTGCCCTCATGCGTAAGTTGTCAGTGTTAATTCTTCTCTGTTCTAGGAAACCTATATGAGTTGGACCAAAATATCTTGCATCTTCAGTAAGTGCTTGAGAAGCTTGAGCAACAGACCTCTTGTTGAATTTGACTGAAGTTGTGCTTTTGGCATGCAAACACACACACACACACACACACACACTTTCTGAAAGCGAGATAGAAAGTGCTGAGTCGTTGTTATTAGTCTAACCGTGGCGCGGTGATGACGGAGTTTCGCTGCACAGTTTGACATCTCTGCTCAGTGCTCAGTCAAAATTAGACCTGCCACAGACACGTAATGAATCATTAGCCTATACACCTTTCAAAGCCGTAAGGTTTCACTCTGAAAGACCCACTATACAGACACGTAATGAATCATTAGCCTATACACCTTTCAAAGCCGTGAGGTTTCACTCTGAAAAGTCGCCAACTGGTTTCCCTTCAAGGGATGGCACCTCCTTGCCAGGCCTGTGTAGCGTAGCGTAGCGTAGCTTAGCATCTTGCTAGCTGGGGACAGGCAGAGCATGCTAAGAGAACAGAGAAGGGGAAAAACAATATTGTGATGATACTCAATAACTTTACCAGTCAGCCAGAGTTGTGTTCAATAGATGAAGCAATAGGATGCTTGAGCCTGTGCAGTAACATGCTGGAGTTAGATTATAATTGTATTATATAATTACAGTAGTTTGAATATGTTTGAGAGATAGGATGTTATAGCATGCTGGAGAATTAGCTACAGGCATGCTAATGGAATGCTGGAAAGTTAGCTGAAGGTGTTGAAGACGGTGATGCTGTCTGTCTGACAATGGGCCAAAGTATTCTGCAACAGATATGCAGCAGGTTAGCAACAGAGAAACCACAAGACAAGTTTCTTAGTTATGTCATTATGGCTACTGAACACTGGAACACTGCCTAGTCATGTTACTGTAATAGTCAAGTTTTTTTTTTTTAAAGCTGCAGAACTGTGTGCCTGTTTGTATCTCTCTCTCTCTCTCTCTCTCTCTCTCTCTCTCTCTCTCTCTCTCTCTCTCTTTCTCTCAGTGAATGTTGATGTCAGATGGACATACTGTATAGTAGTTGGCCTTTGGTTGGTAGGCCCTATCTACTATGGCACTGGGCATCAACTCCAGAGTGTCTCCATTCGTTCTCTCTGTGTGACTGGCAACATACTGTACCACTGAGGTTTCCTCATAGGCCTGCAGCCAAAACACAGACACACACACACACACACACACACACACACACACACACACACACACACACACACACACACACTGAGGTTTCCTCATAGGCCTGCAGCCAAAACACAATTTTCTTGCAGGTGCCTATCCATCTTCTCAGCAATAGGCCTACTCCACACACACACACGCATGGACGCGCGCACACACACACACACACACACACACACACACACACACACACACACACACACACACACACCATCATTCCCTTCAGGGAAGTAACAGAGATTGAAAGATAGGCTGTTGTCTTCTCATAAGGAGGAGGCTTGAAGTTTTCCATTAAAATGCAGACATGGCGTGTACTTGTAGTAACTCAATTTTACCGGCTGGACTTTCCATAGCGTAGAAAGAGCAATTCTTTGAAACACAAAACAAGATATACAAGAAATACAAGTTTAGAAACGTATGTCTGTTTATTGATCATTTCAAATTACCAATAGTGTGTGTGTGTGTGTGTGTTTGTGTGTGTGTGTGTGTGTGCATTTGTTTGTGTGTGTGTGTGTGTGTGTGTGTCTGTTTATTTGTTTGTTTGTTCAAGGGACATTGCTTTTTGGTTACAAAGACACACTTCAAGGAAACTGGTTGACAGGCAAAGCCCCATGCAGTCATTGCGAAGGTGCCCTCCAGGTAAGAACAAAACCTAGAGTATCCCCGTTCAGAGGGCACCCGTCCCGCGGGCACGTTAGCACCATGGCATATTTTACAGTAAATACAGGCTTCAAATGACTGATCTCTCATATTGAACAACCGACATCCGACCGCTGAGACTCTGTTTATAGGCAGGGCCGTCGCAACAGGACAGGCAAACCAGGCAATTGCCTGGGCCCCCAGGCTGAAAGGGGCCCCCAAGATTGACTGTTTGATCATTTTAGTGGTTTAGTTGGTGGTGTTTTTCAACAAAAATGCCCTGTTAATAGGCCAAAAATGCCCTGTTAATAGGCTATAGCATGGTATCATTCATAGCTGTCATTCAATGTTCTCCATAAGGACAAAAAAACAAGTTATTAAAATACTACTATTACTATTACAACTATACTACTGCTGCCAGTAATACTACTAAGTCAATTACAAAATAATTGAATGAGAATTTTAAAATGGTAACGATAAAATCACAAAATAAAAATCATGAATGAATGAATGAAATCTACATAAAGCAATTTACATACGAGCCACTGTAGCAAAAGCACTATGAACTGAATGAATGAATGAATTCATAATAAAACATCTGGGGTGTGGAGTTCACATTTTTATTCAGGCTTCCCTTTTATTTTATCGTTAAAATTTCCT
Organism: Sardinella longiceps; assembly: GCA_027497455.2. NCBI lineage: Eukaryota > Metazoa > Chordata > Actinopteri > Clupeiformes > Clupeidae > Sardinella > Sardinella longiceps. Next base: position 16,518,162 of record JAODXP020000012.1, on the reverse strand, counting down.
ATTTGGTCGATAAAAGGAGAAACTCACTGTCCCTTTCTGACACAACGAATCTACTGTAATAGAGCTGAGTGACTGAGCTGCTCTTGCTCAAGAGGAAACCCTGAGTAATGCCACTCTTACAAACCACACACACACACACACTGCACTCACATGTACACACACACACACACACACACACACACTAAACTCACATGTACACACACACACTACATTCACACACACACACACACACACACACACACACACACACACACACACACACACACACACACACACACACTGCACTCACATGCACACACACACACACACACACGGCACTCCCATGCACACACACACTACACACACACACACTACACTCACATGCATACACACACGCACACAAGGAGGCAACAGGAGTGGGTGGCAGGCCTTAAACACACACACACACACATGTGCACACACACAGAGGCCCACTGACACCAATGTCATCACTGAATGAGCGCACTGTTTCTACACTTTTACTTCATTGAAAAGAAAAGAGTCAAATTTATATGTGAGGCTATAAGAATGTTGTTTGGCCAGATAGTTAGTAGGCCTTTAGTTAGTAGTTAACTAAAGTAACATGAGGAACGCCGTTCAGCGGGCTGGAACACTGTGTCATGGGTGTCATTACCAGATCATTGCCCATCACCATCTCACACTCATTTCCTGTTGTTTTCTTTACGGTCCGGTCCAATTGAACCAGAAACAAGCTTTACTGTAATGTAACTGTAAATATACGTGAATTAAACTCTTGATATCGACTTTAATTGCATTTTGTTTTATTTGCATCAAGAGTCCAATCCAATCCATTCACACAAAGAGACTGATGTGAGATTTTTTGGTAGTACTTCCTCTATAAATGGTAATGAAATAGCTCATTACTACTAGTGGCCAATTAACTGTTAATAGATAACAGTAAACAGTTACAGTAGGTAACTGTAATCAACAGAAATAAAACAGTATTTCACAGAATAGTTAATGATTTTAGTGCTGGCAACGCTTTAACCCAAGTGATTAATCCCAAAAAAATTACTCAGATTAAAAATATATATATTTTTTATATCCGATGATTTCTTATTTGTATAGCTTAAACTGAAGATGACTTGTTTGTGAAGTAAAGATGCACACAACTACTTAAATGGAAACCCAGCCATTGATTTACATGAATGAACTGGTTTCACGTGGGAAGTCATGACCTAGATCACTTCCACATGCTGTTTGAGCTGCTCTAGTAATGAATGTGTGTGTGTGTGTGTGTGTGTGTGTGTGTGTGTGTGTGTGTGTGTGTGTGCCATGCGTGTGTGTGTGTGTGCTTATGTGTTGCCATGCTTGTGTGTATGTGTAGCCATATGTGTGTGTGTGTGTGTGTGTGTGTGTGTGTGTGTGTGTGTGTGTGTGTGTGTGTGTTTGTGTGTGTGTGTGTGTGGATGTGTACAAGTGTTTACATCCTTCCTTTGTGCTCCCAACCTTGTGTGTAGTTCATGTGTGTAAAAGCCCATGTTTCTTCCACAGTAAAGATCCTGTCATGCCCTCTACACGCATGAAGCTTCCTCCCCCCTCGGCCCCTCACAACACACACACACACACACACACACACACACACACACACACACACACACACACACACACACACACACACACACACACACACACACACACACACACACACACACCTTCCCTTCATTCATATAATGCAGCATACACACCAAGGCCACTACAGAACTTCCCTGCTTCTCTCGGTTCCTCTTGCCAAACTAGTTTTCTATAGGCAGAATGTACACATGAGATGTGTGTGTTAGGCAGAATGTACACATGAGATGTGTGTGTTCCTCTGCAAACTAGTGTTCTATAGGCAGAATGTACACATGAGATGTGTGTGTTCCTCTTGCCAAACTAGTTTTCTATAGGCAGAATGTACACATGAGATGTGTGTGTTCCTTCAGGGTTTATTCCACACACAACGCAACTAAAGCCTCTTTCCTCTCACACGAAATAAGAAAGTACATCCCATGTCAGCTTCTCACTGTGACAAATGCCATTTTATTTAAGTGTTTCCTTGTGCTTTCCTTTAAAGTTTTAAAAATACGCAGCCTGGAGCAAAATTGAGCAATGATGTTTCAAGAATATTTACTTGGGGTCGTTTTTTGTCAGGAGGGAAATTCCTTCATGAAGAAAGTAGCTTGATTAATCCTAATGGTAAGCCACACATGTGGTCTATTTATTTGTGTGTGTGTGTGTGTGTGTGTGTGTGTGTGTGTGTTGTCGAAAAAAATTATTAACATAGTTGTGTGTGTGTGTGTGTGTGTGTGTGTGTGTGTGTGTGTGTGTGTGTGTGTGTGTGTGTTCATGAAGAAAATAGCTTGATTGATCCTAATGGTATCATGGAGGGTAAACCACATGTGTGGTCTATTTATTTGTGTCTTCACTTACAAGAAAAACAGCAGGAACATTCTCCTGTAGGCCTTGTTCTAGAGGTGAAACTTGTTTGCTGTTAGATGTGTTTTTACTTAATCAGCACATGTGACTTATTTTTAATGTGGACTTATTTGGCCGGCAATAACCCTCTCTCTCTCTCTCTCTCTCTCTCTCTCTCTCTCTCTCTTTTTTTTTTTTTTCACCACTACTACGTACCCCATGTCAATCTTACTTATACCTATTTGATTTGATTTATTTATTGACAACACATCAGCTTCCCCTTTATAGAAAGCAGCTGGAGCACTGTTCTTCCCAAGTATAGGTGTGTATAGGCCTACTTTCAACCCTGCTTGTTCCATTGTGAATTAAGGATGGGGATTGCAGGCCTTGTTCCAGTGTTTTAAGCCAGAGTACTAACACAGGGGCTGGGATTAGTAAGTCAGTAAGTAAGTAGTTACATTTCTATAGTGCTTTTCTACCTTTAGGTACTCAAAGCACCTTACAGTGGAATGGGGACCTCACTCACCACCACCAATGTGTAGCACCCACCTGGGTGATGCACGGCAGCCATTATGCACCACAACGCTCACCACACACTAGCTTGAGGTGGACAGTGAGAGAATTATTGAATGAGGCTATTACAGTGGGGCGATGATTAGGGGGCCAGACTGAATGAGCCAGGGTGGGACTTTAGCCAGGGTTTTAGCAAAGATCACTGAATACTAACCAAGACAGTCTGACATAATACAGTTCATTGCTTCACTAACTCACTAACACAAACTTTTCAATGATCTTTCATATCAGGCTGTGAGAGCTTGAGATCTGTAATCGGCTCATTTGGTGTCTAATGATGTCAGTCTTTGATGTGACAACTACAGTCCTTAAGTTGATTTGATTTGTTTATTTGATCATCCGTTAAAATACATAATACTACTGTAATCATGTATTAACACAGTGTCAAGGATAACACAAAAAAGTCAAGGACTTATTTCCATTGTGGTCCTTGATATGGGTTTGAGTTGTCCGTGGTGTGTTGAGTTCCATGATGGAAGCAGAGACATGTGATCATGTGATTTAGTGGGTTTGCTGATGGTATTAAACAGGAACTTTGGGTTGTTTTGTCAGAATTCATCAGTTTTGAGAAATATGCTTCCCTTGTAGCAGAAAGGGAATCTTTGTCATGTTTGAAACTAACTGTCAGGCCATGTCATCATGACTAAATCAGCCTAAGCCAAAGGTCAGGGGTCAAGGGTCAGGGCTCTCCAACATGTAAATAATAGTGCTGGCAAAATTAACGGATTAACTCAAGTGATTAATCCAAAAAATTTACTCAGATTAAAACAATTAACTCAGATTAATCCTGATGGATATGGTTCCACTTAATCATTAAATCACGATTAATCATTGCAAAATTTTGTGATTAATCAGATTATGTTTTTAATCTGAATTTAACATCCTTCTCTGTTAACACTTCTTCAATTAATTAAAACAATTAATGCTCCCTTATGGCTATTGCTGAGTCACACACCAGACTCATTAGTCTGAGTGGACAATCTCCTATTCAGCTTCATTCAGCTGGCAAAGAGGCCCTCCTTCATATCAACACATAACATAACTCACATAACACACATCACACACACACACTGACACATACACACGCACACACACACACAAGTCTGAGTGGACAATCTCCTATTCAGCTTCATTCAGCTGGCAAAGAGGCCCTCCTTCATATCAACACATAACATAACTCACATAACACACATCACACACACACACTGACACATACACACGCACACACACACACAAGTCTGAGTGGACAATCTCCTATTCAGCTTCATTCAGCTTGCAAAGAGGCCCTCCTTCATAACAACACATAACATAACTCACATAACACACATCACACACACACACTGCATACACCCCATCAGCTTCATTCAGCTGGCAAAGAGGCCCTCCTTCATAACAACACATAACATAACTCACATAACACACATCACACACACACACACACTGACACATACACACGCGCACACACACACACACACACACACACACACACAAACAATCACACACACACACACACACACAAACAATCACACACACACTGAAGGCCCTTGCTTACACACCAGGCAGACATCAGGAGCTTTGCTCTAGTCTAGACTGTGTGTGAAGACTAATCAACGTGGAAAACGTGAGTGTGTGTGTGTGTGTGTGTGTGTGTGTGTGTGTGTGTGTGTGTGACGTTTCCTCTGTCATCATCCTTGGTGAGAATCGCCTGGAGGCAGACTAGACGGCTGCCTGTTGGTTCTTGTCAGTCTGTACTGCATGTAGACAGTAGATGTGAGTCGCTCTCACTGCTCCTGTGCTGTAGTACCATTAAAGCACCAGTAGGTGGCAGGCTCTTCAGCCAAACGGCTCCTTCATGTTTCCCATTTAAGAGAGCCCAAGCTAAGAGAATGGAGAATCAGATTCTTTATAAAACAGAAAACTTGCGATACAAAAAAATATTATCTTAACATGAACAGAGAGCTTGCAATACAAAAAAATATTATCTTAACATGAACAGAGAGCTTGCTAATTTTTGTGGTGACATCTATTAGTTATTTTATTTTATCCATTCACCCATTTCACATATTCACCCATGAAATGTCCCTCCATAGACTTATAATGGGGCATAAAGTCAGACGATGGGGCGATAAAGTGGGTGATGACACACAAACAGCAGATTGTTGACTGGGTTATCCACCCAGGTTATGATCCTAGGTTATGATCCTAAATTTCATTTTTGTATTAACAACCTTTTACAGCAGCCCATGTCTGTTAAACCCCCTCTGCCCCCAGCCCTGGGTATTCACTTAAAGGCCCTCTGCCCCCTGGGTATTCCCTTAAAGGTCTCTCTACTTGTACAGTCAGCTGAATTACAGTGTTGGTGGTTAAGAGGCCAGATTAATCAAATCCAATATCCATACTGACAAGTCTCCTGATTTGTGAAAAGAAAGTTATGAATTTATTTCTCCAGTTTTATACCAGAGGGGAACGGCACCATACTGAATGATTTTTTTTCCGGCTGTCCAGATTGTGCGTTGAATTCTGAGTTTGTCCCTGAGTTATATTATATTATATTATATATTATTTTATACAATATATTATACAGAGATTATAAAATAGAGTATTATACATGCCTCACTTTGTTCTATCTTCCATATATTCACACATACGTATGTATAGTGTAGTGTTTTTACTGTAGGAAATGACGGTGGAACCGTAGTATAGCCTATCAACCCAGCTTTACTAGTCACATTGCAGAACTCGTTACACACATGTAAGATCCTACAGCACCACCTGCATAGTGCATTCTGTATACGTACTTCCTGTATTCAAATAAACATACAGGACAAAACATATAGCCTAGTCTTCCAATATGCATATACTGTACTAGATCCACACAAGACGTGAGGATTGTAAATGGTTTCTCTCTCTGCTTGCTGTTTTCCACTCTGTCCTGTTTTCCGTCTGGCTACAGTGTGCCTGGCTGTGTGTGATCTATGACTTCCCCTCGTGTCCCTGTAGGGTTCTTGGCTTTGCCTGCTCTGAATGCGCTCCTGCTGTGAGCAGTCAGCACCTGCAACTAACCAGTCCAGTTCTCCAAGCTGTTTTACATCCACTTTCAGCACCCCAATCAAAGCCCCTCAACCTCTCGGCCTTCAACTGCTTAGCCCCTCAGCTCTCAACCCCTCAGTGTTCAACCCTTCAGCCCTCAGCCCCTAAACCCTCAACCTCTTAGCCCCTAAACCCTCAACCTCTTAGCCCCTAAACCCTCAACCTCTTAGCCCCTAAACCCTCAACCTCTTAGCCCTCAACTGCTTAACCCTTCAGCCACTCATCCTCCCAGCCCCTCAGCCTCTGAGCTCATCAGTCCTCAGGCACTCAAACCTCAACTCTTTAACCCCTCAGCCCCTCACACCTTAGGCTCCTAGCCCCTAACCCCTCAGCCTTCAAGCCCTCAGTCTTTAACTGCTTAACCCTAAAACCCCTTAGCCCTCAAGGTATGAGCCCCTCAACCTCTCCACCCCTCAAACCCTCAACTCCTCAACCTCTCCACCTCTCAAGGTATGAGCCCCTCAACCTCTCCACCCCTCAAACCCTCAACTCCTCAACCTCTCCACCTCTCAAGGTATGAGCCCCTAAACCTCTCCACCCCTCAACCTTTCCACCCCTCAAACCCTCAACTCCTCAACCTCTCCACCCCTCAGCACCTCATCCTCCCCACCCCTGAAACCCTCAACCTCTCCACCCCTCAGCACCTCAACCTCAACCTCCCCACCCCTAAACCTTTTCATCTTTCCACCCCTCAACCCGTAAGCTCTCAGTTCCTCAGGCATGTTGTGTGAGAAGTCTGCTGGTCTGTGTCTGCCCAGACGGCAACAGTCAGCCTCACAGGAAATAGGCAATTATCCAAGTACTTCTTGTAAACCCAACATCTGCTCTTAGCACTGAGTATGTCTATGCCTGCACACTGCCACTGCTCAACAACATGCTTTCATTCCCTTCTCTTGGTTCTCTGCAAAATAGCAGCGTCTTATTCGTTAGGCCTGTTTCATATGTTTCAAGGTATAGTCGGCCTGTTTCATATTTATATGTGTGGAGGTATAGTCGGCCTGTTTCATATTCATTGGTGTAGTTAGGCCTGTTTCATATTAATCTATGTAGAGTTACAGTAGGGCTGTTTCATATTTATCTGTGTAGTCATAGTTTCATATTTATCTGTGTGGACTCTCTTTCATATTAACTGTGGAGACTGTAGAGATACATTTCTTCATCATCCTCTATCATGTCTGGTGTTTGCAGAAAAAGACATCAGTGTTGAATCAAACACACCTCACACACAATGTCACTGAGATACAGAGGAAAGAAATGCATTTATTTTATTTTATTTTATTTATTTTACAGAACGGATTTATACAAAATACATGTGAAAGATCTCCCTACAAACAGCGTCCTGAAGACTGCTCGTGCATCAAGGACATGTTCAACTACATGGTAGTCACGTGACTCACACAAGCCTCTTCCCTCCTCTCCCTTTTGCCTTGTCATCTCTCTGTGGGCGTCGCCTAAGCCTCTTCGTCTGAGAACTCAACCAATCATCTCTCTGTGGGCGTCGCCTAAGCCTTCCTCTGAGAACTCTGTTCGACCAATCAGAGGGTGTGCCACTACTCTGGACTCACCTGTGGAGTGTCACCTGCTGTGACAGGTAAAGTCTGCATTTCTGCCAAAAAGGATGAGATTTCAGCACCTTCTTCTTCCCCATGACATTCAACCACTGTGTGTGTGTGTGTGTGTGTGTGTGTGTGTGTGTGTGTGTGTGTGTGTGTGTGTGTGAGAGAGAGAGAGAGAGAGAGAGAGAGAGAGAGAGAGAGAGAGAGAAGGTTCATGTGTCAGTTTGTTTATAGAATTTTTTTTCTCTTTTTCAATATTCAACTTTTTTGATTACACAGGCAAAATAGGTAAACAAAATGAAATCAAAACCCTTTTGTGTTAGAAATGCAGACTTCACCTCTGATCTCCATGTCTGATTTACTGCTAATGCCAGCTCTGAAATCAACACACTCCATCAGATTTAATGCAAATTACACGTTAGTGTGGATGCCCCAGCTCTGAAATCAACATACTTGATTAGATTTTATGCAAAGTACAAGTTAGTGTGGATGCCCAGCTCTGAAAAAAAAACATACTGGATCAAATTTTATGCAAATTACAGTTAGTTAGTGTTGATGAGATCAACATACTGTACTCTATTGTCATGACATGAGAAGACAGTCAGAAATCTCCCAGAGAGCCGGTGGCTCTGTGCGACTCTAAGCCGGAGTCAGAGATGGGCCGGATTTGGCCCGGATGTGGCCCGGGTGCCAGACAGATCTGGGCCGCAGTCGGCAGCAATTTGGATTCCTTCCTCCCTCAATAAATACACATTTAGTTGAAATGATACCAGGTTGTACAGTAAAACATGTCCTCAAGTTTGCAAAGATCTCTCTCCTATTTTTTTTTCTTTTTGAAAAACAAAAACAAAAACATACAAACGTACAAATAACATTCAGACATTCAAACGTATTTTTAGTTTCAACCAAGTACTATCAAGAAGGGCAGGAATACCAAGAGTAGAAAGTGTTTCTGTGAATGGTTGTGTGTGTGTGTGTGTGTGTGTGTGTGTGTGTGTGTGTGTGTGTGTGTGTGTGTGTGTGTGTGAGTGTATTTATACATTTTTAAATACACTCTGTATGTGCATCTGTGTGTCTTTCCGGTTATGTATGTAGGCTACTGTGTGTGTGTGTGTGTGTGTGTGTGTGTGTGTGTGTGTGTCTCTGGTTAGGTTATGTACAGTATGTAGGCTACTGTATGTGTGTGTGTGTGTGTGTGTGTGTGTGTGTGTGTGCGTGTGTGAGAGAGTGTGTCTCTTTCTGGTTATGTATGTAGGCTACTGTATGTATGTGTGTGTCTTGTTACAGTATGTATGTACTGTGTGTGTGTGTGTGTGTGTGTGTGTGTGTGTGTGTGTTGCTTGTGTGTGCCACTAGATGACGATGGAGTGTAGGTGTCTGAAGCAGGTGATGACGTCCAGAGGGATGGGGGGGCTCAGGTGGTTCCCATCCAGACGCAGGTACCTCAGCCTGGGGGCGGCGCCGTTGTCATGGGGATCCGCTGACACGCTGAGGGGGCAGAGCTCTGTGCCGTTTATGTCTGGAGAAACACACACAAATAAGTAAGAGTGTATTTGTGTGTGTGTGTGTGTGTGTATATGTGTGTGTTATGTACTTATGTTCAATCTAGTTGTGATTGAGATGAAGCTGAGTGTGTCTGTATGTGTCTGTGTGTGTGTTTATGTATTTGTGTGTGTGTGTGTGTGTGTGTGTGTGTGTGTGTGTGTGTGTGTGTGTAGTGTAGTGTAGTGTACTCACGTTCAATCTGGTTGTGATTGAGATGGAGGTATTCCAGGTGAGAGTTGAAGTGTGTGTGTGTGTGTGTGTGTGTGTGTGTGTGTGTGTGTCCTGTACTCACATTCGATCTGGTTGTGATTGAGATGCAGGTGTTCAAGCTGAGCGCTGAAGTGTGGGACGATGCTGAGTTTGTTGTGGGCCAGGTGCAGGTCGAGTAGAGTGCTGACGTTGAACACCATCTTGGGGACGCCCTTGTCGCTCAGCTGGTTGTAATTCAGCCGGATGAAGGCCAGGTTGGTGAAGTCCTTAAAGTAATCCTGGGGAATATCCTCAATGTTATTCCGGTCCAGGAACAGCTGGAAGATGCTGGTGGGAACGTTGCTGGGCATCTTGCGCAGGATGTTGTGTGCCAGGTTGAGCTGCATCAGGTTCTTCAGGTCCTTGAAGGCGTTCTTGCCCAGGTTGCTGTCGCTGATCCGGTTGTGATGGAGATCCAGGAGAACCAGGTGTTCCATCTTATTGAAGGCTCCGGCCGGGATCTTGGAGATCTGATTACGGCTAAGTCGGAGCTGCTCCAGGTGACCCGGAAGGTCGCTGGGAATCTCCTTCAGCTGGTTGCGCTCCATATACAGGTACAGCAGGTTTGGGATCTTTTTGAACACCTCAGGGTCCACGCGCCGAACACGGTTATTGGCCAGGTCCACCCACTTGAGCCCGGTGGAGTTCTTGAAGGAATCGGGCGTCACCTGGAAACGATACGATGAAAGAGAGATAGATAGATAGATAGATAGATAGATAGATAGATATACTTTATTCATCCCAAAGGGAAATTCCATTGTTTCAGCAGCTTAAAACATACAACAGACACACATACAGTACACATGACAGAATAAATAGATATGCACATATAAATTCAACCACAAGACATTGAAATGTTCTTTTTTTGTCTAAACAACGCCCCGCTCTGGCAACCTCAATTGAACTGCAATGGTTTTGTGCTATTTGACATCACTTTGTTGAAAGATCATGGAATACTGGCCAAGAAAAAGCATAATACATCTCAATGGGAGCAAAGTGGAATGGGCTTATTTCACACCTGAGCGTTCCGTGATTGTGTGTGTTTTAGGTGTTGTATTTGAAAAAACCTTAAAGGAGACATAGAATGGAAAAGAACTTTTATATTGGCTTTGATGAATTAAGAGAGGTTGTGCATGGTCAAAGAGCTATTATCAACATGAGGCATGGTTCTGCCCTCTTTCATATGGAAATCTTCAATTAGAAATAGCTACTGAAACATGGGTGAATTAGAACTAAGCCTACAAGTGATGTCAGATAGCACAAAGCCATTGCAGTTCAATTGAGGTTGCCAGAGTGGGGCCTTTTTTAGACAAAATACACATTTGAAATATGAAGTGTTAATTAGGCTTGTAAAATATCACTTGATCTTATTTTTGACAAAACAAAAAACAAAACAATTGAATATGCTGTATTTTAAGGTAACAAGGCACAATACTCAAGTCATTCTATGGCCCCTTTAAGATGTTTGTAGGAATGTCATGGTGCAAAGATTCAATTTCACTTTCAATAAATCAGATTTGAAGGAGCCGGATCGGGCCTCACCTCGTCGATGTAGTTGTTCCGCAGGTAGAGGTAGTGGATGTCGGGAGGGATCTGGGGCACCCTGCGGAGGTTGCGGTTCTCACAGTAGAGGGCGTGGGGGTAGAGGGGGTTGCAGCTGCACTCACGGGGGCAGGGGTCGTAGGCGGAGGCGGGGTTCAGGATGGGTGGGGGGAAGTCGGTGGGCTCGGCGGGCTCCACGGGCATCGACTCCGGGGCGGCGGGGGCAACGGGCGGAGGAGGTTTGCGGGTCACAGCCGGGCGTGCAGGTTTACGGGGTCGTGTTCGTGAGGGTTGTCTCTGTCCCAACACCACGGGACACAACAGCAGGAGCAGCAGAGAGTATGATTCAAATGTCACCCTCATGGTCCTATAAACACACAGAGAAACACACCGTTAACCTTCCATGTGTGTGTGTGTGTGTGTGTGTGTGTGTGTGGAGCCGGAGGGTATGATTCAAACTTCACCTTGATCATTCTGAGAGGAATCACAGATTTACCGCTAACTCAATCATCCTTCCTTGTGAATTCAATTTGTAATTTATTAAATGTATAAAATATCTTCCAGGAAAATGTATCTGCTTTAATAAGGTCTGGCTCTATCCTATATAACTGAAATTGTTTACACCAAATTATATAAGATAATAGAAATCTGTGCAAAGTTACACTACTCAAGGTAATAGTACCATTATGTAATATGGATATGTTAATTCCGATGGTAGTAACTGGATTCAGGATTTTCAAAGATGTTTTTTTAAGATGTCAACTTGACCTCGTTAATAATTTCACAGCCCCATGGAAGGAGACTCATGTCACCTGCTGGTTACATAACACACACACACACACACACACACACACACACACACCCCTTGGCTGGATGCCATGAGTGAGTTCTATGCCAAGCATTACATCATCTG
>JAODXP020000012.1:16498758-16503758 GCA_027497455.2 Sardinella longiceps | reverse complement strand
AGACAGACAGACAGACAGACAGACAGTTGGAGTGTTTCTCAAAGTCGAGGAAGCATGCTTGGAAGGCTGCTTTTTCGAGCATTCCACCTCATTATCCCTCGCCAAGTACTGGTCCAAAGTCAAGCATCCTTCTCAGTTCTAGCGAAGACAGAGGCCAAGGCGAGTGTTCTACCTAGGAAGCATTCTGGACTTTGAGAAACACTCTTAGACAGACAGACTACACACTAAAGACTCATGACGAGACAAGCTGCAGCATTCTGAAAAATTGACATCAAAATGGCTTGCAACGAGATGCAATGTTTGTTTCACACTACCGCAACTCCTCGCTAAGATGTCTTGTCTCATCGCGGATTATCAGTCTGACAGACAGACAGACAGACAGACAGACAGAAAGACTCCATATGGTTCTGATACAGTATTCATGCAAAAGGAGAGAGAAGCTCTGACACAGACAGATGGAAGCCTCACACACACAGACAGACAGATGGAAGCCTCAAAAAGGATCCTGCAACGCACCTGGTCTTTATACAGAGGGCAGACAGACAGACAGACAGACAGACAGATGGACTCACACAAACACACACACACACACACACACACACACACACACACACACACACACACACACACACACACACACAGATAGACAGATGAAAGCCTCGAAAAGGATCCATGCATTGCACCTGGTCTTTATACAGAAGGCAGACAGACAGACAGATGAACTCACACACAGAGAGAAAATCACTAAAAGGATCCCTGTATAAATCACACCTGTCCTTCAGAGAGAAGACAGACAGACAGATCTAACCCAGACATACAGATGAGGGCACAGACTATTCTTGTAGCACATCTGGGCCTGATAGACAGTCAGATAGACAGACAGATAGAGAGAATAAGGGGGGAGAAAGAAAGAGAGAAGGGGGAAGAGAGAGATAGAGTGAGAGAAAGAGACTGTACCAGTTGACCTGGATCTGATGCGAAAGATAGATAGACAGACAGATAGAGAGACAGAGAATGGGGGGAAGAGAGATAGAGTGAGAGAAAGAGACTGTACCGATTGATGGAGATGCGAAAGATAGATAGACAGACAGATAGAGAAAGAGAGAATGGGGGGAAGAGAGATAGAGTGAGAGAAAGAGACTGTACCAGTGCTCCTGGTCAGTTCTGGTCCTGATACTGACCTCATGTGCTCCCTATCATCTCTACCATCATCCCATCTCTACTACTCACATGCTGTGTGTGTGTGTGTGTGTGTGTGTGTGTGTGTGTGTGTGTGTGTGTGTGTGTGTGTGTGTGTGTGTACTCCTGCTATTCATAGCTGTGTGTGTGTGTGCCTTTGTGTATGCATGTGTGCTGTGGACGCACGTATGAAGAGCATCAAATAGATAATGGTCCAAATGAAGGTATTGTGTGTGTGTGTGTGTGTGTGTGTGTGTGTGTGTGTGTGTGTGTGTGTGTGTGTGTGTGTGTGTGTTATGTAACCAGCAGGTGACATGAATCTGCTTCCATGAGGCTCTGAAATGATTAACAAGGTCATGGAAACATTTGGCCAATAGGACAAATGGCGGCTCATTTCCAAAGACCCAGATCACAACATCTCATCCTGGATGAGGCGGGTTTTTAAACATTCACAGCCAAGGAAGACATTTGCATCAATGAACTATGCTTTTGGACCAAAGTTTAAGGCTTCAGTTTAACTTCACATCTCATACTGGCTACGTGGAAATCAGGAGTCATTGTCAGACCAGACATCTTGATTGAGAACGAGGGAGAAAGAGAGAATTGAAAGAAGAATTTAATTGGTTCTGATGCAGACTTCAGGTGCACTCCTACTTTTCCCATGTTAGGAGGATGTGTGTGTGTGTGTGTGTGTGTGTGTGTGTGTGTGTGTGTGTGTGTGTGTGTGTGTTTGTATTCACAGATAGTAGTGCAAAATTGTTTATCTATCCAAATGAAGATCTTGTAGATGTAAAGGTAAAGGTATTTACACGCCCAGCAGGCCAAACAGCAGGTGCATCTTTTATGATGCGGGGAATTCAGATCCATGGATAGACAACAGGTGAGTCTCACGTGTGTTAGGAGGGAGTCAGACTGGTATCCAGGCAACAGGTGAGTCTCACAGGTGTTTAGCAGTGATGCAGGCTGGTATCCAGGCAACAGGTGAGTCTCACGTGTGTTTAGGAGGGGTGCAGGCTGGTATCCAGGCAACAGATGAGTTTAACGTGTGTTTAGGAGGGAGACAGGCAGGTCTCTAGGCAGGCAGGTGAGTTTAACATGTGTTTGGGAGTCGGACCAGATCAACAACACAGGCCAGGCCAGACGGTACTAAATCAGGACTGAAAGCTTGTCTGAGCTCATTACCCATCTATCAGCATGGCTGAGCCCCTGGGGTGGAGGGGAAGTGTGTGTGTGTGTGTGTGTGTGTGTGTGTGAGGGGGGGGCTACTGATCCAGACTTTTACTGAGCCAGTAACACACTTCAAAGCAGGGCTCCCCAGTGGCACATGTGGACACTGAGGTCCGCTGGTGTTTAAAGGTGCCGCTCTGCCCGGTCCATCTGCTTCCCATATAGAGCAAATATACATTAAAGGGAAACTTCTGTCAAGTCAATGAGCAAACATACATTAAAGGGCAACTTCTGTCAAGTCAATGAGCAAACATACATTAAAGGGCAACTTCAGTCAAATTCCAACAAGAGCTCTACTGCTCAAGCTACTCGAGACTTTTTGCTCTATTGCTCAAGCTACTGGAGACTTTTTGCTCTATTGCTCAAGCTACTGGAGACTTTAGTACTGAAGACATGAGAAGTTTTGGTCCAATCATGTTTCCTGTCATAGTTTTTGTGGTGACATTTGGAGCATGTCACCTTTACTCTAAAATTCATATCAGTTCCTCTTTAAGCCCAAACAGACTGCAGTGTCTTTGCAGAGACTGCCTCTGAACCTGAACAGGCCTTATCTAGAGCTTTGCTGTTTTCTGGAGGACTTATACTGAGGGGAACTTTAAGTGCAATTTTCAGTTGTCTTCTGTTGTACTTTTGTTTAAAAATAACTTAGCTATTTATAGCATTCACTATAGTTCAGTGAGATCTTTTCAGAAAACAAACATTATAGACAGCCAAGATTTGAGATACACAAATCTAACATGGCAGCCTTCTTGAGTTAGAGACCCAAGATAAGATGCTATTTAGCTTAGCAACCCAAGAAAGCAAACATTCCATGCAGCAAAGTAAGCTAGCCAGACAACTAAACCACTCTTCAAAGTGGGGTTAGTATAGACTACACAAAAGCTCTCCTACTGAAAACAAACCCAAGATATTGTGTGTGTGTGTGTGTGTGTGTGTGTGTGTGTGTGTGTGTGTGTGTGTGTGTGTGTGTGTGTGTGTGTGTGTGTGTGTATCAGTAACATCCTGAGAGCTCAAAGGCCTATGGTGTTGACAGTGATGAAGATCATATGGGTCTGTTTCAGGGTCCAAATGCAGAGAATCCCTAAGCATTGCAGACACACACACACACACACACACACACACACACACACATGGCACACACACACACACACACACACACACACACACACACACACACACACACACACACACACACACACACACACACATGTCCTCTGTTTACTTGAGTGTAAAATATGAGAGGACAGCAGCTGGACTTTGCCTCTTGTCACGTAAGAAAACTACCCACTAGAGAGTGACCATGCACTGGGACCATACACACACACACAAACACACACACACACCACAACACACACACACACACATCTGGAGAGGGAGCATACACACATCTAGGGGTTGACCATACACTCAAGCATGCAGGAAGGGAGTATACACACGCACACACACACACACACACACACACACACACACACACACACACACACACACACACACACACACACACACACACACACATCTGCCCGGTGACTCTGCTTAGCAACAAAGTTGTGGTCATAACAAGCTATGAGGTCAGTGATGATGTCACAGATCAGTTTCTTAGGTTCAACTCAAGCGGATTCAACTCAAAGTCTTCTGATAATATCATATAGCATCCCTCTTACGAATATCACATAGTATTTGGACCTCCAAATCCATCACAGCTTCAGAATGTTGTAAAAGCATTTAAAAACCTGCAGTATTTGTGTTCCATAGTATTCATGCTATAAGAATATTTGAGATCTTCAAGATCACTTGATGAAAATATGCATAAGAGGGTATCACTTTAAAAAAATATGCACAAGTGTGTCAGATTACTTGAAGAAAATATGCATACTGTAATTGTAACCAAGACCACTTGTAAAGAACATGCAGGAAGCGCATGTCATATCCCTTGATGAGGACCCGGTAGGCCCCAGTGCATGCAGGTCCCTTGAGGAGGACGCAGTATTGTGTGTAACAACCATGTCTGATCCCTTGAGATGGACGCAGTATTGGAGGCTCCAGTGCATGCAGAGTTGAACCCTTATGGAGGACGCATTACTGTGAACCCCAGTGCATGTCAGATCTCTTGAAGAGGACACAGTACTGTATGCAAAAGTGCATTGCAGAAGCCTTGCGGAGAACACAGTATTGTGTGTAACAACCATGTCTGATCCCTTGAGATGGACGCATTACTGTAAACCCTAATGCATGTCAGATCTCTTGAAGAGGACGTGGGGAGCATGTCTATTCCCACAGCCCCGTATTCCCAAAACCCCAATCCTAAGGAATGTTGGAACATAGCATAGCACTGACTATGCATGGATTGTGTGTGCATGACTGTGTGTGCATGGATCTATGTTCATTTCTGCTGCTCAACCCCGATAAGGATGATCCAACAGAGTTGACGCACTCTTGCCCTCCTCTATCTGTGTGTGTGTGTGTGTGTGTGTGTGTGGTTGTGATGTATTCTTGTCCTCCTCTATCCTCCATGTCCAGTGCTCTGACACAGCATGCCTGCAAACTGTGTGTGTGTGTGTGTGTGTGTGTGTGTGTACTCTCTCTCTCTCTGTGTG
>JAODXP020000012.1:16468758-16473758 GCA_027497455.2 Sardinella longiceps | reverse complement strand
GTGATCCATCCATGCCCCCCCCCCGCCAAACACACACACACACACACACACCACCTCCCCTCTGGCCGACAAACTTCCTCTCTGCAGACTCACCATAAACATTCGCTCTGTCAACATTCTCCATTGCAGAAGTCACCCTGGCAACATCAGCTAAACGTAAACATTCTCTCTGACCGCCATGTAAAGATGTCAGTGTTTGTGTATCAAAGGCAGAAAACCAAATGCTAAAAATGCTATTGCGTGATGATGTCAGGACTATTGTTTTGACCTGTGTAATATTGTCGGCTTGTGTCTTGGAACACACTGGTAGTCATGACGTCAAACTGGCAAAGAAGCCCCATTTAAACGACCCCAATTTCACTTCTACACATGTCCTGGTCTGCTCATTTCACTTCAGACAGACTTTAGACAAAAGATTGCACACGTCCTGGTATGATCATTTCATTTCACTTGACTGTTTGTTATTTTACAATGATTCAAATATTTAGATGAGGGCGTTTTTTAAAAGCTGCGGTAGCTCTGGGATGTTATTGTGCAATAAAATGTTATTTTATTCTGCAGTAAGGGAGTGATTTGGTTTCCAGCTGACTGACTGACTGCTCCTGCTGGTGGACAAAGCCCAAGCTGAGCTCCTGTCTCCTTCCTTCCCTTCTGCGCTCCTCAAGCTGAGCTCCTGTCTCCTTCCTTCCCTTCTGCGCTCCTCAAGCTGAGCTCCTGTCTCCTTCCTTCCCTTCTGCGCTCCTCAAGCTGAGCTCCTGTCTCCTTCCTTCCCTTCCTCGCTCCTCAAGCTGAGCTCCTGTCTCCTTCCTTCCCTTCTGCGCTCCTCAAGCTGAGCTCCTGTCTCCTTCCCTTCTGCGCTCCTCAAGCTGAGCTCCTGTCTCCTTCCTTCCCTTCTGCGCTCCTCAAGCTGAGCTCCTGTCTCCTTCCTTCCCTTCTGCGCTCCTCAAGCTGAGCTCCTGTCTCCTTCCTTCCCTTCTGCGCTCCTCAAGGATCCTTAAATGTCTCCTTCCCTTCCTCGCTCCCCAAGGATCCTTAAATGTCTCCTTCCCTTCCTCGCTCCCCAAGGATCCTTA
This sequence comes from Sardinella longiceps, assembly GCA_027497455.2. NCBI lineage: Eukaryota > Metazoa > Chordata > Actinopteri > Clupeiformes > Clupeidae > Sardinella > Sardinella longiceps. The sequence goes on along the minus strand of JAODXP020000012.1, from coordinate 16,472,685 downwards.
AATGCCTCCTTCCCTTCCTCGCTCCTCAAGGATCCTTAAATGCCTCCTGCTCCTCCCAACTCCCCAAGGATCCTTAAATGCCTCCTGCTCCTCCCAACTCCCCAAGGATCCTTAAATGCCTCCTACTCCTCCCAACTCCCCAAGGATCCTTAAATGTCTCCTTCCCTTCCTCGCTCCTCAAGGATCCTTAAATGTCTCCTGGTGTTCCCAGCTCCCCAAGGATCCTTAAATGTCTTCTTCACTTCCACACTCTCCAAGGATTCTTACATGGGGCAGGATTCACTGCCTCCTTCTCTTCCCAATTGTCCAAGGATCCTTATGTCTCCTTCTCTTCCGCACTCCTCAAGGATCCTTAAAAGGGCTCAGACTCACTAGTCTGGTTTCTGGGAACATCATTCAGACAGGCTGGAAAAAAAAACACTGTTTCCATGGCGATAAGACGGAGCCCATCTCTCCAGGTGGCCATTACCGTGTGTGTGTGTGTGTGTGTGTGAGTGTGTCATAGCTAAAGAATGCAGCCATGTCCCAAACTTATCTGAAGTCCTGTGTGTGTGCAGAGTGGCGTGCCCAGAATAAGGCCATCAGTGGGTGCAGGTACGGGCCGAGCCTCTTGATTAAAGCTCTGTCTGGACTCAGGAATGCCAAGCAGCTCTTTGAACACCAGGCTTTGTTTATTTTTACACCACTCTCAGGTCCTCGCTCTCTCACGACCCCAAACACACACACACTCAGGTTCTCTTTCTTAGAGTATGACTGCCACACACACACACACAAACACACACACACACACACACACACCCTCAGGCCCCCTCTCTTAGCACACCTCCCCAAACACACACACTTACACACTTTCAGGTCCTCATTCTTAGAGCACGACCCCCCCCCCCCCACAACCCCAACACACACACACACACACACACACACACACTCCCTCTCTCTTTGGGACATTGAGGTCATTAGCCCATGTGATCCCTGGCTGATGGATGGTACTGAGTGATGGGAATGAAGACTCATATTAGACCACTTAAGACACAATAGCTTTATTGGAAGGAGATAATTACAACCCGCACAGAAAACACTAGCTCACTCAACAGGCTAAACAGCTAAATACACATCATTATCTTCTCAGCACTGTGTATAAGAATGTGATGCTTGTGTACAAATAAAGAAGTTTTACCACTCTTAAAGGTGGGGTATGTGATCAGGAAAAACAGTTTGAGAACACTAGGCATTTGAAAAGAAACAATTCAGAGGGCCAATCCCATGTTTTCAGATTTCCCCTGAAGCCACACCTCCATAGTATAGGAAAGAATGGGGAGGGGGGAGGGACAAACGGCAGTTTGGTTTGACAGACTTATCACCATCCAATCGTTTTCGCTGGTTCCTTAAAATGATTGGATGTTGTTTTTCTTGTCCTGCTCATTCCACAGGTGACTAACAAATTTTATTGTTGCGTTGGATGATTTAATTAATTGTTTCCAATCAATATGTGAATGTCATTTTAAGAAATATATTAAAAAGTGCTCTAGGAAAACACCTTTAAGAGTCACTATAAAGTCCAGGTAACTGGTGACATTTGTCCTTGTTAGGTTTGCAGATGCAGATGGCCTAAGCCATTCATCCTACATATAAGTTATGAGGTTATGGGGTGCTCACTCATCTAGGTCTGTCCTACTTAGGTTTCACTGTTTTGATACCCATACCTCCATAGAGCAATGCAGATGCCCTAAGCCATTCATCCTACATAGATTTCATCCTACATAGATTTCATCCTACACCCTACTATTTTGATACCTATAGCTCCATAGAGCAATGCAGATGCCCTAAGCCATTCATCCTACATAGATTACATCCTACATAGATTACATCCTACATAGATGTCTTCTGACATTATGAGATCCTCCCCCATCTGCGTCTGGCTGAGAGCTGACTGCATATAAGCAAGACAAATAAGTGTTTATCTGCTCATGAGATGTTGTCAGTGATTTGGCTCTCCAGTGCTGATGGACTATGGCAGAGGAATGGCCATTATTCTAAAGGCTTCCAGATGGGGGATTGTGTATAGAGAGCTGGAGCAGAACCCGGACCTAAAGAGATCATAGGCATTCTGATAAACACACACACACACACACACTCTGGTCAAGCATTCAGAACATATAGGCGGTGCAGTAAACACACACACACACACACACACACACACTGGTCAAGCATTCAGAACATATAGGCGTTGCTGTAAACACACACTGGGGTGAAGCATTGAGAGCGTATAGGCTTTGTGGTAAACACACACGCTTTGTGTGTTTATACAAGTCAGAGAGTGTAGGCTGTGAACAGACTGGCCTCTTCTGTGGTGACATCACTTAGATAAACAACTGTTATGAAAGTTATTTATGTTGAAAGCACATCAAATACACTCATTCACTCGCTATCTACGCCTGATGTCCTGCAGTGGAGCAGATCTGCTTTGGGTGAGAGTAAGGTACAGTACAGTATGTATTGGACTGAAATCAGTGGTGAGGGACTTTTGTTGAAAGCTCAAGTTTTGCACTAAACATGAAGGTCGATAACAGAAATAGGCCTATGTATCTTAAAGTTTCCGATTAAACGCATGAGTGTGTGTGGTGATGGTTGGTATAAAAATACTTTGCAAAATGTATTTGATGTAATTGTGATTGATTAAAAAATTTGGGGTAATTACCTTATTCATAAATGTGATGGTTAATTAGCCAACTTAATGTTTTTGGGGATGTGTTAGTCATAAATGTTATGGCCCAATTATTAGCTAGCAGGTTTTTGGATGGCCTACTTGTAAATGTGATGGTTAATCATTAGCTAACAGTTGTTGGGATGAGCCAGATGAAGTCTAATTGTGAGAGTTAATTATTAGCTATAATTAAAGGGTTGGGGGGGGGGGGGGAAGAACTAAAGGCTAAATGTGTTAGTTAATTAGTTAGCTAACTAAAGGCTTTGGGATGAGCTAGTTTAAGTAATTAATGATTACAACTAACTAAAGGCTTTGGGATGACCTAGTTGTAATTATTAATGATTAACTAACTAAAGGCTCTGGGATGAGTTAGTTGTAATTAATGATTAGCTAACTAAAGGCATTGGGATGAGTTAGTTGTAATTAATGATTAGCTAACTAAAGGCATTGGGATGAGTTAGTTGTAATTATTTATGATTACCTAACTAAAGGCATTGGGATGAGCTAGTTGTAATTAATGATTAGCTAACTAAAGGCTTTGGGATGAGCTAGTTGTAGTTATGATGAGCTAACTAAAGGTTTTGGGTTGAGCTAGGTGTAATTATCAATGATTAACTAACTACAGGTTTTGGGATGAGCTACTTGTAATTATTTATGATTAATTATTAACTAACTAAAGGCTTTGGGATAAGCTTGTTGTAATTATTTATGATTAATTATTAACTAACTAAAGGCTTTGGGATAAACTAGTTGTAATTATTTATGATTAATTATTAGCTAACTAAAGGCTTTAGGATGAACTAGTTATGATGAGCTAGACATAAATGTGGTGAAGCACCCGTAGGCACATCCCCCAGTCCGTGGGGAGCTGGTGTGGGAGGAGTTTGTTGCCATCCAATCGGAGGATCTTGATGCGGGAGTAGGCAACGGAGCTGACCTCCCGACACAGGCTGGACACGTTGAACACTGCAGGGACACAAACAACAACAACAAACAAAACAACATCAACAGAGCTGAGCCACTGACACAGGCTGGACACGTTGAGGGAGAGAAACAATAAACAAATAATAATAACAAACAATATAAACATTGAAGAGTAAATAGTATTATTTTGGATAGTGGATAATTTGATACAGTGAGTTACAAGAAGGCCGGGGTGGGGTGGGGATTTCTTGAGAGCCGAAAACTTGTGCCTACTTTGACCTCTCAGTTTGTGTGGGCTA
>JAODXP020000012.1:16456258-16461258 GCA_027497455.2 Sardinella longiceps | reverse complement strand
CTCTCTCTCTCTCTCTCTCTCTCTCTCTCTCTCTCTCTCTCTCTCTCTCTCTCTCTCTCTCTAGCTCTGTGAAATGCATCATCATATAAGTCATTAATTATTTGTCCATCTCTCTCAGTCACGGCTGCTCTGATGGCTTCCAGATGCATCCGCTGTTTGCTACAGTGTATCATGTCTTCCATAAAACCACTTGTTGTGTGTACATGTGTGTGTGTGTGTGTGTGTGTGTGTGTGTGTGTGTGTGTGTGTGTGTGTGTGTGTGTGTGTATTTCTCCTTGTTGCCTGCCCTGCAAGCATGCATGCGCTCGCTCGCTCGAGTCTCTAATTATTCCATCATGAGAGGTAAAGGCTGTCGCTTGTGTTATGTGTGTGTGTGTGTGTGTGTGTGTGTGTGTGTGTGTGTGTGTGTGTTATGGCATTACATAGTGAGAGAAACATTTCCTCTCGCCCAACGCACCGCCTGAAGCCAGGGGCGAAGCACCAAATTGTGGGCCCTGTGCAAAAGCAGTGGCCATGGGCCCCCCTAACAGCCTGGTATACAATTACAGACTCTTCAAGGGCCCCCCCCCCTCTTGGGGCCCTGGTAACTCAGTCCCCCTTTTCCCCACTACGACGCCTCCGCCTGAAGGACTGTTTTTCCCCTCCCTCCCTCCGGCCTGCAGGACAAGAGGGCGTTTGACCAAAGCCCCACATGTTATAATGCCTCAGGGATTTATTTAAAGAGACCAAACCATTAGTATATGGAAACGTTAACCATGCATCTGTGACAGGGAGGGTGTATTCAGAACTGCACGCTGGAACCACAGCATCTATGGCAGACCTGGGCAAACTAAGGCCCGGGGGCAAAATCCGGCCCATGGAGCCTTCCCAAAATAGAATCATTTCTCATTTAGCCAAAGTGACTCATATTGACCTATAGCCTATTACAATATTGGCCTGATTAATCAAATGTTATATTCATGAAATACAATCCCCCCTTTTTAACCCTGGATGTCTCTAAAGAAAGTGGGGCTACTGGTTTGAGACTTGCCAATTTACCGGCGTCGACCGCTTTACTGTTAACACCAGGCCCATTAGTCTAAATCTAAAAGCCAACAAGGCTTTAGAGTAGCCTAAATCTCTACACCTTGTGGCTGATCTGGGTCAAGTTTGGTGTTGTTGGTGCCATGACGACAATACAGAAGGGTTCTAAATTAGAACCCAGAGAAGCACACACCACAAACAAGCCTCGGCACGAGGACCATCACACACAAGAGAACAAGCAGTGACTCCAATCATGTGTGGTCCAGAACAGAGAACAGTCACGCATGAGCTGACTTAATGATTAGAAGCCCATCTCAGCATCTGAGGAGAATCACCAGAGCTGACAGTAAACACCAGACTGTTTCTTTGTTGTTTGTTTTAGAGACCAGAATGATTTGAAGTTGTTTAGCACAATGTTGAGTGCTAGTGAATGAATGTAACAATGGCTAATCACACAAAGCATATCTCTGGTTTCAAATATGGACAAAAACCAGGCAGCACTCACTGACCTCCAACATCACAGCTATTGTGTATTGATTCACTCTGAAATATCCAGAGTCAGATTAACAGTAAGAAGTCCCGTCTCGCTAGCTAATCCACTTTAATGACCATATATTGTGCAAGAGAGGGATATACTGTAACATTATCATGACTTTGGATCTTGTAGGAAATGCAGTGGGGTGTAGAAATGGTTTGGCAGCAGTGCTCTCTTACTTGTGATCTGATTTGTCAGTTAGGCATCTGTGATCTAATTGGCCGGTTGGTCAGCTCTACTCTCTCACCTGTGATCTGATTGGCCGGTTCGGCAGCTGTGATCTAACTGGCCGGTTGGTCAGCAGTGTTCTCTTACTTGTGATCTGATTGGCCTCCAGGTAGAGGTACTTGTGATCTAATTGGCCAGTTGAGCAGCTGTGTCACCTGTCTCTCACCTGTGATTTGATTGGCTGGTTCATAAGAAGTGCTCTCTCACCTGTGATTTGATTGGCCTCCAGGTAGAGATACCTGTGATCTGATTGGTTAGTTGAGCAGCACTGCTCTCACCTGTGATCTGATTGGCCTCCAGGTAGAGGTACTGTAGGGTGGTGGGCACCACTGGGATCTCCGTCAGCTGGTTGTAGGAGAGGTCCAGCTCCACCAGTGAGCTGTGGTTGAAGGCCCCTGGGTCCATACCCCCATCCCTCAGACGGTTCCTGCCCAGCCTTAGGTAGCGCAGGACGGGGAGGCCCTGCAGGATGTCCCCCTCCACTCCCACCAGGGAGTTGTTGGACAGGTAGAGCTGAGAGACAGAGGGGGGGAGATGGCGAGGAAACTTCTCAAAGAGATTCCCACTGAGGTCCAGCAGGTTCACAGATGACAGGCCTGCAGAAACACATGATATACAGTATGATGCACATGCGCCTATAGATATTTTAATAGGCACTATGCAGCTATGGTAACATGTTGTATACAATGCACCATGCATGCTATTATCGACATGAGTATATAATGCACCTATGCAATGGTTGAATGTATTAAAATCACATGCATCTAGGTATAGAATGTTGTGCAAATGACCTTCAGTGGTAAAATTGTAATGGAATAAGCACCTATGAGCATGGTATAGACATGTATGGTATATAATGCACCTATGCATTCTATGGTATAAACATGTATGGTATATAATGCACCTATGCATGCTATGGTATAGACATGTATGGTATATAATGCACCTATGCATGCTATGGTATAGACATGTATGGTATATAATGCACCTATGCATGCTATGGTATAGACATGTATGGTATATAATGCATCTGCATTTTATGGTGTATACATATGGCATATGATGCACAACTATACAGGGACATGGTATGTACATGCTATGGTAGACGTGTATATGGTATATGATGCAGCTATGCATGCTATGGTATAGACATGGATATGGTATGCACCCAGTGCATGGTATTGTATACACATTATGTGTATATGGTATATTCTTTACCTATGCATGGTATTGCACACACACATATGTGACGTGATTTATACTACTATACATGTGCATAGTATGTTATACACATACATCAGATGTGTCTATGGTAAATGATTTATCTACACAGTATGAATGGCATGGTATTGTATGTATACTAAGGCATGGATATGGTATATCATATGGGGGATATGGGATATATGGAGTTAGAAACCCTCATATTCACACATACCGTAAGCTATGGTGTCTCCTTTGTGGGCTTGGATACTAATAAACCCTGATATTCACACATACAGTATTAAACCCTGATAAACCCTGATATTGACACATACAGTATTACAGTAAACCCCGATAAACCCTGATATTGACACATTCAGTATTAAATCCTGATATATTCACACATACTGTAATCTATGCTGTCTCCTTCATGTGCTTGTGGTTTGTGATTACTGGTGCATGTGGTCCGCATGAGCACTGCAGTGTTTGAATGAGGTCATGTTTGGCACGGAGGATCTCAGGCCTGATAGGATCAAAGCTGAGCTCGCTAGTTTTCCGCAGAAGCAGGCAAGTCTGCTTTTTAATCTGAGAACTTTCACTGAACCTGCAAAAGCAGCTTTAAGCCACAGGGTCACGATGGGAACGTGACAGAATATCATTCCCAGCGTCCACATCTGACAATTTCCTTAAAGGAAAATCCGGTGTGAATCAACACGTAGTCCTACTGTGAGTTGCCGAAGACTCCCAAGAAACATCGCTTGAGCACAGCAATAAAAACGGCAAAGTTGCCCATGACATTAGCATTCAAACGTTCGATCCTGCTTCTCTACCGGAGTCATTACCAATCGTCATTCTGATTGGTAATGGCCAAACCGCATTAAATAAAGTAATCCGAAGTTGAACTTTTGTTTATCGCCCAAGTCGCCCAAGATTCGTTGCCCACCACACCTTTTGTCGCCAAAATTGCCCATCTCCATACAAAGTCAATTACTTCCGTCGCCCGTGTCACCTGAACCGCTAGCGGTCTGAACGTACAGTTAGTGTTAGTTGCGGTTCACTGCTAGGTCTATGCTGTATCAAATTTTCTTACTCCTTTTCCTACCTATAGCATGCGGTGAGTTTGAACAACAGGGCTTTGTATTGATTTACACTGGATTTCTGCTTTAAAATCTCCTGACCTTGGAAGTCGGAATCTCCGACGACCTTCAGACGGTTCCCCTGCAGAAGCAGCAGTGTGAGGTTCTTGAGGTTCTGCAGGACTCCGGGCGAGATCTTCTCGATGTTGTTGTACGCCAGGCGGAGCTGTCTGATCCCTGCGGGGAGCCCGGCGGGCACATCGGTGAGGTTGTTGTGGTTCATAAACAGGTTGACCAGTCGGGTCAGGCCCGAGAACAGCCCGGCATCCAGATGCTGGCTGAGCAGCTGGTTCCGGTCTAGGAACATCCAGCGGAGGCCCGTAGCGTTGGAGAAGGCGTCTGGACTGAACCCGGTCAGCTGGTTCCCCTGCAGGAACAGGTACTGGGTTCTGTCCGGCAGCCCGGCGGGCATCTCCCCCAGGGCCCGGCGGTCACAGTACAGTGCCGTGGGCCATTGGATCGGACACTCACACTCTGAGGGACAGCTCTGGGTGTTGACCGCTCGGAACCAGCTCGGGTCCATCCGGTCCCTCAGGCTCAGCACACTCGGTTCTCCCAGGAAGCGGTTGATCCGGAGCGGAACCCCACCATAGTCCATGTCCAGGGTGGAACCCCAGATTGGGCCAATCAGAGCGGATAGAAGCAGAACCGGAACCAAAGATCTCTGGCCCATTGGTGTCTCCAGTGGGATAAACATTATAGACTCTGCAGAGACACAGCAGTGTACAGTATGATAATAACTAACTCAGTTACTGTAAGACTCATTCTCATTATAGGACATTATAGACCATCAGATAGATAGAGAGAGAGAGAGAGAGAGAGAGAGAGAGAGAGAGAGAGAGAGAGAGAGAGAGAGGGAGCGACAGCTATGTAAACTA
>JAODXP020000012.1:16448758-16451258 GCA_027497455.2 Sardinella longiceps | reverse complement strand
TGTGTGTGTGTGTGTGTGTGTGTGTGTGCATGTGTGTGTGTGTGTGTGTGTGTGTGCGTGTGTGTGTGTGTGTGTGTGTGTGAGGAGAGGCGGGTGTTTGTGCTCTCCACCTGATCTCTTTTCCAGGCTCAGCTCCGAGGAGACGAGAGGTGGGGAGAGAGAGGTGGAAAGGGAGGGGGGGGGGGAATGATGCACTGAAGCCTCCATGCCTGACTGGGGCTGGGGATCGGGCTGTGGGGCTGGGGAGCTGGGCAGTAAGGCTGGAACTGTGGGGCTGTAAGGATGGAGCTGTAAGGCTGGGGCTGGGGATCGGGCTGTGGGGCTGGGGAGCTGGGCAGTAAGGCTGGAACTGTGGGGCTGTAAGGATGGAGCTGGGGAACTGGGGATCCCTGGAAGTAGAAGCCTTTTGGGTTCTGGAGCAGGTTAAGCAGGCTAAGCAAATCTATTAGTGACTTTAAATGTCTTTCCCATCCACATGCATTAAGTTGTTGACTTTGTAACAACATCAAAATAAGATGTTTGGGACCATACCATGTTTTCTCCAGCAGTTTGAGGGCAAATAAGTGTGTGTACTGTATGTGTGTGTGTGTGTGTGTGTGTGTGTGTGTGTGTGTGTGTGTGTGTGTGTGTGTGTGTGTGTGCTGCTGTGCGTATGCATGTGTAAGTAGACACTGTTTGCCCAGCAGTGACAGAGTTAACAAATGTGTTTAGTGTGTGTGTGTGTGTGTGTGTGTGTGTGTGTGTGTGTGTAAGTGGACACCGTTGGCCCAACAGTGGAGGGTTAAACACAGTGAAGATGTGTAAATGAAAGCCATACTCCAACCTTGGCACATACCCCTGTCCTCTCCTCTCTCTCTCTCTCTCTCTCTCTATCCCTCTTTTATTCTCTTTTCTAATGTCCTCGTTGGCCTGTGCTCTTTTATTCTCCACTCCTCTCTCTCTTCTTCTCTCGGTCCCTTCTTTATTTCTCTTTCCCTCATCTCTTTCTGCTCACTCCATTCTGCAATCTGCCCCCCATCCTCCCTTCTTCTCCTTTTCTCTGCCCCCCTATCTCTCCCTTTTCTGCCCCTCTGTCGCATACCCTCTCCTCTCCACTAACTCTCTCTCTCTCTCTCTCTCTCTCTCTCTCTCTCTCTCTCTCTCTCTCTCTCTTTCTCTCCCATGCCCAGTCTTGGCAAATGTGTCCATGCCAATGTGGCACATTCCTCACCAATCACGCACATTAAACTCCTCAACACAACAGTTTGACACTTTTTCATTGTTTATTAACACATCGTTTATCATTCCTAACTAATCACACAACGCATAAAGCAGCAAAACAGTTTGATACTTTTTCAGCGTTCATTGTTGATGAATAAATTACTTATAAATGATGATATAAACGTTCATAAATCATCTCCTTGTGTAGCAGGCTAATTTATTTCCAATTTATTTCCCCCACCAAGCTGGCGTAGATAAGGCTGTTGCTAGGGTACATGAGGTGGTTGCTAGGTAGCTATGGTGGGTACTATATTGGCTGCTAGGTTAAATAATATTGCTGGCTATGTTGGTTGCTAAGTTGTAGCCCAAAAGTGGAAGTGGTTACTAAGCTGTTGCTAAGGTACTTGAGGTGGTTGCAACTGAGACATTTAGGGCTGTTATGTGGTCCCTTGTTTGCTAGGTTAGCCATGTTAGTTACTGTGTTTGTTGCTAGGTTGCAACAGTGGAATGGTTGCTAGGCTGTTTCTAGGGTACTTGAGGTGGTTGCTAGGGTAGTCATGATGATTGCTATGTTCGTTGGTAGGTTAGTTACCCACCACCCACCCCGATAGCTACTGTACAACAAGCGAGTGGTCTTCTCTGGCCTGCACGAATGTATCCAAATTCTGCAAACATTCAAACGTTTTAGGATGTTGCACTTTTTGTCCATGTCACACCGGCATTCTCCTTTAACATACTGTACCTTAGAAATCCCTAACCCCCTGTCAAAGAATATAGCCCTATTGCTGTCTTTAACACCCCCTATCTGAGACTTTATGCTGTCTTTAATGCTGAAACGTCAAACCCTTTATCATCTTTTATAGTGTGCTTATGTAACTGGCAGGCAGTCAAGCCCTACTGGTCACACACACACACACACACACACACACACACACACACACACACACACACACACACACACACACCGCACACAGTTACTTTGAACTATAAATCATGATTTAGAGCAGCTCTGGATCCCTCTGGCTTGAAGTGGGCATAAATATGTCTAAACATGTAGAAATGTTCCCTTTGGAAGGAACCAGAGGAGAAGCCATTCAAATCTGCTGCAGAATCAGAATCACACAGATGTGTGTGTGTGTGTGTGTGTGTGTGTGTGTGTTGCTGCTGGAGGACTCTCCCTCTCTCTGGGGGACTCTCTGCCTCCAGCCTGTGTGTGTTTGGAGTGGAGGCTCTCCAGCTATAACTACTCTATGGGAGAGGGGGGCTTTACCTACAGTATGGGGGGAGGGGGGGGGGCTTA
>JAODXP020000012.1:16436258-16443758 GCA_027497455.2 Sardinella longiceps | reverse complement strand
GTTAAAACATTATAATACTGTTTTTGTCTGATTGTTTACACTAAAATACAGTTCTTTTGATTGTTCCACACTAAAAAAAGAAATCACACATTTGGCAAAACTCCCATCAAGCACAACATCTATTTCATGCAGCAACATTTTACATCCAGTGATTTGCAAAAAAATGACTCCCATAAGCACAATAAACACACTGTGTAGGTGAAGAGATCTACAGTATGACATGAAGCCAAAGTCCTTACTGTCAAATCCTCTTTGTTTGCAGGTTGCAGGCTGAGCCTTTAACTGGCGTCATAAACTATAGACCTTAACTTTCATTTCATTTATTGTAACCCTCTTTGCTTTGCAATGATACCTTGACTAGATGACTGTCATATGTTTGGGAGGAATATGCAAGAAACAGATATCTTCAAAGACAAAATGAAAGAGAGAGAGAGTGAAATAGAAATAGAGAGAGAAAAATAGAGAAAGAGAGAGAGAGAAATAGAGAGGGAGAGAGAAATAGAAAGAGAGAAAAATAGAGAGAGAGAGAGTGAGAGGGAGAGAGAGAAATAGAAAGAGAGAGGAGGAGGAGGGGAGACCCCGGCCTTTCTAAAGCTTTTATTCATGGCAGACCCATATGGCCTTGAAATGGTCTGGGCCCAGTCTTGAATCCGCCTCATGTGCTGCTTAATGCAAACCAGCCCTGCCTCTGCCTCTCCTTACATCTCCTCTTCCCTCTTCTCCTCTCTCCTCCCTTTCTCTTCTCTCCTCTCCCTTTCTCTTCTCTCCTCTCCCCTCTTCTCCCCTGCTCTCCTATTCTCTCCTCTCCCCTCCTCTTCCCTGCTTTCCTCTCTTCCCCTCCTTTCCTCTCTTCTCCTCCCCTCCTCTCCTCTCGTCTTGTGTGTCACTCCAGATCCAGAGAACAGAACAAAAGACTCAAACTCCACTGAATGCAATCAACTCGCCTCTACTGTCCTTGCCAGGTTGGCTAGGCCTTTACACACAATCACACACACACACACACACACACACACACACACACACACACACACACACACACACACACACACACACACACACACACACACACACACTGTACACACATACTCCTCTAAGGGAACACACTGTCCTTCTGTCTTCCAGTTCTATTGTACATTCTCTTGTTCTCCTGTCCCATGTCCACATACACATACACTCTCTCTCTCTCTCTCTCTCTCTCTCTCTCTCTCACACACACACACACACACACACACACACACACACACACACACACACACACACACACACACACACACACGTACTGTACACACACACACACACACACACACACACGTACTGTACACACACACACTCCTCTAAGGGAACACACTGTCCTTCTGTCTGTCCTCCAGTTCTATTGTACATTCTCTTGTTCTCCTGTCCCATGTCCACATACACACACACACACACACTCACAAACACAGACACTCTCACACACAAACAATCTCACTCATACACACAAACACACTCACGCAATTTCATTCACTGACTCACACACACACACACACACACACACACACACACACACACACACACACACACACACACAGGCGCGCGCACACACACACACACACACACACACACACACACACACACACACACACACACACACACAATATTGTAAGAAGGGGTGCCAACATTGCCAACACTGCAGTTGTCTTATCCCAGTCTTGGTGACATAACCCAAAAATTCTACCACTGGAGCGGGATTAACAACAAGCTTTCCATCTTGGAGACAATCAGACAGGCATGGAGAGACTGATAGCCAGACAGAAAGAGGCAGAGGTGGACAGGCAGAGAGAGAGAGAGAGACAGAGGGAAGCAGAGAGTTACTGAGAGAGAGAGAGAGAGAGAGAGAGAGAGAGAGAGAGAGAGAGAGAGAGAGAGAGAGGGAAGCAGAGAGTTACTGAGAGAGAGAGAGAGAGAGAGAGAGAGAGAGAGAGAGAGAGAGAGAGAGAGAGAGAGAGAGAGAGAGAGAGAGAGAGAGAGATGGGGGTGGGGGGGTTGTCTTGTCCACCTTCATTAGATTGGAGTCAGCAACTAACTGTTCCATAGATCAAAACACAAACAATCATTGACCTGAATCTTGCTCATGTATCCCAGCTTTGAAAAAATTGGGTGGCTGAATATTGTTGTATACTGTTGTACTTCAGATACTACACTTAACCAAAGGGTTAATTTTCTTCTCAAAAGCACACTTCGTTAAATATATAATAGGCCTAACTCTTCATTTCAAAACACAACAGATCATTTTTCTGCACACACTAACTTCACCAAGACACTGGAAATCTGACTCAAAATGAAATAATTCTGACAATGAATAACACATGTTTTCACTTCATGAGGTACTTTGTAAATGCAATCAATGAAAATGTTCCAGGTTTCAAAATACTATCAATTGCTGACATTGCAAAAACTGCATTGACTTCACTGACTTTCATGTTTCAGCTTTACAGGTTACAGGTCTTTCTGTTTTTACACTACATGTCCTGGCTGGGTACCTACTGCATGTCTACAGCTAATTATAGCTTATAACTCATTTTCTATAGCAAAAAACTGAATCAGTTTGTTTGTTTTGAGAAAAAGTTTTATTACTTGAACAACATATCCATGTGTTACGGCTGTATGTGTTTGTGTTCCCTGTGCTGTTTGTCCCTTTTCCCTTTGCCATGCTCTCTACTTCTGCTCAGGTGTCCTGTGTGTGTGTGTGTGTGTGTGTGTGTGTGTGTGTGTGTGTGTGTGTGTGTGTGCCATGCTCTCTTCTCAGGTGTTCTGCCTGCTGATTGTCTTGATTGGGAGCACCTGGATCACATGATCAAGCTGCAGTTAAAAGCTTCCATGTTGCTGTTGCTGGCAGAGGCTTCTGGTGTACTGGGGGACTGCTGCCTGTCTTGCTGCCTCTCAGCCTGGGATTGTTTTGTTGTCTTCTAGCTCCCAACTCAGCTAGAAGCATTCTTGAAGAATAGGGGTGTGAGGATTTACACGTACTGCCCTCAGTAAATGGCTTCCGTTACATATACATCCTTATGCAAACAACATGGCTTCCGTTACATATACATCCTTATGCAAAGAACATGGCTTCCGTTACATATACATCCTTATGCAAACAACATGGCTTCCGTTACACATACATCCTTATGCAAACAACATGGCTTCCGTTACACATACATACATCCTTATGCAAACAACATGGCTTCCGTTACATATACATCCTTATGCAAACAACATGGCTTCCGTTACATATATATACATCCTTATGCAAACAACATGGCTTCCGTTACACATACATCCTTATGCAAACAACATGGCTTCCGTTACACATACATCCTTATGCAAACAACATGGCTTCCGTTACACATATATACATCCTTATGCAAAGAACATGGCTTCCGTTACATATACATCCTTATGCAAACAACATGGCTTCTGTTACATATACATCCTTATGCAAACAACATGGCTTCCGTTACACATATATACATCCTTATGCAAAGAACATGGCTTCCGTTACATATACATCCTTATGCAAACAACATGGCTTCCGTTACATATACATCCTTATGCAAAGAACATGGCTTCCGTTACATATACATCCTTATGCAAAGAACATGGCTTCCGTTACATATACATCCTTATGCAAAGAACATGGCTTCCGTTACATATACATCCTTATGCAAACAACATGGCTTCCGTTACACATACATCCTTATGCAAACAACATGGCTTCCGTTACATATACATCCTTATGCAAACAACATGGCTTCCGTTACATATACATCCTTATGCAAAGAACATGTAACATTTTAACTGCTCACCCTACTATAGAGGCCTGACCTTTTTTGCCCTCAACAGTGCCTTCCAGGCAGCACTGCCTTCAAGGCACTACTCCACTCAGTTTATGGTTAGGATGAGGGTTGAGGGGGTTAGGGTTAGGAATAGGGTAGAGGTAGTGCCTTTTAGGCTGTGCTGCCTGGAAGGTGCCGTTGGGGGCAAAAAACACCATTGAGCACCTGACTTCTCTCTCCCCTTTCTCATGCTTTCTCTCTCCCCTTTCCCATGCTTCTTAGAGATGGTATCTTTCTGTTTTTCTCCTTCATCTGTTCATCCTCTCATCCTCTTTCCATCCCTCCTTTCTCCTGAGTCAGGTTAATCCAGGAAGTTTCAGTCTCATGATGCAAGATGGAAAATAGTTTTCAAATCTTGTGAAATGAAAAGCTTTGGTAAGAGGTAGAAGGAGGAACGGAATGGTCAGTAAATCCATTCTGACGTCACCTGGAGCTTCAGGTGTCTGAGGAGGAGGAGGAAGTGACTGCGTGTGCTCCGATGTCAAAGCTGTTATACGACCTTTTGTTCTCTTTGTTCTGCTCTCTTGAAAAGGACCTGTCATGTTTAATTAGACTGCCTGGGATGAGGCTTAGCTGTGTGTACAAAACACACTGACTACAGTCTCCCTGCTCACTTCCTGATTGGCATTTTTGGTCATGCTAGCCCACCATGAGTTTATTCAGTAATAACTTCATGGCAAGCTAAAATAAAAACATTGTATGTTGGACATATTGTATGAAAACAAAAGATTTAATCAAAACCCCAATAATCTGCAGGAGTAGCCTATTATGGAGTAATGACATCCCTGGCAATCCCAAAAATACCTTGTTTACCCTATGGCCAGTCCATGCCTGAACACATGCTGACCCTGGTGGTCCAAACTCGTCTTCACCTCTGCTTGTGCAAAGGCTCTGTCAACAGTCATATATGTATGTACCACTTCATGGTGGATGGAGCAGCTAGAATAGGTTTGCCAATAGGTGCCGCCCTATGAAAAATCTAAATCTGACTTTTATACAACATTTTTACAGTAACTATACTAAATTACCAAATCATGCATAATTTATTGTCTGCCAGTCCTTATAGGAAATGGCAGTGGCTTCCTCAACCAACAGATTGCAATGAAACATGAACTTTGAACCAGAAAGGCAAGTTGATCTCCAATCTTCTTTCAAAGAAACACCACTGTGGTAAGTGAATGTTCTGAAATCAAAGTAAATAGTTACGTGAACGTTCTGTACTCACTGAATGACATGCAGATGTTAATCTGAAGAAGAAAAAAAACGTTGCTATTGACAGAGTATTTTAATGTTGATACATATTCAATGAGAGATTTGTGGAGCCATCTGAGGTTGAAGGTAATGATCTCTAGGTCATCTTTACCACACGTTCAGAGGACTGCACTGACTTTGCACTCTTATGTGTCCTATTTTGCTATGAAACAGGGTTAGCATTGTGCTAGTTGAGTTCTTCTAGTTCATTTTGATGGTTTCTTTTGTTTTTCTGGCATCCAGAGCCCACTTTACAGATGGTAAGGTAATCAGACGATACCTCAGACGACACCAGACAGAGATTCATTGCTGCTTCAACTAAGATTTGCTGCTCTTACTTGTTGCGTAAATTGTAATTAAGAATGTTATTTAAGCGTTAGGAAACAGAATTACACTGGGCTCTAGTAAAATGCTTTACTCTTTGTTTATTCATTTATGTATTCAGTAAAAGCATCAATGCACATATTTACTTTTGGTGCAATATTGAGACATTTAAATACATTACTAGGCTTGTTAACTTGTCACTCTGATACATTACTAGGCTTGTTAACTTGTCCTCTATAATTACTAGGCTTGTTAACTTGTCCACTTGTCCATTATATAAAACAGCTTATGGTTCAGTGAGGTTAGTTTCTGTATTTCCCTTTGATCCCCTCATCTCATAAAGAGCTGCCAATACATAAGATAAGCAAACACAGGCCAGAGGATCAGTCCACATACGAGTGCCATGATGTTGTAATTCAGTGCTGATTCAGAAGCTTTCCTTGCTCCCGTAAGATCTCCATCCCTGATGCACTCCTCTGCCTGAAACACCAGCATTCACATACGAACATTATATATATATATATACAGTACATTCACAACATCTCCTTCTCTGATGTACGCCTCTGCCTGAAACACCACCATTGACACATGAACATTATATATGTATGTATATGTTTATACAGTTCACAAGATCTCCTTCTCTGATGCACGCCTCTGCCTGAAACACCAGCAATGACATATGAACATTATATATGTAGGCCTACATTTCTTTTCCGACAGACACGTATCCTACCTTAACTGAGTATTTCTTTGCCTGCTTGCCAAATATGGTACAGCAACACCACATATTGAAGACAGACCAGCCGTAGTAGGTAGAGGGCATCTCTTCTTGTATGGGAGACTGCTGGGCCTCCTGGGGTACGGAGACAAATACAGACATGGTGCCCCTGACCGGTTCTGTAGCGCTACTGTGTGTTTGGTTCAGTCGAGATTCAGCCTGCAAATGACAAAGGGGAGTAACTGGTGCACTATTGGAAACATTGAGACCCACACCATCATAACTTCCGCGACCTCCAACCAGGGGAAGGTTAGTGGTTACTGCTTCTTAAGTCTTAGCTGCTGTGTGAGTAGGTCACAAAAACCAGCATAAGTATGTATGCAGAAGTGAGTATTCTCAGCGTAGAAGTATGTATGCAGAAGTGAGTATTCTCACCGTAGAAGTATGTATGCAGAAGTGATATCACTGTATAACAGTATAAATATGTATGTGTAATGGAGGCCAACTACTGTAGCTTGGGCTAGCTGGCAGCAGTATGTGTAAATCCTCGCAACCCACTGACTCAAGAACTGCTTCCAGGGCCAGATCTAGGCATAGACAAACGAGGCGGTCGCCTAGGGCACCAAATATCAGGGGGGCATCACAATACATTTATTACGTTTTTCTTCAGTTTTTCTCTTATATTTTTAGAAAAGGGGGGGGGCAAAACTCAAATCTGGCCTAGGGCACCAAAAAGGCTAGAACCTGCCCTGACTGCTTCACTGCTGAGTTAGAAGCCTGGGCTTTTAGCTCAGTGGTTAGAGTGTTTGACTCCTATGCTGTGGGTTAGTTGTAGCTGTGTGTGTGTGTGTGTGTGTGTGTGTGTGTGTGTGTGTGTGTGTGTGTGTGTGTGTGTGTGTGTGTGTGTGTGTGTCTGTGTGTGTGTGTGTGTGTGTGTGTGTGTGTGTGTGTGTGTGTGTGTGTGTGAGTTGGAAGCCTGGGCTTTTAGCTCAGTGGTTAGAGTGTTTGGCTCCCATGCTGTGGGGTAGTTGTAGCTCTGTGTGTGTGTGTGTGTGTGTGTGTGTGTGTGTGTGTGTGTGTGTGTGTGTGTGTGTGTGTGTGTGTGTGTGTGTGTGAGTTAGAAGCCTGGGCTTTTAGCTCAGTGGTTAGAGTGTTTGGCTCCCATGCTGTGGGTTAGTTGTCGTTGACGGAGTGTGTGTGTGTGTGTGTGTGTGTGTGTGTGTGTGTGTGTGTGTGTGTGTGTGTGTGTGTGTGTGTGTGTGTGTGTGTGTGTGTGTGTGTGTGTGTGTGTGTGTGAGTTGGAAGCCTGGGCTTTTAGTTCAGTGGTTAGAGTGTTTGGCTCCC
>JAODXP020000012.1:16421272-16436158 GCA_027497455.2 Sardinella longiceps | reverse complement strand
TAGAGGGAGAGAGAGAGGGAGGGGGATAGAGAGAGAGAAGGAGAGAAAGAGAGAGAGAGGGAGACCAAGGAGAAAGAGGGTATTTACTAAGTGTTTGGCAAAGACTGCCTCCACAGTCAAGCACAGCCACTCACAGTGACCAGGTTGAGGAGGGACTACCTTTCACTGATCAGGTAGAGGTGTGTGTGTGTGCGTGTGTGTGTGTGTGTGTTTGTGTGTTTACATACACGTTTGTTGCTTGTTTTGAGATATGTGTGCTTGCATATCTTATGTTATGTGTATGTTATAGTATGTGTGTGTGTGTGTGTGTGTGTGTGTGTGTGTGTGTGTGTGTGTGTGTGTATGTGTCAGTGAGTGAGTGAGTAGAGAGAAAGAGTGTGTGTGTTTACACTCACGTTTGTTGCTTGTTTTGATTTTGTTGCTTGGTTTGTGTGTATACATATTTTGTATGTTATGTGTATATTAGAGGGTGTGACTATATCTCGTGTGTGTGTGTGTGTGTGTGTGTGTGTGTGTGTGTGTGTGTGTGTGTGTGTGTGTGTGTGTGTGAATGTGTTTGCATGCAAGTTTGTTGTAGTACATGTGAAAAGGTGTGTGTGTGTGTGTGTGTGTGTGTGTGTGTGTGTGTGAGAGAGAGAGAGAGAGAGAGAGAAGAGCGAGAGAGAGAGGAATCAAATGCCCTCTGTCTTATACTGAGCTTTTTCCAGCTGTGTCTTTTCCAACAGCAGGATTTTTATTTTTGCGTGTTTTGAATAAGTTGGAATGTGTGTGTGTGTGTGTGTGTGTGTGTGTGTGTGTGTGTGTGTGTGTGCGTTGGAGGGTGTGTGTGTGGTTGGTGTGTGTGTGTGGGGGGGGGGGGGGGGGGCAGACAGAATGAGAGAGAGACAGAGACAGACAGAGAGAGAGAAAAAAAGAAAGTGAAAGAGAGAAGCAGAGAGAGAGAGAGAGAGAGAGAGAGAGAGAGAGAGAGAGAGAGAGAGAGAGAGAGAGAGATTGAGCTTATTCAATTGGAACGTGCATAGGCAATAAAGGAAATGAAGCCGTTTTATAGTTTGGGATTTAATTAGTTTGCCCTGCTCCTCGTGTGGATGAGCTCCAGGTCTCCTCCGTCCCTTTTGTTTGGAGCGGAGGTGCTGATTGGATGATTCAACATCTGGATCTATGATTCACTTTTCCACCTTAGGAGCACAGCTGGCCGGTGGAGCAGACCTGGCAATGTTTGAGCTGTAGTTTAATCAGCTACGTGTAATCTCCTACAGCAACAACTACAAGTACACAGTTATACAATGTTTTAGCTGTACTGACTTAATCAGCTACGTGTAATCTCCAACAGCAACAACTACAAGTACACAGTTATACAATGTTTGAGCTGTACTTTAATCAGCTACGTGTAATCTCCAACAGCAACAACTACAAGTACACAGTTATACAATGTTTTAGCTGTACTCTTAATCAGATACATAATCTCCAACAGCAACAACTACAAGTACACAGTTATACAGTGTTTTAGCTGTAGCTGATATAATCACATACATAATCTCCAACTGCCTCAACTACAAGTACACAAGTAGACAGTAATACAATGTTTTAGTTGGAACTGACTTAATCAACGACGAACTCTCCAACTGCAACAACTACAAGCACACAATTATACAATGTTTAAGCTGTAGCTGACTGTAATCAACTACATAATCTCCAACTGCAGAACTTACAAGTACACAATTATACAATGTTTAAGCTGTAGCTGATATAATCACATACATAATCTCCAACTGCAGGACCTACAAGTACACAATAATTGCAAACATTGCATAATTATTATGCAATGTTTTAGCTGTAGCTGACTTCGTTAGATGCATAATATTCAACTGCAACAACTACAAGTACACAATTATGCAATGTTTTAGCTGTAGCTGACTTCGTTAGATACATAATCTCCAGTTGCAACACCTACAAGTACACAAGTATGTTTCAGCTGTGCGCAAGTACACATAAAAGTACTCAATATATCATCACTTTCTCAGCCATTCTTTCAGCTCAGCTCATATATCTATTAATATGAAACACATTTACAGCTAATGCTCTGAACTATATGGGCATGTACATGTATGTGTCTGCAAAAATGCAAGATTGCCAACATGCCAAATATCATAGTAAACAGTAAACCCAGCAGACAGCTCCAGCTCCTCTCTAGTATGTCTCCAGCAATTGACCTTTTTCACCTACGTCACTATGAGGCACTAGAACGAGGCTTGGGTGGTAAAACTTCCCAGAAGCTACTTCTGGGATGGATCCCCTCATCTGCCCAACTTTCCACCTGACCAACAGTAAGAGAGGGGACCAGCAGTAGATTTTCTGTCCGGCATCTGTGAGAAATTATTAATTATTATTTATAAAGCGAAGGGAGTTTTTCCTTGCCCCTGTTTCTCATGGATGCTTCCTGTACTGTCTGTAAAGTGCCGTGAGACAATGCACTGTATTTGAGCGCTTTACAAATAAAATTGAATTGAATTGAATTAACCTTTCGTCGGCACTTCCTCTAGTTTACCACCCGAGCCTTGTTTTCGTTCGGAATATGGCCACCAGGTGAAAAAGGGGCTTAAAAAAAAACAATTTCTATTGGACAGAGAGGCTTTACAATCTGAATTTCCATTGGACAGAGAAGTTTAAAAATCTCAATTTCTATTGGATAGAGAGGCTTCTTTAGAATGTCCATTTCCACAGGCATGGAGGTCTCCCCCTCAGAGATGGTCTCAAGGGAGAAGAAGCAGATTTGACAAGCTTTAAAGACTACCATCTCTTTAGACTCCACGCAGACACACTGGAAGCTGGAAATCACGTTTTATATCATATGACAATGGATGCATTGACAAGTTTATCCTGTTTTTGTCTCCAGTTAAAGTCCATGATTCACCCATACCCTATTTTAATCCATGATATATTTTATTAATAAATGATATATTTATATTTGACCAGCAGAGATGTTATTATCATGTAACTGACGTTCTCTGTGTGTTTTCCTCTCTCATATGAGAAATCATGTTGTGCTTTGACAACAGGCTCAGTCCAAGGAAATTAAATGTTTTTTCTCTCTCTCTTTTTCTTCTCTGATGTCCAACTTCTCTTCTCTTTTGTCATCCTCCTATTCATTCCATCTCTCCTCTCCTCTTTTCTCACTCTTCCTCTCTCATGCCTTCCTCTCTATCCCTTCTTCCTCCTCTTATATCCCTTCTTCCTCCCCTCATCTTTCTCTCCTCCTCTCCCAAACTCTTTTCATATTCTACTCCTCTTCCTCTCTCCTTCTTTTTTCTTCATCCCTCTCTTCTCTCTCCTCTCTTCATTCCTGTTCTACTCTTTCTCTTTCAAACTTTTCTCTTCCTTATCACTTTTTCCTCTCCTCCACTATCTTTTCATCCTTTTCTTCACTCTATCATCCCTTTTTTCCTTCCCTCTATCACCTCTTTTTCCTTCTCTCTATCATGTCTTTCCTCCTGTCTCTCCTCTGTCCTGTCTGCAGCTGCCTCCGCAGTGTGAGTGAGTGATGTGTGTGTGTGCTGTGTCCTGCTTGTGGCTGAGTGTGTGTGTGTGTGTGTGTGTGTGTGTGTGTGTACTGTGTCATCCCTGTGACTGAGTGTGTGTGTGTGTGTGTGTGTGCTGTGTCCTGCCTGTGACTGAGTGTGTGTGTGTGTGTTCTAGAGTGACCATGCGTCTGGCTGCTGGGCTGCCGCTGCTGCTGCTGTTGGTGCTGCTGGGTCTTAGTGCCGCCCAGCACAATGGTGATCCCTTCTTCTGGCTGGCATCCCTGCGTAGCCGTGGTTACCCGCTGGGCTCGCTGCAAGCCGACAACACGGGAGGGGAGTGTCCAGCCGAGTGCGACTGCCCGCCCACCTTCCCCGTGGCCATGTACTGCGACAACCGCGGCATGAAGGCCGTGCCCAACGTGCCATCTAGGATGAAGTACGTGTACCTGCAGCACAATCAGATCACGGCCGTGCCCGACGACGCTTTCGCCAACGCCACCAACCTCATCTGGCTCATGATGCATGAGAACCACATCTCCACTGTGGGCAAGAAAGCCTTCGCCAAGATGAAGTCCCTCGACCGCCTCTACCTGAGCAACAACAACCTGACCAAGGTGCCCGCCAACCTCCCCGCCTCGCTCCGTGACCTTCGCCTCGATCACAACAGCATCAGCAAGGTACCGCCCGCCGCCTTCGAGGGCATGAGCAACCTCACCATCCTCCTTCTCCATGACAACGCCATCCAGGATGTGGGCGCCGCCCTCAAGGGCCTGTCCTCGCTCACGCTGCTCGACATCAGCAACAACCGCCTCAAGAAGGTTCCGGAGGGTCTTCCAGAGATGATCCACCAGCTCTACCTGGAGTCCAACGCCATCGACTCCATCCCCAACAACTTCCTGGGTCACTTCGCCCAGCTGCAGTACGTGCGGATGGCGCATAACGAGCTGACGGACAAGGGCATCCCGGCCAACACCTTTAACGTGACGGGGCTGGTGGAGCTGGACCTGTCCTTCAACAAGCTGGAGCGCATTCCCACCGTCAGCACTAGCCTCGAGCACCTCTACCTACAGGCCAACCAGATCAAAGGTGTGTATCATACACACACACACACACACACACACACACACACACACACACACACACAGTCAGCACCAGCCTCGAGCACCTCTACCTACAGGCCAACCAGATCAAAGATGTGTATCATACTTATATACACACACATGCTCATATTGCACACACACACACACACACACACACACACACACACACACACACAGTCAGCACCAGCCTCGAGCACCTCTACCTACAGGCCAACCAGATCAAAGATGTGTATCATACTTATATACACACACATGCTCATATTGCACACACACACACACACACACACACACACGCATGCACACTCACACACTCATACTGTACACACATGCGCATGCAGACACACTCTCAATAATAATTTATTTGTTTTTTTGTTTTATTTGTTTGTTTGTTTATTTATCCCTGACCCAAACCTGTATGGCTGGTGGGTGTAACCCCTGTGGTTATGCAGCTTTCCTCCATCCCAATTGATTTGGATTAACTGTGATTAACTGTGTACAAAAAAACACCAAGTACCAAAGCACCAAGTTTTGCATTAAAACAATAGCACTCATATAGATTGAAAAAACGACTATAGCCTACTTTTGCATGTAAAAACTGCTCCGACTTTTTTGCCCCCAATGGCACCTTCCAGACAGCAGAGCCTAAAAGGCACCACCTTAGACCTTACCTCATACCTAACCCCCTCAACCATAGATTCGGGGGAGTAGTGCCTCGGAGGCAGTGCTGCCTGGAAGGTGCTGTGCCACTGCTATAGGTTGCCTGTAAATCTCAGCGCTAGATCCTGAGTTTTGCAGCATACATACACGCACACTCACTACATTTCTCTCATACATATACTTGCTGTACACTCACTCAGACGTTTTCCCTGGTGACCATAACTTTCTGTAATGTCTTGCTGTCCTTCTCAGAGTTTCCGGAGCTGCACACACACACACACACACACACACACACACACACACACACACACACACACACAAACACTCGATAATAACCATAACTATCTCTAATGTCTTGCTGTCCTCCTCAGAGTTTTCCCTGGGGAGTTTCTGCAGTCACACACACACACACACACACACACACACACACACAACACTCGATAATAACCATAACTCTCTAATGTCTTGCTGTCCTCCTCAGAGTTTTCCCTGGGGAGTTTCTGCAGTGTTGTGGACGTGATGAACTTCTCCAAGCTGAAGGTGCTGCGTCTGGACGGGAACGAGATCAGCCTGCAAGACGTCCCCACCGAGTCTGCCCTCTGCCTCCGCATGGCCGCTGAGATCGCCGTGTAATTCCACTTCCAACTTCTGCCACAAGAGGGCAGACACACTCCACTATTTTTTTCTTCTTCTTTGTCAAGTAGACTTCCTCTTTTCTTTGCTGGAGCGCTGCTCTGTCATCATGCCAGATCCTGCAGAGTTGTCTTTTTAGTTTTCAGTTTTCTCTCTCTGTGTGTGTGTGTGTGTGTGTGTGTGTGTGTGTGTGTGTGTGTGTGTGTGTGTGTGTGTGTTCTGTGTCACCTCAAATGTTTTTTATGTATACATGTCTGTATATCTGCTTGCTTGCATTTGCGGTACTAAATATAAGAAGCAGCTTTGTGCCTCTTTCATGTGTGTGTGTGTGTGTGTGTGTGTGTGTGTGTGTGTTTGTGTATGTATGTGTCTGGACACTAAATGTGTGCACATCTGTGTGTGTGTGTGTGTGTGTGTGTGTGTGTGTGTGTGTGTGTGTGTGTGTGTGTGTGTGTGTGTGTGCTCCTAATTCTCTCTACTCTGTGCTCTGGCCTGGGCCCTGGGCTCTATCAGTATCAGTGGGAAAGGGCCAGTGGGTTGCTCATGTGTCTGGTTTACTTTAGGTGTGTTTCACCTGGACGTCAGTGTGTGTGTGTGTGTGTGTGTGTGTGTGTGTGTGTGTGTGTGTGGCGTGTGGGCGTGTGGGATCAAGTTCTCTAACATGTGGCCACTCCACCAGAGTGTTAGAGTGTGTGGGGCTGCATACCTAATCATTCCACCTGGATGTGAGTGTGTGTGCACCTGTGTGTGTGTGTGTGTGGGGACCACACACTTTGATCATTCCACCTGGGTGTGTGTGTGTGTGTGTGTGTGTGTGTGTGTGTGTGTGTGTGTGTGTGTGTGTGTGTGTGTGTGTGTGTGGGGCCACATTTGATCATTCCACCTGGGTGAGTGTGTGTGGAATCAATCTCTCCAGTAATGCTTTGTTGAACAATGCTGTGAGTATTTATTCAGAAGTGGAATCTAAAGAGAGACCTTTGGTGTGTGTGTGTGTGTGTCTCCGCATGTGTGTGTGTGTGTGTGTGTGTGTGTATGTGTGTGTAGAGACTTAATTCGCACATACTTTAAACACACACTCCTCTACACACTGAGTCTCTCTGACAAACAATCTGAGACGTTTGTCTGTTCCAGTTACCAGTGTTTTAAAGAGCCTCAGTATCTTATTTACTAACAAACATGTCCAAGACGTCTCTCTCCAATGAGCTGAAAACGTTGGAATCGTAACGGGAGTTATTTTTTTTGTGGTTTTGATGTTACTGTCTGAGAATACCTTCACTGCATGCAATTCATAATAAATAAACAATGAAGGGGTTTATGGTGGTACAGTACAAGCTGTTTGGGTTGAAATATCAACAATAAAAGAGCTTGTTTTATTCTGAAACATCTGTCTGTGTGTGCTCTTCCTCTGTGGAAACAAAGAGTTTGTTTCCAAAACACTATAAAAAGTTTCATTTTCAGAAATCTTTTTTTTTTTTTTTTTTTTGCATTTTATTTTTCAGATATATCAGGGTATCTATACAGGTTGTATCTATATTGGGTTGTTTTTACTTGACTTACTTTTATATAATAAAATTAGCAGTTAAATTTGGTCAATAATTATGGGAAAAAAACATGACTTGGATTATTTTCATTTCAAACAATAGATTTATAATGTTTTGGAAACAAACTCTTTTACTGTTTGGGATGAGATATCACATACTGTATAAAAGAGTGTTTTCCTCTGAATCTGTGTGATAACTCTGTGTAAACTGGGATAAGTTATCATTAATACTACAGTCAAGACTGCACTTTTTCCGGACACTCATAGTCGTATCCTTGAGATAAAAGTATTTGAGTTGATAACAATATCATACCACGACTGGAGAGGCAAATCAAATTCAAGTTTTGGCTTTTTTCTGTGTAATAGAATGTTTGGTAACACTCTAGATTGATCTGCAGCTGTGGAGTACTGGGTGTGTAGCCTGGGCCGCCCATACTTCCTGTTGCTGGAGGAAATTTCACGACCAAGTCAGTACGGACAAGGAGGCAATTTCCTCACCTCTCGAGCCCAAAAAAATCAGGACCAAATGAGAAACGAGCAGGCTGAAGAAGGCAAGTTTACGATGCCTCTGTCCAGCTCTGTCCCATAATATTGATAGAAGTTTGATAGTATTTGATAGTTTACATTAATCCTGCCCGGTTAATTTCTGAATGTGGTCGTGCAAGCCATGCTACTGGGGAAGGAGTAGGAGTAGGTGAGCACAAACATAACAAAAAGCATCATAAAGTACATACACTTATTATAAACTTAACATTATTAAAATACAGTAACTAATGCGTAAATGAATGTATATTTATGTAAACCTATTGTTACCCAGTTTACAGTAATACAGCATAGCCTATATAATTTATAGTCCATCTCTGCCAGTAGGAGTCTGTGATAGGCAACTAAACCAACAATTTGATGGAAGATACAGTAAGCTCTGTTTTGGTATATTTATAATATTCATGCTCAACAGTATGTCACTGAAAATAACACTGAATCAGTGTTGCCATGTAGGCAGGCAATATTTTATATGGGTCAATACACACAGTTTACCACTAGAGGGCAACAAGGAATAATGATATCAAAGTCAAAGCGTCAAGGCGAACTTTATTGTCAATCAAGCACTGCAACAGTACATTGCACGCAGACTGAAATTGCATTTCTCAAAGACATACAACTAAGGTGTAAAAGATATCACAACTACTAGACATAAAGTGCAAAGATATCAAGATATCAGGCATAATAGTAACAGTAACAGTAATAACAGTAACATATAACAGACAACATAACAGACATTGTGAGCATACATTCTGGACTGTCAGTGTTTCAGGTATGTTATGAACTTACTGTAAAAGTAAAGGATAAGAGTTGTGGCTTTTCTTATTTTATTCATGTGTTAGAGGTGTGTGTGTGTGTGTGTGTGTGTGTGTGTGTGTGTGTGTGTGTGTGTGTGTGTGTGTGTGTGTGTGCTAACTGGTAGCAATAATAACCCTGCTGTACACAGAAAACAAAGAGCAGCTAGATGGGGAAGTAACGATATAGACACACATGAACTGTTACAGAGAGAAGTTAATATTGACTCATCCATAATAATCTCAGTTATTATCTTACGCTGAGTTGTATGCTGTTTCCCAAGTATGCTAAGTTTCACAGAGATATTTATTGACTTAATTCTATCCCCTGTTCACTATTGACAATGCTATCAAACATTATTAACAACGTTCAATGGTGTTTTTTTGCCCCCAACGGCACCTTCCAGGCAGCACAGCCTAAAAGGCACTACCCTTGCCCTATTCCTAACCCTAACCCCCTCAACCTCATCCAAACCCTAAACTGAGTAGAGTAGTGCCTTGAAGGCAGCGCTGCTTGGAAGGCACCGTTGAGGGCAAAAAATACCAAAGACCATTAACAACCTTAAAACTAAAAATTCTGATTGGTCAACAAAATACTCAAAATAAAGAATCCCAAATATTGTAAACATAGTGTAGCCTTCCAGCTTTTCAGTTCACCTGTCCAAGAGTGGCACCTGTCTTTACTCATGAACTCTGACCTCTAGCCCTTTGGTTCTACAATAAAAGCACTGAAAAAAACACTCTCCCTTTCGCTGTGGCCTCTCATTTGTAGCATCTTCCGGAACACTCCAGGATTCCACATTCCTAAAGGTATAGAGGGGCTTGTGGCATGGATAGGGAGACCTGACAACAAAACCTAGAGAGAGAGAGAGAGAGAGAGAGAGAGAGAGAGAGAGAGGGAAAGGAAGAGAAAGAAAGAAAAAGATAGCGACAGACAGAGATAGAGAGGAGGAGAGGAAGAGAAAGACAGAGATGGAGAAAGAGAAAGAGAGAGAGAGAAGGAAAGAAAGATATACAGAGAGAGAGAGAGACAGACAGACTGAAAGAGAGGGAGAGAGACACACACAGAGAGAGGGAGAGAAAGAGACAGAGAGAGAGAGAGAGAGGGGGGGGGGGGAGTGGAGAGAAAGTGATTAACTCCTTCACCAATACTACCAGACTCAGACTGATGACTGAAGACCTGTCAAGTCAGACAATGAGGGTTTTGTTGTTTTGTCTTTAATTCCCCATCAGTCACTTCTCTGGCTATTCCAAATATGCCATCACACACACACACACAGAGAGAGAGAGAGCGAGAGAGAGAGAGAGATGTACAGATTGTTTTTTTCTTACTTCCACTTTTACTTCACTACATATTTTTGAATTTAATACTTTTACTCCAATAGCCCACATTGTTCATGTGTTGAATCGTTAGTCAGTGATTGCTATTATAAAACCGTAGCGAATCATACCAAACAATGCCAGAGCGGTGGATGGCAGTTCATTCATTACCTTCCTTGTAGCTAGCTCTTAAACCAGTAGTTTCAACAATGCCAGAGCACAGTTTCACAGTTTCAAGCACATCCTGTAAATACCTCTCTAAAATAATTGATCGTTTGCCCTCAACAGTGCCATTTTGCCCTCAACAGCACTGTCTTTAAGGCACTACGCCCCTCAGTTTAGGGTTAGAAATAGGGTTAAGGTTGAGGGGGTTAGGGTTAGGAACAGGGTTAAGGTAGTGCCTTTTAGGCTGTGCTGCCTGGAAGGTGCCATTGGGGGCAACAAACGCCATCAAGCTGCTCTACACCTAACCCTGCTCTCATGAAATGCTCTAGGCTCTGTGCAGCACATGCTTGTCATAATGGGCTATTTTAAAACAGAAAAATGACTGATGATGTCCCATAATTACAGTTGCATCCGTGGTTGCGGTGTGGTCAATATGATGTTTACACCACCAGTATAGCGTCACCTGGGCTAATTATATGATGGTTACCTGTCTGCAGTTTTAAGGACTAGTCAGGTGTGTAATAATGTGTGGTCAGCCCAAACACTGCACACACACACACACACACACACACACACACACACACACACACACACACACACACACACATACACGCACACCCCACACCCTCCCAAAAAGGGTGAAGACCTGACCTGTTGTGATATAATAATGTGTGTTCGGCACAAGCACTGCACACACACACACACACACACACACACACACACACACACACACACACACACACACACACAGTCCTCCAACACTGCACCCCCTACTCTCAACATAACATAAAATAAAATAAAAAAGATAGAAAAAAACCATCAGGACACAACCAAACTCTGTGTTATAATTATGTGTGCTTACCATAAACACTGCCCCCCCCCCCAACACACACACCCACACACACACACACACACGCCTATCCTCTCTGTTGTGTTATAATATAATGCGTATTCAGCACAAACATTGCACCCCCCCACCACACACACACACACACACACACACCACACCACACACACACACCCCACCCCCACTCCTCTCTACCACACCCTTGACCAGAGGGGTGAGGAGTTAATGTGTAATTGGCCACAGGATCCACAGGTGGAAGGATGGGAGACAACATGGCCACAAAGAGCCTGGCTGTGTTTGTCGTGTGTCTCACAGTACCGGCAGGAAGACAGATAGCTTTGACCCCACTGTGTGTGTGTGTGTGTGTGTGTGTGTGTGTGTGTGTGTGCGCGTGTGTGCTTCATTCCAGCCTTTTCCCAGCAGAGAGGAGATTAGGAAAGCTAAGATGAGGGGACAAAGGAAGTTCACTCTATTTTCCAGAAATACCTGTGAACTATAACAATGCCTACCGCCCTGTTTGATGGCCTCACGGGAGCTGATAATATGTCTGGAGAACTGTGAGAGTGTGTGTGTGCATCTGTGTGTGTCTGCATGTATGTGTGAGTGGCCTGCATGAGTGTAGTTTTCACAGAGAGAATATTTGCACAGTAGAAAGAAAGCCAATATTACAAAAAAAAGGCTTCTGGAAACATTACTGCAAATTTTCAGCAATATTACTGTGATTTTGCTATAAAAAATAATTTGCATATGGAAATATGACCTCTTATCAAACTCGCAGGGAAAGAGCTGTGGGGGATTTGTGGCAAGGTCGCCAAAGATTCATTTACAGTTTCTTTTATTTTTTTTATTATATTTATTGTTCATACAATAAGACAAACAAAAAATACATGCAAGACAACCACAACTACAACCACAAAAAAAGACAACTTACAACATTCAACCACATTCATTCATGCCCCCACCCACCACTCCCCATGTCTTGCTCTTCCTGACAAATAAAATTAATTAATACTGCTCCAGTTGCCAAAAATTATGTGACATGGGTGCGCTGTGGCTCAGTGGGCTGGAGCGCTGTGCCATTGCTCCAGGGACCCGGGTTCTGGTCCGACCCAAGGTAGTTTCCCGATCCCACCCCATCTCTCTCTCCCACTTGTTTCCTGTCCACCTCTACACTGTCAGGCAAAAAGCCCCCAAAAATATCTTAAAAAAAAAAAAAAATTATGTGACTTTAAGACGGAGGGAAAAAAGAGAGAAAGAAAAAAAATACTTTTCCATTACTGGCAAATTGTTTTGGCAAATCAATGGAAATTTGTCATGGTTGCCAGATCATTGCCACAACTTTGCCACAAGCTGGTTCACTTAGGCAAACTTGTGGCAATCTGTTCTGGTGAGCAGGTTGTCGGAATAGCAAATTAACTGCAAATTTACAGCAAACTTGCTTTTTTTTGTAAGGGCTCACAGTCCACCACCAATGTGTAGCAGGATTCTAGGAACTGCCTAGCAGGCATTATACATGTATGTATTGTATTGTATTGTATGTACAGTATTAATGCCATTATCAGTGCCAGCAATGTATATCCTAGCCATGAGTGATTTAGTTAGGCAGACACAGCCAGGGTAGTGGAGGAGCCTGCTTGTAGCCCAGGAAGTAGCCTAAGTAATTAGCCCAATATGTACTCAACAAAAACAAGTCCAGCAACCTTCTCCGTAACTCCTAGGCAAGATAACAATCATAGTAGGAAGGAGATTAGTGACATTACATGAACATTACATGAATATTACATGAACTGCTGGGCTGAATAGCTGTGTGTGTGTGTGTGTGTGTGTGTGTGTGTGTGGTGGAGGTAGTGAACTTAACTGCTGAGTAGCTGAGCTTTCAGCTGTCCATACTGTAGTACTGCTGAAGTAGGGCTGAGCTTTCAGCTGGTGCCGATACATGACAGGTGTGGCTCAAGATGGCTCTTGCGATCAACCGACGGCCCCACCATGCCCCCTAATTCACATCTTCTCTGTCAGATGGCGGAGCATTTGTCAGATATGCACATGGCAGTAAATAGAGCTTTGCAATGATGTTATCTGCTGGTTGCTGATGAGTGGTTTGAGAGAATTTTGACATGAAAATTCTAACATCTTACATGCTGGTCTACACAGGCCTACCCACTCGGTGAAATATCTCAGGGCAGATGGGGCATGAAAATTCTCTGCCCTCCAAAGTGGGGAATGACAGAAAAAGTTTGAGAACCACTGCCATACTGTAAGTAGCCTGACATAGTGTGTGTGTGTGTGTGTGTGTGTGTGTGTGTGTGTGTGTGTGTGTGTGTGTGTGTGTGTGTGTGTGTGAATGAGTGATGGAGGTAAAGAGCTCTCTGTTGTGTTGTGGAAGAGTGGAAGACAAAGCACACTGCGAAGTGCAAATTCTGCATTACATCTATAACTGAAACCTATGGCAGAGGATGATAGGAGGGATTTCTCTGTAATGATAGTAAGTATAAATAGTTCCCAATCTTAGTCTATAGGCCTAACTGTTGATAATTAACTGGGCTCATATGACCGTAAATCATGAATGAAAACTGACATGATTTTATGTTCTTGGTCTCAACTCGTACTTGCTTCCTCTAAGCCTTGGTCTTGATGTGGACTTGACTGTACATTTGAAAACCAATGAACTCAGCCTTGACTTGGTCTTGACACTTCAAAGAGTCAGTCTGGATTCAGACCTGTCCCCATCCCTCCTCTGTAGAAGTTTAAGAGTAGACCTGGCCTCCCCTACTTAGGAAATATCCTCCTCTGTCCTCTCAAGAGTCAAAGCATCACATTGACCTTGACCAGGTTAACACTAAAAATGATAACACACTTAAATTTCCAACTTATCACTCCTCTTCCTGAGAAAAGCAAATCTTTGTTATCAGTTTGGTGTTATAGCCTATCCTTAGGTATTTAGAAGACAGATGGCCTAAACCTATAAAAAGCATCCCTTAAATGTAAAACATTAGCCTACACGGTGACCCAGATCTGCAGCAAGTGTGTTTCACCCAAAATAGCCTACTGTACCTGCCCGTGATGAGGAGGCGTCACCGGGCGTGGCTCGAGTAGGGGTGGGGGCTCGAGGATAAGAATGAAAGTGCTCGGGCTACGCTGTGTTGTCAGTCGCAGGTGCCGAAACCGTCAAGTGTCCAACCGATACAGGCAACATCGTCAGAATGAGGAAGTGTTGTTGGTGGTTCAGCCGTTTGATAGAATTGGTGTTTTGGAGCAATAATGCCAGCGACCAGGTAAAAAATATAGTAAACATCGATATAGGTAGGCTACATTAGCGACATCGCAGAGGCTGGTGAAGCCTTGGCTATCAGTTGTCTCACCTGTCTAAACAAAAGCATCATTCCGCGGATGCTTTCATGTGCGGTCGTTCGCTTTGGGCTATTTTACAGCGCTTATTTTTTGACAATAGTTAGCCAACAATAGTTTTATCTTATGCATGTGATTAGGCTATTATTTGGATTGTAGAAAGTGTGCGGAGCAGTTCTTACAACCTGACTGAATCTATAGAGTTCCTTACAACACTTTGGCCTAAATGTAAACATTAGGCTACTCTTCAAATCATAGTTAATAGACCATTATAAATTGGCTAAATATAGGTTATTATGAAAATTGCATTACAACCCTTACTTGCATCTTTATAGGTGTCTGAAATGGGCAGGACTATTATTTCTAATGTTAGGCTACGTCTTTTATAATCCTAAATAGGCTGTTGTTATTAATGTGTTTT
>JAODXP020000012.1:16416272-16418772 GCA_027497455.2 Sardinella longiceps | reverse complement strand
GCATGGGAGTGGAACACCCTAACCACTGAGCTGAAAATCCCAGGCGTCAAACTCAGCGGTTAGAAGCAGTTCTTGAAGGATAGGGGATGTGAGGATTTACACATGCTGCCGCCAGCTAGCCGAGCTAGTTAGCATCCGTTACACATGCAACAAAATCAGAATCAAATATTTCAACAATATTACAACAATAAAAAAGTTGATAGGAATATGCTTTGGTGTGCTCACAAATCACAAAAGCACATACTGTAACAACATACACAACACAACCACATACAAGACAAAATGCATTGCACAAGGAGTACAGAAATGACTGCAGAGTGATATAAAGTGAGGTAGTTCATAAAGTGCTTTGTGCATGAGGCATAACCATGACCATACCGGTGCAAACAGTGCTTGATATGATGCCATATTCCAGTGACGGATAGTTTGGGGGTATGTAGTGTTTCTGAAGCGTGATGCATGCATGCCTCCATTGCAGGGGTTGGAATCACCATGGTGATGGTGAGCACGCTGGTGGGCATCTACTACAACGTGATCATCGCCTACAGCCTCTTCTACCTGTTCGCCTCCTTCCAGTACCCTCTGCCCTGGAGCTGCACCTCCTGGTACGGAGACAACTGCACCCTGTCTCCAAGAGGTAGGTCCAGCTACACACAGTTAAACAGATCTACAAGGCCGAGAAAAGACGAGTTTGGTTCCAAAAAGCTATAAAAGCCAAATCTTTTATTTTCAGAAGATGAATGTGATTCCTGCTCACTGTCATAAGCAAGGTCAATTGACCGAAGCGGTGTAATAAATATGCTTTGCTTGCGACAGTGTGGACAGTGGAGTCTACATTCATCTTCAAGTTTTAGACCGTTGGTTACCTCCGGCGCACCTGTTAGAAGAGGTGTGCAAAGAAGTTCATTGACTTTGAAATTCATTTTCAGAAATCCTTTTGTTGATATTTTCATTTTTGTACCTACTTTTGGGTTACTTTAACTTCACAAAATAAAATCAAGATAATTTAAGTTTGTTCAATAATTACTGAAATAATCAATTAGAAAACATGACTTTTGAATATTTTCAAAAATTGATTTATAGTGTTTTGGAACCAAGCTCCTCCTCAAATCTAAGGGAAACCATCATTAGGATTAGTCACTACTTAAGTTGATAAAAGGAAACATGTTTTCATGTTTTGCGTTACTTGCAAACATTTATCAGTGTGACTATCTTTGAGTTTCTTAACTTGAAGAGTTAGAATTTTTCCTGTATTGTGGGCCCTGGAGCTTTAGAGCTCGGTCAGGAATGTGTGACAATAGAATCCTTACAGTCAAGAGGCGACTGAATTACTTCCTACTTCAGAAGAACCTGTTCTTCCAGTCCCCACTACAGCTGCAAACACTGTAGACCTACTTGTAGTGTTTCCTTATCCATAGCCAACAGGTGCTGGAAGAGCTGCTTGATTCATACCTGTATGTCTCAGGAGACGATAAGCTTGCAAACACACATGTTTATGTTTAGTCTACCGCAGTACCCATGGACTGTCTACCGCAGACTGATTGTTTTATGTTTGTCTGTGTGTAGCCTATGTCTGCCTTTGGGTTCATTTTAAGTGATTTGGCCTTTGTGTTGGAAAATGCACTATATTTATTAGATATTATTTAAGCAATATCACACGAGAGGGAGTAGTGTTGGTGCAGTGTTGAGTGGACATTGCCATGGTTGTAGGTCAGCCGGAGGCACAAAGCCGAAATCTGAGTAATGCTAACACAAATTGTTTACTTTCTATAGCCACTTTGCACTTTTTTGTCATTTTGTTGCCTAGACAACACAGAAAATAAACCATAACTTAACCTAACACATAAAA
The DNA here is from genome assembly GCA_027497455.2 of Sardinella longiceps. Taxonomy (NCBI): domain Eukaryota; kingdom Metazoa; phylum Chordata; class Actinopteri; order Clupeiformes; family Clupeidae; genus Sardinella; species Sardinella longiceps. Next base: position 16,416,923 of record JAODXP020000012.1, on the reverse strand, counting down.
ATAAATGACTTCCTTACTTTCCTGTATTCAACACATCTGCCTGGGTCAGTGATTTTCTGTCTGTCTGTCCTCAACAGTTTGCACCAATGAGAGTGTGAGTTTCAATGGAAGTCTGCTGTGGACCAATGAGAGCGTGAGCTTCAACTCCAGTGTGGATTCTGAGAACTGCTCCTTGGCCAGTGTCCCAAACTCACCGCCTAGCAGCCCCAGTGAACAGTACTGGGAGTGAGTAGACATACAGGCTAGCTGTCTGTGTGTGTTAGCGGCTAATAGCCCCTGTGTGTGTGTGTGTGTGTGTGTGTGTGTGTGTGTGTGTGTGTGTGTGTGTGTGTGTGTGTGTGTGTGTGTACTAATGTAGATGTCACTGTTCTAAGTGAGTGTGTATGTGTGTGTGTACGTGTGTGTGTATGTGTATGTATTAATATAGATCTCTGTTCTAAGTGTGTGTTCTTGTGTGTGTGTGTGTGTGTGTGTTAGCGACTGTACCCCCTGTGTGAGTGAGTGTGTGTGTGTGTGTGTGTGTGTGTGTGTGTACAAATGGAGATCTCCCTGTGTGTGTGTGTCTGTGTGTACTAATGTAGATGTCACTGTTCTAAGTGTGTGTGTGTGTGTGTGTGTGTGTGTGTGTGTGTGTGTGTGTATGTATTTATG
>JAODXP020000012.1:16401272-16411272 GCA_027497455.2 Sardinella longiceps | reverse complement strand
GTTGCAATTGTTTTGTCTAAACTGCTGCGTTGTTGTACACCTGTTGGAACAATGAATTTTACACTGTAATTTTTTATAATTGTTTATGATGTTTAATTGTGCAGTTTTACTATACTGTTTACAAAACAGTGCTGATATGCAAATGATAATTTGCTATAAACCAATTAAATATTTTTAAATTCTCCATTAAATATTTTTTATTTAATATTACTCTGTATTGTGGGTGTTTTACCTTCGGTCACATTCTTATGTCAATCAAAAGCAGAATTAAAGTACTAATAGAAATAGTAATAGTAGTAGCAGTTGTAGTATTCAGTTGCTTTACCGTTTATGTAGAATTTTGCCACTGTAATTTGCCATTAATCATTTCAAGCAAGTATTTTCTCTGCAATGAGAAAAAATTCTCAAACAAATGTGTTAAAGCGGAAAGTAGAAGATTCAAGATTCATTTATTGTTACACTTGATCCTGTGTGTATGAGGTGAATCTTGTGTTTGTTGTGTTGGAGGGGACAAGGCAAAGCCTGTGCCCAGTTGAGGAAGAAGTAGGCGGGGTCAGACACTGTGCCATTGGTAGTGAGGTCATGCTCTGCTGGGGCTTCAGGATTCTCAGCTCTGGCTGGTGTGGTGGTGACTAGTAGTGCCTCCTCTACTGCCCCCTGGAGGTTGAAAGCACTAGGGCCACCACATCTCTGTTCCACAATCTGTGGGAGGAGGGCAGAGCAGTAGGTGAGATCCTCTTTGTGCTTCAGTGTTTGTGGGGAATGATTAGTAATCATTGATTACTTACACTAGCTCTTGTTGATGCTCTTGAAACTATGAATACTTCTTAGTTTGAAACCTTTCACTTTCACTAATAGCTTTGGTCAAAGACACAGCAGGTATTTACTGTCAGATGAGCATTTTTGGCAGTTGTTGCATCCATGATGATGGACAGTTATATCACTTTATTTTGTCTTGTTTTGGCTAAGGGCAGTCCTTTCCATAAGATTTAGTCTCCAATCTGCTGGCACAAATATAGCAGCATGCCATGGGCAGTGTTCCCAATATGACTTGCTGGACGATTTAAGCTAGTATTTACTCCTCTGACTTGTTGAGTGAGGTTGGTGTCTGACTCTTACCCTGGTTGATGCCGAGGCCGCTCTTGAGTGTGCTGATCAGGGGGTATTTGCCCTGGCCGCAGAACGTGCCGCTGAAGTCATCCAGGTCCAAACTCCAAACCAAAGCTCCACCAAACTGGTTCTCCTTCAGCCACTCAATCTGAAAGCAAGCCCGGTTTTGGTCATTATAGCCTTCTCTTTGGGGCATGAGATCAACATGTAAACTGACTTTACCAATCTTATTGGTCCCTCCATCTGTTGCTGCCTGCACCCTTCTAACCCTAACCGTAGCTCATGTAGAGATATATTAATTTTCTCTCTCTTATTTCATTCTAGCCCTTACCTTAGCCTGGTAGCTCTTGACGTTGTCGTAGCCGACCCAGGAGAGCTGGCTGTTGTAGGCATAAGGCACCATCTGAACTGCATCCCAGGCCTGAGTGGCACCAGCCTTCAGGAAACTGCAGATCTGTGTGGGGAAACAAACAAGTTCAGTCTGAGTGGCAAGAATCAAACACAAACCTCAACAAACATGTAATTTCTGTCTGTGAGGGTGTATCCTCAGTGTCTAGCCTGACCGTTGCTTTCCTACAGCACGTACAGGTACTTCTGCTCAGTTTTCATTACCCTCCACTACTCAGTCTGGGATTCTAGCCATTGATCTTGTTCATCGAGTCCGAGCCAAGATCCCAGACTGAGAAGCGTGGACCGAGGGGCTGGTTATAAACAGGCTATTCTGTGTCACACAAGCCTCAACAAACTAGTAATTTCTGTCTGTGAGGGTATAACCTCAGCAACTCTGATGACAGAGAGGTAGTGTAGTCCAGATGTTGTTATAGCCTAATCTCTGTGCTAACGGAACACCTCATCTATGCACATTGCCCTGGCTCAAAGCTTAGCCCACATATTTGCTGCGTAACCCCATACTGCCCAGCCCAACATTTTCCTTGACTTAAGCCAGCAAATTATTGTAATTCCAACAGCAAATAGATATTCTTTATTTTTTATGAAGGGCAGCTGAAATGCAGCGAGCAAGCAGAACCTCACCTCATAGTAGGACCAGAATCCAGCTTTCCTGCTGTAAGTCCCAGCGGGTGCGGGTCCGTTGGCAGGAGCACCAACACCAGTGTTGGAGGCGCTGGCGAGAGTGAAGGTGCGGCCGTAGGTGGGGAAACCAACCAGCAGCTTCTCAGCAGGGGCACCCTGACTCTTCCAGTAGTTCATGGCATAGTCCTAAATCAGAGGGAACACAGTAGAGCAGTCATGTATATGTGTGTGTGTGTGTGTGCGTGTGCGTGTGTGTGTGTGTGTGTGTGTGTGTGTGTGTGTGTGTGTGTGAGACTCAGGGGCACCCTGGCTCTTCCTGTAGTTCATGATATAGTCCTAATCGGAGGTAACATAGTAGAGCAGTTGTGTGTGTGTGTGTGTGTGTGTGTGTGTGTGTGTGTGTGTGTGTGTGTGTGTGTGAGACTCAGGAGCACCCTGGCTCTTCCTGTAGTTCATGATATAATCATAATCGGAGCACCAGAGAGCAGTTTATTGAGCGCATTAGAGCAGCTACTGTGCAGTACACCAACTTGTGTCATCCAGTCCAGTCCTATTAGACCTAAGATAGATAGTGTCTGTGTGTGTGTGTGTGTGTGTGTGTGTGTGTGTGTGTGTGTGTGTGTGTGTGTGTGTGTGTGTGTGTGTGTGACTCACAATGCTGTAGTAGATGTCTATTCCCTTGTCAGCAGGTCCTATATAGAGAGGGCTGTTCTCCCCAGTGATGTGTTGCCAGGACCCATGGAAGGCGTAGGTCATCACATGGATGTAGTCAAGAGTCCTGACAAACACACACAACATATATTAAGAGAATTAAGACAGGTGTGGAGAAGTACAGTATGACACGTATGAAGATCTAATACAAGTACTGTAGAAGCCCCCAAGCCAGGTGAAGAGACCTAAGAGAGCTATAGGGCCCCAAGCCAGGTAGACGTAGGGGACTCACTGTGTGTGTGTGTGTGTGTGTGTGTGTGTGTGTGGGTGGGTGGGTGATTGTGTGTGTGTGTGTTCGTGCACTGAAGCGGACTCACTGGCCGATCTGAGGGACCTGGTATCCAGAGTCGATGGTTCTCTTGCTGGCGGAGACGGCAGCCGTTAGCATCAGACGAGGACGGTTGGTGCTCTGGGCCTCTGACTCAAAGGCAGACAGCAGCTCCTGTGTGTGTGTGAGTGAGTGTGTGTGTGTTTGTGTGTGTATGCGTTTGAGTGAGTGAGTGTGTGTGTGTGTGTGTATGTGTTTTAGTGTGTGTGAGTGTGTTTTGGGGTGGGGGGGGGCAACATCATCAGTCAAGGAAAGAAAGCAAGCTGTAACCACAGCTAAATCTCAATGTCTACCCTAAACCTTCAGGCCTACCCAAAAGACTTCATGGCATAAATGGACCTCATAATAGTAACTTAAGTGACCCTCTTTCTCTCTCTCTTTCTCTCTCTCTCTCTCTCTTACACACACAGCCTGACCTGGGTAAGGGTGGTGAAAAGCTCCTTGTCAATAGCAGGACTGCCGTTGGATCCGGGGAACTCCCAGTCGACGTCCAGCCCATCAAAGCCATACTGCCTCAGGAACGTGATCACAGAGGAGATGAACGTCTGACGACTGGCAGCGCTAGAAACCATATCAGAGAATCTGGCCAAGGAGGGACATTGGAAGACAAGAAACAGATCAGATGAGGGGAGAGAGAAAGAGAGAAAGATAGAGAGAGAGAGAGAGAGAGAGAGAGAGAGAGAGAGAGAGAGAGAGAGAGAGAGAGAGAGAGAGAGAGAGAGAGAGAGAGGTCATTCCAGGAGTGTGAAAGGATGTATTGATATTGAAACATAAGTTTGTCTTCAGTGAAGGCCCTGTGTCCATGTGCCCAGTGATGAGTATTTTTTTTTCAGTACTATAAAAGTTTCAGTACTGCTCCTATGAAGTACAGTTGGCACACAAAAAACCCTTTACTCTTTAGTCATTGTAATGTAAAAGACTAGCCACTAGAGGGAGGCAGAGAGAGAGAGAGAGGGCAAGTCTGGAAATTGACAGCATGTTACTGTAAAATACAACCATGGTGGAGGTCACTTCTGTTTGGCATGATGACCAGTACAGCTACAGATCTTTGAGAGGATTTCATTTTTTTTTTTAATTACAGAACTATAGTTTTGAGTTGTAGACATTAGAGAGGTTTTGAATGGCAGACCTGACAGATTTTGAGTTTCAGATCTTAGAGAGGTATTGACTTAGACCTTTAGGTGTGAAGTTATATAGACCATAGAGAGGTTCTGAATGACAGATATAGAGGTTTGTAGATACAGACCTGGAAGCAGTTACTTTGCTGGCTCCACCAATGGCCATAAGAGTCTTCAGGTTGCTGTTCCTGTGGAGTAGATGCATCGAGAACACAGGGGTGAAACGCAGGGCTGATAATCAGTAGAAGTCAAAAAGATGAGAAGGTTCTGGTTCGGTGTTTGGTATTTTTTGCCCTCGACGGTGCCTTCCAGGCAGCGCGGCCTTCAAGGCACTACTCCACTCAGTTTAGGGTTAGGATGAGGGTTAGGAATAGGGTAAGGGTAGTGCCTTTTAGGCTGTGCTGCCTGGAAGGTGCCGTTGGGGGCAAAAAACACCATTGAGCTTCTGGTTCAGATTGACCTTAGACTGGGGTGCAGACAACCCTACTTTGGGCAGTTAAGACTTTAAATCGAAGCCAACTGATATAAATATAATTTAGTAGCCTAGAAATCTAGACGTACTGTACTCTCGCGGTGGCAAATAAATTTGCTCAGCCACTATGTCTGGTAGCAAGCCATAGGGAATTTGATTGGTTGAACATCGTTGTTCACACTCGATGTATTTAGTGCGGGCTTTGCTGAAAACAACGGTCTTTTGAATTGGTATATTTGTCCATTCCTCTGATTGCATGCAGAAGCAGTTTGAAAGATAACTGCCATGCCCGCCCACAACTGAATTCGGTCTGTCTAACGTTGCCAGACTATACATTCTATTGTTATAAGATGGCTTGCCAGGCTAGTCATTTAGTTTGATGAAAATGTTTTGCCCTCTTTGCAGTGGAATCTCACTGGTTCTTGAGAGCCTGGAACTGGGAGAAGAATCTCTCGTCGTCCCAGGCGGTGGTCTTGATCTGGTTGTTCTCCATGGTGGCGAAGGCGTAGATGAGGTGGTTGCACAGGCAGGGGTCGATGTCGGAGGGCATATACTTCCCTGCTCCAGGCCTGTACTGACCCCAGTTGGTGAAGTAGCAGGACAGGATGTAGGAGGATCCTGCCAATAAGAGGACAAAAATGATTGCAGCCAATTATTTACACAAGCGGCCATTTTATTATTTTGATATTTGTTTTTGTTTTTTTGACAATAGAGAGAGAGAGATCTACACATGCAACAGGAGAGACAATCAAGAGAGAGAGAGATCTACACATGCATCAGGAGAGCCAATGAAGAGAGAGAGTGATCTGCACATGCATCAGGAGAGCCAATCAAGAGAGAGAGAGAGAGAGAGCTACACATGCAACAGGAGAGCCAGAGAGAGAGAGAGAGAGAGAGAGAGAGAGAGATCTACACATGCATCAGGAGAGCCAATGAAGAGAGAGAGTGATCTGCACATGCATCAGGAGAGCCAATCAAGAAAGAGATAATGCTTACCTAGCTGCACATGCAGCAGGAGGGCCAATCCTAGTGCACACAGAGTAGAAAGATCATAGCATATTTATTCACTTATTTGGACACACTTTGGGACATTAGGCAACATTATTCGGCTACTAGCTTATAGTCATTCTGATGGTTAAATGTCTCATTACAGGATGAAGGAAAGTTCGTTAGGTACCCTCCATCGCTTATTGATACTTTTACAGGCACTTGCAGTTTGAAAACGTGGACACAATAAGATAATGTTACGCACGCACAAAACCAGCTCTTCAATTCAACGTACAGATTTCATTTTTTCCTTTCTGACTGTTACATAAGTATCTTACAAATAAGATGACAAAACCCACTGTGAATACACATGAAATTGACACTGACATATCTTAAAAAAAACATTTGTTAAATATATTTGGGTTTTGACAGTCAGGGGACATAAGTGAGTGAAAGATACTTACCGACGCAAATGAGAAGCTTGCCCATGGTGCCTCTGTGCAGAGAATAATGACACTCATGTTCTTATATATCCCACCACTAGTGCTTCTTATCGCCCAATCTCTCCCAAGAACATTTACTCTGGCACTGAAACAATTCCCTCAGAACTTAGAGCTCTTTCATCAGTACAGTACGTCTGCAGGTGTTTGTCCACGGCCAGCTTAGCCCTGTACTCTTTCTGTAAGAGCCACCATAGATAGTGTGTCCTTGAGTTCAGACAGGGCCGTCGCAACAGGACAGGCAAACCTTACCAGGCAATTGCCTGGGGCCCCAGACTGAAAGGGGCCCCCAAAATTGACTGTTTAACCATTTTAGTGCTTTAGACTAGAATTAGACAACTGTTCAATACAAATAATTATGTTGAAGATGCTTGAAGTGAAGATGTGGTTCATGTAGGTGTTTATGGGGGGTGAAGGGCCCCCATGTCCTGTTTGCTTGGGGCCCCCTAAGTACCTTGAAACGGCCCTGTCACAAAGTAGACTGTAATGGATGCAATGAGTTTACTCTCATGACTCAGTTACTGGAATAGTGTATGTTGTTGTGGATGGCTAGGCAACTTTTTACCACAGTTTGAGGTATCTTATGTTTGTTTGTTTGTTTGGGTTTTTAAAAAAAAAAAAAAAAAAAAAAACTAGTTGCAGCATGACATTGCTATGTTTTTGCACTCAGACATTAGCATGTTTTAGTAGTTTGGTGTATTTTTGACTGACAGCCTTTGGGGAGGGGGGATATCCTACCCCATGAACAGGTCGTCTGAAGGACAAGGGAGTCCTGTGGATAACCACAAAGGTTTTTAAAGAACACTTATGTAATGTAGGTCGTTTTTTTATCACTGTGTGTAAACAGAATGTGTTTTAACTGACTGATCTTGTATGTGGTCATGCCGAGTCTTTTTTTGCACAAATATGTTGGCAGCATCTTTAATCTGTAATTTCAGTAATAAGTCAGAAATTGTTTTCGTGATGCAAATTTTCCACTAAATTTATACAATTGGGATCCTTATGAAACTTACAAATGCAGAGGAACAAAAAAAGAAAACCAAAGAAGCCCAAGATTTATTTATTTATTTTTATTTTATTTTCTGATGTTATGCAAACGGATATGTTATGATGGAAAGATCCAAAAGGAGCCGGATCTGAGGGCATGGTCTTATTTAAGCCCAGTTGCAGCAGGAGCAGGAGCTGTCGAACACCAGACCAGTGGCGCAGTGCTGGGTGTAGGTCCTGCCGCCGGCGCACTCGTAGAAGGTGCTCTTGCTGGTGGGGTCGGGGTACATGCCGTTGCTCTTGCCGGCGCAGAAACCGCTTCCGCCGCTGCTGCTGCCTCCGCTGCTGCTACCTCCGCTGCTGCTACCACCGCTGCTGCTGCCGCCACCACCCTGGGGCTGGGGAGCGGCGTGGGCGGTGGGGGTCACGGGGGCCAGAGGCTTGGTGCGGGAGGCGCAGTCTGGAGGAGGAGAGAAGATGTAAGGGGCCAAAGTGAGTGACTCAGCATTTTTTATGATTAAAAATTAAATGTTTTTTTTTTCTGGAGCATGTCTACATTCCCAGGTACTATGTTCCCCACCTTTGTATAGGGAACGGGGAACATCTACTGTACCTGCTGGGCTCTTAGCTAAGTGGAACGGGAAACATCTACTGTACCTGCTGGGCTCATAGCTAAGTGGAACGGGGAAACATCTACTGTACCTGCTGGGCTCATAGCTAAGTGGAACGGGGAAACATCTACTGTACCTGCTGGGCTCATAGCTAAGTGGAACGGGGAAACATCTACTGTACCTGCTGGGCTCTTAGCTAAGTGGTTAACCCGTTTGTCTCCCATACTGTGGGTGGGTTGGAGTTATGGGATGACCATGGATTTTTACCTGCCCTTTTGAAGAGTAATTAATTTCATGCATTGCTAATTAAAGTGGAGTGAACTTGACTATCTTTAGCCTAGCGGATGTTGCTAATTAGCATCAGCATCAGGGCAGAATGACCTTGACTGTCTTTAGCCAACAGTGGATGTTGCCAATTAGCATCAGGGCAGAATGACCTTGACTATCTTTAGCCCATAGTGGATGTTGCTAATTAGCATCAGGACAGAATGAACTTGACTATCTTTAGCCTATAGTGGATGTTGCTAATTAGCATCAGGTCAGAATGACCTTGACTATCTTTAGCCCATAGTGGATGTTGCTAATTAGCATCAGGACAGAATGACCTTGACTATCTTTAGCCCATAGTGGATGTTGCTAATTAGCATCAGGTCAGAATGACCTTGACTATCTTTAGCCCATAGTGGATGTTGCTAATTAGCATCAGGACAGAATGACCTTGACTATCTTTAGCCTAGTGGCTATGGCTTCCATGAAGCCAATGCTAGTTCTGTTTATTAGCTTAGCTCCATGGGGCTTTTAGTTGAATGAGGCTGCAGTGTGACTCACTGGCTCCAGTTCCCAGGCCGCTCTTGATGGTGTTGATCAGGGGGTATCTGCCCTGTCCGCAGAAAGTGCCGCTGAAGTCATCCAGATCCAAACTCCAAACCATGGCTCCACCAAACTGGCTCTTCTTCAGCCAATCAATCTTAGAGAACACAAATAAAAGAGTTAAAATGCTTTTTAATTCCTCGCTTTCTAACAGCCATGGAAAGCTATCAATCTGTTTGTCTATCTATCTTACCTGGAAGCCATAAAGACTGGCATGGAGAGCTACTGATCTGTCTTTCTATCTTACCTCAGGCAGGAAGCTCTTGGAAGGTTATCAATCTGTCTATCCATTTTATCTCAGCCTGAAGCTCTTGAAAAACTATCAATCTTTCTGTTTATCTTACCTTAGCCTGGAAGCTCTTGACGTTGTCGTAGCCGACCCAGGTGAGCTGGCTGTTGTAGGCGTAGGGCACCATCTGGACAGCATCCCAGGCCTGAGTGGCTCCAGCCTTCAGGAAGCTGCAGATCTGCACAGGGAGGTAACATGAATAATCAAAAGCATGCAGCAAGAGTTGAAGGTACAGATCTGTGCAGGGAACATGAATAAACAACAACATGCAGCCAGAGTTGGGGAGGCTGGGAGAACCTAACATCAGTCTGATGAAGGGCAAGTGATCCCAAAACTTTTCTACAAAGTTAACATCAGAACATCTCCACCATTTGCACAGTAGCATGGAAATAGACCACATAGTAGGCCCAGAATCTTCACCATTTGCACAGTAGCATGGAAATAGACCACATAGTAGGCCCAGAATCTTCACCATTTGCACAGTAGCATGGAAATAGACCACATAGTAGGCCCAGAATCTTCACCATTTGCACACCAGCATGGAAATAGACCACATAGTAGGCCCAGAATCTTCACCATTTGCACAGTAGCATGGAAATAGACCACATAGTAGGCCCAGAATCTTCACCATTTGCACACCAGCATGGAAATAGACCACATAGTAGGCCCAGAATCTTCACCATTTGCACACTAGCAGGGAAACGGACCACATAGTAGGCCCAGAACCCAGTACTTTTCGTATTTTAATCTACAAAGCTAACATCAGAACATCTCCACCATTTGCACACGGAAACGGAAACGGACCTCATAGTAGGCCCAGAACCCAGTACTTTTTGTATTTTAATCTACAAAGCTAACATCAGAACATCTCCACCATTTGCACACTAGCTGGGAAACGGACCTCATAGTAAGCCCAGAATCCAGCCTGTCTGGTGAACTGTCCGGCGGGTCCAGGTCCGTTAGCGGTAGCACCGACACCGGTGTT
>JAODXP020000012.1:16355641-16398672 GCA_027497455.2 Sardinella longiceps | reverse complement strand
CCTGAATAAGACTCATTATCATGGGTTGAAGGGTTTCTTTTTCCTTGCAGTTTCTCTACACCTCCTTTAAGTTTTCTCTTCATCTCAGTGAGTCCATAAGGCACAAAGTCAAAAAGATGAGGTGTTTTAAGTCAGCCCCTGTCCAGTGTTTTTGTCAAGATTTAACGTTAGCCCCCCAGCACCACCTCAAAAAAAAAAAAAAAAACACCACCAAAAAAAACGTGTGCAATGATTGTGTTCCCAACGAACATCCACTAGCTCCCAGCCTCTCGGAGCTAGAACAACCCAATAATGAAAATGTCCGTTCATTACTAACAATAAGCAGTGACGATAAGTAAGGGATAACGGCCGACGAGGTGTCCAGTTATTCATTTATAATTGGCGAGGTGGAATCTAGAACTCCAGCAACGCGCGCAGCGAATAAGCCAATTATAAATGAATAACTGGACACCTCGGAGGTCGTTATCCTGCTTGTCTCCCGTATCTATCTATCTCTTGTATATTTGATGAAGCATATACAACGTAAAAGAAATATGCAACTCAAATTTAAAAGAAGCTAACCTGTTCGGTTTGGGTACTACTTTCAATTGAAAGTAGATCTACAAGGCTGCTTATTGTTGTTATAGTTACCATTCTGAGAGGCATTCATATGGAACGGTAATCACAGTAACTTTAGTCTTCTGTTGACATCAGTAACGTTAGCATATCGTTGGCATTGCTATAAGCCTACCACAGCTGAACAAGGTGGTTTTAAGAATACATCCAATTTTGACGATTTGGAGTTGCACACATTGAGCTCTTCATTTTCTGAGCACCAACTTGCTAAGTTGTTAAATACCATGGCTGAAGAAGGCTTAGCAAACATGTTAGCTGTGACAGACTCAGGAAAGAATACTAGTGTAGCAGGGAGACTTGCCTGCTTGCTCTCAGCCCAGCTCTTTGCTAACGAGGGGGCGGGGCTAGCTACCAATTGTTCAATCTGGCTGCAGTGGGGCCATATTTAAGAGGGGAAGTAGCAGGGTAGGCTCCACTGTTCTAGCTTCTGTCTGTGCTGCAGCCCCTACACACAGGTAGGTTGTCAGTCCTTGTGTTTTAGTTCAATTGATTTTCATTTTTGTGTAATTCTTGTTTGTTTTTAATTTATTTAGATTTATGTGCTGCCGAGCTACCATGGGCAACGCCAACTGCCCAATCTCTGGCTTTGGCTTCAGTGCTGGTTGCACAGCCCTGTATCCTGTTCAGTAACATGGGCCGTGCTGCTGTCTTGTTTTGGTTTGGTTTAATGTTTATTTTTGTTTATTTCTCCTGTCCTTTTCTTTTTTTGTTCTATTTTAGTCTTTTTTTTATTCCCTTAACATGAAGGTGGCCCTGGGGGTGGCTAATTTATATAGCACATGTGTGGCGTGTCCAGTGTATTGCTTATCACTTGCTTGTGGTTTGCTGTGAACTTCTCTTATTGCATGTATGCATGAATGTGTGTTGATTTGAAGCATGCTTCCCTAGTTGCCATCCCTCAGATCCCCACCTCCATTTCTCATTTTGTCTGTTAATAAATATTTTTGTTTGTTTTGGAATTCATGTCTCCGTGTGTCTTTGAACCTGTGCAATCTAGTTCCTAAGTGCTAAAGTCTATTAAAGGTTCCCTGAGGCAGTAGGCTTCAGGGTGGCGTAGTCAGGCTACTTGGTTGGCCATTTTGGCCTAACAGGATATCACCCTGTTACACTAGCATGCATGAGCAAGCCATTAGCCACCTGAAGCACACCTCCATCATCCAACTAGCCAAACAGTTTTGTCATCAAAAACACATTTTGTTTAACAAAACCCTCCATAGTAGCCTGACAAGCAAGACTATTACATAAAAAGTATAGTCTGGCGACGAGCGATAGACCCTCGGGTAAGATGGCTAAAATAAATCAACTAACAAGTCAATTCAAACAACATTAAACCTGCCCAATGACTCCCTGTCCAGATAGAACGTTGTGATTGGCTAAACACCATGATGTTTGAGTACAACCAGGGCCGGACTGGGACCAAAAAATGGCCGGGGCATTTTTGGCCATGGCGGCCCACCTTCATTTTATTCAATAATAATAACATTGTGGTTAGCTAAAATAACACTGTAAGTTGGACATATTGCATGAATATGAGAGATTTAATTAAACCACCTCAATATCCTTCGTGAAAATTATGAGTGAATGACAGCCCTGGCCCAAAAATGACTGTCGGCCCAGCGGGCGTTGCCCTGTATGCCCTATGGCCAGTCCATGCCTGAGTACAACCCATTGTGTTTGGATAAACAGCTAAGGTGCAACCGATGGCTGATCGCTAGACGTACTCGCTGAGTAAATTCAATTTGCTACCGCTAGAGTATGTCTAGAGTTCTATGTAAGCTACCTCCATACGGTTTTAAAGGACATAAATGCTGATAAAAGACATGACAACGACCCTTTGGCTAGTTCTCAACTTCTCGATTTTGAACTGGCAAGTATGGAAGTCCATTCGTCTCTGTTCTCTGTATTACTGTAAGTCCATCGAACTGAATATTAGTTAAGGAGAATGAATGAATACATAGAATACTAAGGAAGGGTGAATTGAATACTTTGTATAATAAGGTTTAGAGACTTTATCAAGTGAATAAAGGAGCTTGTCCCATATGAAAAAGATTTATATAAAACTTACATTTTTTCTATGTTGTATAAGAATCTTATGTGAAGTTTAAAGAGGAGTCAAACCTCATACAAATTGCATAAAAATGCATATAATGTGAAACTTGATATATATAAACATTACAGTATTTCTATGTTTCTACTTATATAACTTTACACCATATAAGAATTGTATATATGACACTTCACATATGAAGAATAATCTAAACTTTAGAATGTTTTTAAATGTTGCATATGGGGTTAATAGGGGAGTCAGACCCCATACAGTATGCAAAATGTATATAAAATACAATATGAAACTTATATAACTTTGCACTATGTAACAATTGTAGATGACACAAAGCCCTCTTACAATATTTACTCATTCACATATAAGAATTGGGTATCTATATCTATCTATAAATCTATATCTATATGGGCAATTCCACGAAAAAGTAAACCTCACCTTAAAAATTCAAGTCTCATCTACATGGACATACAAATTCTTTCAGAAAACTTGCAATACAAAAAAATATCGTCTCGATGTAAATATTCAACTGAGCAAGTTTCGAAAGGATATCTGTTTGTTAAATTTTTACCCTATTCAGCTATATAATGTAAGTCTATGGAGGGGCTTATAATGGGCATAAGTGGGTGATAACACACACAAAGCTGCAATGCTATGAGTTATTTTTTATTGTTATATTACTATTTCTGTCATTACAGATTAAAATCCACCATTCACAATTGTTTTGTATCGTTTTGGAAGGTTTTTCCAGACGTCACGTCCATAACGTCACATCCATAACGCCATTTATCCCAATGAAAACCAACTTTTTTACATTTACATTTAAAATTAAGTCTTTCTCTGTCTTTACTGAGGTGTCCTGTTTGGTATGAATGTAGTGATATTTACATTTCTTTAGAAATTTCACACACTTCACAGCAAAAACTACACTCTCTCAAAAGTTTGTCCGTTTTTTGGCACGTCCATAACGCAGATTGAAAGGCTCATATTCTTATAATGTATATCATGAAATAATTTTTTTGTGTTTGCCTATATTCAGCCATGGAGTTCGCATAAGAATATGAACAAAATTGTGAAATACTGCTAGGTTTGTAGAGGTTATGTGGCATTTTGTTAATCAACGATGCATGAAAATGTCACGTCCATAACGCTGGAATTGCCCATATACATTAATGTGCAAATTCTAAAAAAAAAATGGCATATCTCAGCAATCCAATGAGATATCAGGCTGAAATTTTTGTATGATGGTCACAAGACATGGGGCATTCTTTGGACAGAAAAATAGCAATATTTTTAGACCCTGGTTAGCCTGACACGCCAGACTATAACAGGAATGTATTGTATAGTCTGGAGACGAGTGATAGACCCCCGGGTAAAACTGCTAAAACTAATCAGTGCGACTAGCAACTAACAAGCGTGTCAAACAACACTAAGCCCGCCCAATCCCTGTCCAGATATAACGTGGTGACTAGCTAAACACCACCAATGTCTGAATACAACCAACAGCGTAAACAGCTCAGAAACAGCTCAGGTGCAATCAGGGTCTGAGCTATAGATACAGACGGCAAGTCTGACCACGCCCACAAATATAGCTCCGCTGTGGGGGAATTAGAGAAAAATAGTCCCATCTGGGGGAAAGAGCAGGCTCACACAGTGGGGAAGTCAATGGCATGCTAAGCTAGAAGTTACACTGAGCACCATCTACAAGGAGCCTGACACATTTTTGAGGGCAATGCCTGGAAGGTAGTAATGATGGTCAGATGGTCCGATGTGAATTCTGAACTTGACACCCCTCCAAACGCGATACTGATGACAATTTAGATGATGTTTGTTAGCTTCATTAGCTTGCTAACTAGCCAACTTCATTGATCACCACAATAAATGTAGCTAACTTTAGCTTGCTTAACTGAGCTAATCAGACTTGTGATTGAAAGTTGCTTTACTTTTGACAGGAGCAGAGACAGCTGATGACATTTCTGTTAGTGTAACTGCAATAAACAAATGATGGGGAAATTATTTTAGTCAAAACACAAGCAGGCAAACAGGTCATGATTAGAGAAAACATCTAATATGGACTTTGTTCAATTTTACTAAGCGATCTTTTATTGTTAAGCAACTTTCTCTACCTTGTCCATTCACCATAATGTTAAATTGGCCTCTGTTATCCCCCACGCTGACCCCACCCTCGCATTTTGGGGGCGTTAACCGTACTTGCCGTCTGTATCTATGGCTCGTCACTAGACGGACACGCTGAGCAAATTCAATTTGCTACCGCTAGAGTGTGTCTAGAGTTCTAGGCTAGACCCTGGTGACAATGCTCCTGGAATTTACCCCAAATGTCTCAATTATCTCATTGACTATGCGCAATACAAAAATGTCCCAAGCAGAAATGGATTCTACGTGAAAACACACTATAGACTCATGTGAAAACAGTTTGCTATTGACCTTTATTGCGGAGTTGCTTATTTTGACCTGACTATCATGTTTGTACCGCTCTGCAGTAGGCCTACTTCTAGTTTGTAGTAGTAGTAGTAGAAGAATAACAGGTTTCCTCAAATCGGCTGCTCCTCTCTGTCGGACCTTTTTTTATTTTTTTTCCCCCTCCTTGGTCTGGAGACTGGTGTTTTTTTTTTTCAGAAAACACCAAACTAAGAACATGCTAATGTGAAGTCTCGCAAAGCAGAAATGTGGTGTGCTGTGCAGCATTGAGTCTGGAGACTGCTATACTGTTCATGCAAACTGAGCAGAGTTGATATATGTGATGTGACAGCACAGGGTGGGCTGTCCATGTTGTAACAGATATTACAGATTGGTGGAAAATGTGTCCTCCCACTCCACTGTACCCCAATAGAAAGGTTCCTGCATTGTGTCAAAAGATGTTAGTCCCCTAGATGCTCAGTGTAGATTTGTTGAATAATTCAGCTCATCCGCCCTTTCCACTTGAAAGAGCCTGTCTTAAAATGCCACCTAGAAGTTTAACTGGCTGATTCAGGCCTCAACAGGCCCATTGTTTAAGCTTTCTGCACAACACCATGCCACACCATATTCACATCTTACAGGGCACATCTCTGACCTTCACTTAATACATTGTTGAACACATAACTCCAGGCAACTCTAAGTGCCTTTCTTGACTGGTACTGTGAAGTGCATTGCTGTTGTTTTCCAGTGACTACATCAATTGATTCTAGGTTGGTGTGAAGAGGGAGATTAATAATTGTCAGAGCCTCCACCAAAATGGCTTTGTAGGATGATGTATTGATTACATTTGGATGGCTTATACTGAAATACAATACATTCTAAATGGATTTCTGTGTGTGAGGGTGTGATCTTGTACATGTTTTTAAGTTTATGTTTATTCAGATGACAAAGACCATGTGTCAAACTTATATCTCAAAATGTGCGATACCATTTGCAGCTTATTATGTAGCATGGTTGTATATTTCTCACTGAGTTTTCATCCCACTTATGTTCAGCATTTGGCAGAATGTACTTTTTCACTCATCCATGGGGTACATTAAGATGGGGTGTGGTTTTCCCACAATGTGATCTCTTATATGTTCATGTTGCCCCCAACTCTGCCTCTTTTCATCAGGCATGTGTGAGGTTACTCTTACTGAAATACGATGTTTTTATTTTGTTGTTTTCTGGTTGCATGGTGCATTGTGTGCAAGAGTCTGAGGGCAATAAGCACCATTTCACACAGCTAGTTAGTGAGCTGTAGCTGCAGGTGGATAACGCTTGTAGTTATCCACCAGTAATAGTTTCATCAATCACTGCCGGCGGGTTGTTATGTGTGGATTACCTGTATTTGGCAGGAGTTCATGCACCTGGCTTTCCTAGTGTCTATCTCAATTCCTTGATTTAAAAAATTACAACTTAGGCTAAATACAGTATAATGTTATGTAGGAAAGACAAAAAAAAAAAAAATCCCTCATTCGTCATAAGTCATATGAATGCCTTCTAATTAAATATTGAACTTAAATTTCTAATTTTAGAGTATATGGTATTGATTTAAATCAACTACTGATATGTTTCATGTTTCACCAGAACTCAAATGCATGGGGTGCCAATAATTGTGGCACATCTTTTTTTTCATGAATAAAACTGCATTTATTTCTTTTTTGATGCATTGAGTTTTCTAGAGATATTTCTTTCTTTTTGGGTGGGATTGTTCTCTAGCGCTTTCTTTGAGAGACTGAATTTCTTAAAGATTATTTTTTATTCCACTTCATAGTCATCTGTACCAGGGGTCCCAAATAATCACGAAGGGCTCTGTATATACAAATATAGTAATCGGCTAAATATTTTGTGAAAAGCAAATAAATTTAATTTCCTAATTAGACTTTTTGTCAAAACCAGCAGTGGCATTATAAATGGCCCTCCTAGGTCCCTACCGGAGGAAAAACAGCATCGATTTATAGTCTCAAATCTGGTCAATATAGGTGGAGAAGATGAGCTGCATGGCGGAGTATTGAATCATTGAAATCATGCTGTTTTGACAATTATTCAAAAGAATTAAGACTGAAAAATATAAAACAATATAAATAATTGTGTAAGTATACTGTAGCCTACCTTAATGCCAGAACAAAATGCATACTTTGCCTTTACAAGGAATGTACTGTAGGATTTAGGCAGGAGTAGGACCTGGAGAGAACATAATAAATATATTATATGTATAATATATAAATATAAATGCCAAAGACTTTCACTTGATTAAGAGCTATATTGTTCATTTTGGTCATTCCTTGCTTCTAATAAATGGTTGAAATCATATTCCTTCTCTGAAGCTTTCTGGTAGAACTAACTATTTTCTACCTCCAAACCACATAATTGTATTGCGACATAGGTTCAGAATGCACCAACTAGAATCTGATTCCACTTTCAAGGAGTTTTTATTTCATCACTGGGCACAATCTACCGAGTCACCAAGCTCAGGGTATGTTGAGTCAAGGTCAGTAGTAGCAGGCAGAGTACAAGCAGTAAGAGAGCTGTGAAGGGGTAAAGGGGCCATCAGGTGATCGAGAAGCCTGTAACAAAAACTGGGACATGCAGTGGGCTGGAACATTTTCAGAACATTTCATAGTAGGACAATAAGAGGCAATAGAGGTTTTGTAGCAGATGACCACTCCCAGATAATTGTTACAGAGCACTCTTAATGCTATTTTTGGAGTGATCAGTGACACTATAATACTTCTACTCAATTTTACGTACACATTATTCATGAAATATGAAATGCTATTCTTAATTGTCTCATCACAGGAATGTAGGCCTATTGATGACATCAGTTTGTTGTGCAGTTATTCAGTAATATATGCCCTTTCAAATATTGTCATGGCCTTTTAAACATTTCCAAATCTTTGCAATGTAAAAGCAGCAACAACTTATTCAGTTAAGAATAATCAGAAATTATTAGACTATCCCACTAGTGTATTGCAAGTGCCTCACAACTTGATGTATTTTTAGTAAAAATTTGGAATATCAGTCGTGGAAAGAGAGTTATGGTAATAGTACTTTTGCGCAATCCTGTATTCCAACATATTGATAGGGCCGAAACATGGAATGTTGCCATCAAAGAAAATGTAGCATGAGAAAAAAACATCTCATTTCATCCCTCTGCTTTTATTTGTCAGTATCTCAAAGGTATAGATTAGTGTGTAATTACATAGGAGATCTTAGACAAGGGGAGAAGTATATTGCAGTTATAAGCAGCAAACTGATTGCCTTCACTTAATCCTCGACCTCATTATCACATTTTGGTCCTGGCTCCAGTGGTAAATTAATCTATTTGTAAAGTGACAAATCTTCTCACCTTCGCACATGTAATTACCTAAGGTGCAAATAAAAGAAAGACACAAGGATTCTCCTTTCAATAATGATAATAAAAAAACCAGTATTCCAATTTGGTGCTAATTACACAAATCAAATCTTTTTATGCAAGTTGAGGTCATCTCCATGACAAATGTTATGACCAAAATACACAACACAAAAATAGATGAGTACAAGGCAGATGATCTTTAGTTTGTAAACATGAAGCAGTGCATTTTTAAAGGCAGAAACCTGCATAAGGCCAATCTTCATAAAGTATTGGTTTATTGATATTCACCCATGTTTTGATTTTGTAAACAAAATCTGGACAGACTGACAGTCAACTAGCAGCCAACCCTAACTGAATAGTGCCATAGCCTCAGTTTCAGTTGCCACTGTTCAGTTAGAGCCAGCTGCAGCTGCCACTCAGACTCGGCTTAGCCCCTATCCCCTCCTTCAACCTTTGTCCTCTATGGACAATGATTACTTTGGGTCAGAGGACCTCGCTTGCACTTGCATTTTATTCAAACTTGCCATTATACAATATGTATTTGACTATTTATTAACTACATTATGTAAGCCTGTATTAGCACTTTACTTAGCATTTGCTGTGCCCCTTTAGAACTGACACTGGCCCCTATACTGAGGACAGGAATACAGTATGAGTATGTTTGTGAGTGTTTGTGTGTGTGTGCGTGCGTGTGCGTGTGCATGTGTGTCTCTGTGTGTGTACTCTAGATGCATTTGAGTGAGTGCATTTCTGTGACTATCTAAAGTAGCCTACTTTAAACCAACATAGTGCTTTTCATCCCATAGGAAATTCAAGTGATAGACTCAGTTTCTCATTTCCTCCACACTGTGTGGAATAGAAACAAATACAATCAGTACAGAAACATTGACATAAATACATTTAATGTCTTATTTAATTCATTTTGAATTTAAAGAAAACATCAAATGAAATAGAATTAAACTTCAAATTATAATGCATTGAACAACCATTGTTAGAATTAAATGATAGTTTGATATGACATGAGAAAATTACTTTTAAATAAATGTTTTAATTTAAAATACATTTTTGACCTTTCATAGCATTGTAGGTAATTGTGGAGAGGCAGATACTGGGTTCTGAAACTGAGCTGCATCTGAAAAACAAATGTCAGCTACTGAGCACTCTTAGTGGCAGGCGGATCCTGCCCCATTCTTTCACTGAGAGATATAGGAGTTATTTTCTGTCTGCTGCTACAGTATCAGATCCCTCAACTCCTCACCTTTCCTCATTTCATTATCAGAAACTGAGACGTTTAATTAATTTATATTTGTTTTATTGTGTGTCTGTGTGTGTACTGCATGGTGCTGGTTCCCCACAAGATGAATCAAACATGTATTTGTCATTATGAACATGTGAGATTAAATCAGGCACCCTGAAACCAAGTGCACACTTAGTTAATGGAAGTTCAGTTAGGGTAGTTAAGCATACATGATTATGTCATTATTTATTGTATATAATTTTTACCATTTTATTATACATTTTCAATGCTACTGTATCACATGAACTCTTCTATTAACAAGAAATTCAATCCAGATTCTTGTCATTTTGTATTGAAATATTAAGCTATAAAGAATTGCATCTTAATTATAAAGTCATTTGTTCTTAAAATATGAAAGTTCTCAAACAGTGGTCACCTCTAGCCTACTTCCTGGCATATGATTGCCTGGTGACATATGAAGACATGAATCAAACCTTAATTTCTTCTATTTTTAAAGTACCAGGTCACAGAGCTTAAAATGACACCTTAAATGAGTATCTGCAAGTGCCACATCAAGTACATACAGTTAAAATTCATGTCATTGAGTAATGTTCTGTCAAGTATTTTTGGTAATTATGCATAACTTAAATCCAAGGACTGAGTATTACTTAAGGAATCAGATGAACTCTGAGGTAAGGGTTATTCCATCCACAGCAATACAGGAAGAATTGTCCCATAATTTGGTCACTGATGACTAGAAAAACATTATAGAGCTACAAGTTAGAGCTACAATGCTGAATGAGTTGAATGACCATGGTACAAAAAGATTTTTTTTTTATTAACCAAAAATGTGTTTGTTCACAAAAACATTCATACTCACATGGACACACAAATACTTCCTGGAATTCACTGGCCTTCAAGAGCATCACTAAAGCGTCAGAACTGCCTTGTCAAAGGCAAGTGGGAAATTGGCAGTCTAATCCCTCTTTCTTCTCTTGACTTAGTTGTACCGTCTGCAAGAAAGCTGAGCTGCAGTCATTTGTTTGTTCCTCCGTTTGCATGGAATAACTCCCCAAAGACATGCCAAGGAACCCTTTGGTGTAAATCTAGCAGTGTTTTGAAAATACTGTTCAGTACATTCAGAGAAGAAATTGATTTTTTAAGACAGTTCAGATGTTGTGCTTCTACCTAGCGGGGGGCCCTTTCCAAGACTTTCCAGACAGTCCAGACACAATGGACAGATCACAGAATTGATAGAAATAACATATCTTATGTCGATGAAGAAAACTTTTACTTTAAATAGTTATACTTTGAAGACAACAGCACATATTTTGTCTCCTCATAGATAAAATAGTACCCATACATGCAGTTGGGATTGTTTTAACTAGGATTTTACCATTTCGGTGAATGATATGTAAAAAGCAAACCCTGATTTAAAGATTAAAAACCCTTAGAAAATAAACAATATGTACTAAACTGTAAGTGTGTACTGTGTAGTCATTACTGTAACAGGTGCTTGATCTGATAATGTATTGAAATACTAAATGTAATAGTCATGTCTATTGATAGCTAACACCTACCAAAGTCAAATTCCTTGTATATATTATATACTTGGCCACTAAACCTGGATTGGAGGAATAAGGAAGGTAAGGAACTTTAAGCATTAATACATTTCCCTATATCAGATGAAACTGTTGACACCTCCAAGTCTGGTGTCTTGGAGGGCAACCAGTATGTAATTTAGGTAGCAGAATAAAGTATAATAGCATAATAATAGCATAATAAAGTATAATAGCATAAAATCAGACATACAAATCATCATACATTTCTCCATGTGCACTGCATTCATGCACAAGCCATTCAGTCTAACTCACACTACGCTGATGCAGTAGTAGTCCAGTTAATCTAGCGTAAAGAGACAAAAAATTGCAACAGAAACGGTTCATAGTTTTTATTATAACATCCCCCTGAATCATATACTAAAAGTCTACCGCAGTTTCCCATTGAAATGAATGGAATTAGGGTGAAGTTGGTGAACTAGTACATTTTGGCCTGAAGCATGAAGGGGAAACTAATTTCACCATGCATTCCATATATTTTCTGAAAGCATACATCCTCAGGATGTGATATAACATGGCTTGGTGTGACAGAGAGGTATGCCACACCCTCCTTATAACAATAAAGCCCATAATGAAGAAATTCTGTGTTTGCAAATTGGGCTGGTTTTGGTGTCACTTAGGCCACTGGCATTTAGGGGAAACATATTAAACCCCATAAACCATATTTTCTGAGAAGTTATGCCTTTTTCACCAACATTTTTCCCCACATCCCACCCCCTACTTATTTCAAAGCCTATATCTATTTTTAGGTAAAATAATAAATTGGGCGCTTTTCTCATACTTAAGTGCCTATGGAATCAAGGAAAATGTAACCAATCACAATAATACTTTTTTGAAAGCAGAGGACTTCAGGATCTCAGTAAACATAAATTGAGACAGGTTTCATGCCCCTCCTCCTGTAGAACAGTCGGTACTGGTGACTTTGGCGTAGAGCCAATTAATTTGGACCTGAGGCATTAAGAGGAAACAAATCTACCCCTTAAGCTATACCTTCTCTGAAAGCTTACTCACAGGGTGTCATATAATATAAAATGAGAGAGGTCCCACCCTCTCCATCTCTTTACTATCCATGTATACATTCTGGGCTAATTCGATAGCTCATTTCACTTGCAAAATACATTTTCACAAAAAAAAAATAAATAAATAAAAATGCTACTTGTCATGGATACTTTTATTGTACAAAGTTTTATTTTGATAGGACTAAATTTATTCATTAGTGACAGACATATTATTATACTATTAAGTCATATTAATACAATATAAAGTGGTAGACTATTTTCTTTATATTATGACCATAACATAGTTAATATGCAAACAACTAGCATTTAATTAATAGTGAAAAACTATTAACTTGTGCCAAATAAACACTTTAGTAATAATTAATAACTATTAACAAAGGGTTAGGTAATGGCAAGTTTGGTATGTGGCTAGAAGCACCTTATTATGGAGTGTTACCCATTTAACCATTTAGGCTAGCAGGCAAGACCAGACCAGACCAGACCAGATGAGACCTTTGCAGACTGAGTGGCTTCCATTTTTTTCATACTTCATGACCTCACGACCCGAAAAAGCTTACCGTAGGGCCACAGATCCTTCAGGAGCCAGATACAGTACAGACCAAAAGTTTGGACACACTTTCCCATTAAATTATTTACTTTATTTTCATGACTGTTGCCTTCAGTGACAATCTACAAAATAAACAAACTTATGAATGAACACGTGGCATTATGTACTTAATAGAAAAAAGTGTGAGATGACTGAAAACATGTTTTATATTCTTGTTTCATCAAAGTATCCTTTTTTGTTTTGATAACTGCGTTGTCCTCTTTTTATTTTTTGGATGAGCTTCAAGAGGTAGTCAACTGAAATGGTTTTCCAACTGTCTTGAAGAGTTATTCATTCCCAGAGATGCTAAGAACTTGTCGGCTCTTTTGCCTTCGCTCTGCGGTCCAGCTCACCCCAAACCATCTTGATCGGGTTCAGGTCCAAAAATTTGTCATAATCTCACACTTTTTTTGTTAAACACATAATTTCATATGTGTTCATTCATAATTTTGATGCCTTTAGTGAGAATCTATAATATAAATTGTCCTGGAAATAAATGAATCGCATTAAATGAGGGGGTGTGTCCAAACTTTTGGTCTGTACTGTATGTCGTGGTAGTTCATGTCTATGGTAGCAAATTGGAGTCATCCGAGCTAGCTGCCACTAGCCTGGCCACGCCCTCCCAGTGAGCTGCCACCCTAATCAGTGGCAGCTGGCACCCCAAGCAGTCACACCAGTACACCATGGACATTGATATATGTACTGTGTGATTTTGACATGATCTAAAAAGAAAAAAAAAACACATTAACAGACTTGGTGCACACACCTGATTAAAAGTTCATTTTCTACAGAATGGAGAGTCACATAGTCTTGACAATAATAGGAAATGGGGCAGGGGGCTTTGGTGATCACCATACTATGTCCAAAATGTACATCCATCACTCAGAAAAATAAGGCTTTTAAAATTTCGGTGGAATTCTTGGATTCTCTCATAGACTTCAATGTTACAGAATGAGCATCTCCACTGCATAAATGCTAGCGCCGCCCAGAACTACCTTATTTGGCATTAGCCTCATGACAGGAAGTGGGTCCTCATGATTTATCTCCGTAAAGAAGGATCTCTGGTATGGCCATACTAAATGGCAGAGATAAAATATACCCAGCATTGTAATCAGGAGAATGCTCTTTAAAATTATATAAAACATTAACAATTTTATCTGAATTTATCACATTGTTTTTATAAATACAAAAACAACATTCAACAAAATTAAAATGACAATTTTGTAACATAAATCTCATTTTTTCTTAATTTCTGCTGTAGATACACTAAAACTTAGAGTGTATGAAAGAATAACACCAACACTCTTGGTCAATTCATTCCTGCTTGTTGCAGCAATTTGTAGAATCTTTCAAGAGTAGAACATTTTCATTGTCTGATTTGACCCAAACTACAAAGACACAATGGTCAATATAATGTTTTGACCATATGCATAAGGCAGAGCTGAATATGGAATTTTTCATTATACTCTGGGACAGGTCATACATTTTTTTTGTGGAAATAAATGGGATAAGTCGAGCCTAATTGATGGCAACAATGTTCTCAATACACTGATAACACTAAAAACACAAAAAAAAATATGAGTGGCAGGTTTTCTGAACAAGACATCTTTCAATTTATTTACAAATATACAATTCAATCAAGAAGAATGGTATCAGATTTATAGACTTTCAGACATTTACAAGACGCTGAAGCTAGACCTACATGAAATACAATAATAAAAGGACCACAATTTTACAAAACAAAACACTTTCACATAGATAACAAAACTAAAAAATACTGATGTTATGGCAAATGAAATGAATATTCAAACAAAGTCTAGCCTAGTATTTAACACTTCACAAGCAATGCATGATTCCACATTATAATATGTACAATAGGTAGTTAGTTTCAAAGACACCTTCTTGACGACTTGAGAGAACAGTAATAGCTAGTTATTTTCAGAGGTACTGTCCTGACATTGGAATGGTCAGGGAATGGATAACAAAATCCCCTATGAAATATCTACTGAAAAGTTGCACACACGATTACTCATCTGTGCATGAAGGAGTCTCCCTGTTCTCTGCTCCGTTCAGACGCTTCTCATCTTCATTCCCTTCAGCCAGAAGTTCCTGGTTGTTGTCTTCCACTGAGTCTATGGTCCATCAGCACATTTGTAGAGGACATGGAGTTGATCAGCAGTTTGCTTTCTCCTCCGCTCTTCACCACTCGCACATCAGTTCTCATCCATCTAAAATAAAGCAAAGGAAGACAACATATATCATTCAATGGGTTGAAATAAACACTACACCACTACAGTTTCTACAAAACACCACTATAGTTTCCACAATAACTGCTCTTCCAGAAATGCGCCCATACGCCCAGGTTTACAGCTGCCCACTCCCACTTACCCAGCTCAAGATGACAGGAGATTCCACTCTTCCTGTCCTTCAGCACCATACTCCTCCTCTTCACACATCAGCTACCATTTCAGGTTTCTTGTAAATCCATCCCATTAGAGGTTTGTAGATGTTTAGATGCCATGTAGTTGATCAGCAGTCAACCGATTCAAGCAGACCAACAGTCGCTTGACTCTCTTCTCTCTCAATCTAAAATAACGAACAGAAAAAAAGGAAGCCAAATATTTATCATATTGTTTTCTCTCTATATACACACATTATAACAATGCAAAATGAATCATTTCCACATACCATGACATATTTTAAAAAAGCATGCAGCACTCCAGGGTTGGCAGATGGAGTAGCCTACCGATCTATGGTCTAATACAAGCTTAGTTTTGAGTTGAACTTAGATAACTATACAACAGCTTGAACACCAATACTTATATATGAAATGAATGAATGTACCAGCAAGAAATCTAACAAAATCTCCAGCTATACAGTCAAAAACACCTGACTTTGTTTTGCACTTCATGACTTTTCTGATTAGTGCTCCAAGCACCTGACCAAGTTCATTGGAAAGATAGTGTTATGTCCTTAGACATATTTCTTTATTGTATTAATGATTGTATTGTCTGTTGGTTAGTGTGTGTGTGTGTGTGTGTGTGTTGTATGCTGCCTGTGCTTTCCTCTGTCTGTGTCTTTCTCTGCTCCCTCCTGTGAACAGGCAATCAAGTTAATTGGGGGCGGAGCTTTGCCTGTTAACCCAGCCTGGGCCTGGTTGGCTGAGAAGACAACAAGATGGTGTACTTAAGCCTGGCTGCCCTCTTCACTTGGAGATTCTCTCCTCTCCCACCTCAGACCGCTTGTTGTTGCTGCTACTGAGGTTGTTGTTGCTCTTGTTGCTCTTGTGCTTTTGTGCTCTGTTGCTCTTGTGCTCTTTTGCTTTTGTGCTCTGTTGCTCTTGTGCTCTTGTGCTTTTGTGCTCTGTTGCTCTTGTGTTCTGTTGCTGTTGTGACCTTGTGCTCCTGTGCTCTGTTGCTCTTATGGTGTGCCTTAAGCCTACCACTTTTTGTACATTTATTTGTCTCATTGTTTGTTTGTTTCTTTTCTTTTTCTCATTTAGTTATTTGATTTGGGTATTTGAAAGCCGTAGGGAGTTGGGTGCCATTTTATTTGATATTTACTATTTTCTCCTGTTTTTGGCTAGTTAGGGAGTGAGGATAATTTTCTGTTGTTAATTTGTTTTTTTATTTCTTAGGTAAGTTAGTTCCTCTCCTTAAGCAAGATTCTGTTGGTTTGTTATTTTGGCCTTTCCCTCTCCTGAAGTGAATATGCTTTCTGTTTTCTATGTAAAATAAATACTTATTCTTGTTTAAGTCAGTTGTGCTTTGGGATTTCATTTCTGTTTTTCTGTTACGCTACCCTGACCCCTAGAATTTAAAAGAGTGCCGTAACAATAGCTAGCAAGCTAACCAACTTGGCTAGAAATATCTACCAACTATGATACATATTCCAGTAAAAATAATCTATTACTATGCCTATTATGTGCATTTGACAACTTTTAGGCGACATCAAACAAACAACGAAAGTTGTGCGTATGCAGTAGAGTTGTATGTCTCGAGACCGGTCTTGGTCTCGAGACCAGTCTCGAGACCAATTTTACGTGGTCTCGGTCTCGTCTCGGCCTTGACCGTCTATTGTCTTGGTCTTGTCTTGGTCTCGGATCCCTTGGTCTTGTCTTGGTGTCTTGCAAGACCAAGACCAAGACAAGATAAATAAATGCAATAAATATATAAATGCAATAAATATATTTAACGAGACTGAGTTGCCGATTTAAATTAGGCTATTTAGCCTAAACACTGAGACGCATCAAAACGAAAGTGAGGGCGCGCAAAAGACGGCCCTTGCTGCAGCAGAGCAAGGCTCTCAAATGCATTTATGGGCCGGTCTCTCTCAGTGACAGAGACAGCCAAGCACATTCAGTTAGATGTAGGCCTAGCTCTAAATGACTCTCCTAAAAGTTTACTTTCCATTCGCTAAGGCTATTTAATTATGGAATGTTTGTGTATACATGGCTACACATATGTGTAGGCATATGTTATGGCTGAGCGAGATGTCATTCTCGTTAACGTGATCTGATCTCTAATGTTTTTTATGAGAATTAAATATTTAACGTTTCATTTTGATAAATTTAGTATAGGCTAACGAGGCACAGACATCCCAACAACTCCCGTATTTAGTGGTTCATGGATTCTTGTGAATGTCAAGTCTCCTGCGAGTGATATGGTCTCTTTCTTGATCGTAAAATGTATAGGACAAACAGCACAAGTGAAACAGTGGAATATTTAGAACTCTCACTGTAATATTCTCACAGAATATGCTCAGATTAATGCGCATGAAATAGTCCCTAATTCTGTAATGTGATTGGACACCTGTGCTTACAGCGCCAACATGAGTTAGTTCAGGCAGTCTAGATGAAGACGTCCACGGAGACGTTACTGTGAAATGTTGTACATGCATTGAGTTAAATAAATATTATAATCAGCACGCCAGTGTGCATTTTATTGAACAGCAAAACAAGACATGGTGTCAGAGTGAAGAACGAGTTTGAAGTTTTGACAGAAAAATGGATATAGCAGGAGTTCCTTCACCTCACATGGACTGGGATGCTAGCAACCTGCCCGTGGCATGGCGCAAGTTCAAGCTACATGTGGAATTGATGTTTTCGGGTCCTTTCAAAGGAAAAGCAGAAGACGAGAAATGCAGTTACCTCCTTTTATGGGTTGGAGATAAAGGTAGAGATATCTACAATACGTGGACTTTGACTGAGGACCAAGCAAAGGTATTGAAATCATATTATGAACGTTTTGAAGCATACGTTATGCCTAAGTCCAACGTTATTTTCGCCCGCTACAAATTCCATGAGAAAGTACAGGGAGCTAGCGAACCCTTCGAACAGTTTGTGACAGACTTGAGGTTGCTTGTAAAGGATTGCAACTATGCTACCAGCGATGAGATGATAAGGGATCGCATTGTGTTTGGAATTCATTCACCTAAAGTTCGTGAAAAACTACTGAATGTCGGATCTGATTTGACGCTAGATAAAGCAATCGACATTGCTAGGTCTCATGAAATCGCCCAAGCACAGATGAAGACGATAGATGGCAGTAGCAGCTCGCACGAACAGGCAGTTCACGCAATTGGCAAGCAGTATGCTAGGAAAGCAACTTGGAAAGTGCGTCAAGGCAAGACAAAAGAACAGTCTGTAAATGCGCACAAGCCTGACGAGTGCAGAGATCGAAAAACATGCAGCTACTGTGGGTTAAAAGCACATGAAATGAAAGAAAGTTGTCCAGCTAAAGGAAAGCAGTGCAAGAATTGCAACAAATGGAACCATTTTGCAAAAGTGTGTCATTCTAGGCCAAGAAAAGAAGTACACGCAGTGTGTGAAAATGAATCACAAAACGATAATGCAGACAGTGAAGAAGAATTGTTTATTGACGCAGTAACACAAGGAAACAAAATTCAGGATAAAGAACAAGCTTTTGCAAATATGCAAGTTGGGCCGAACAGAAACACTTTGAAATTCAAGTTGGACACCGGAGCCTCAGCCAATGTCATTCCAGCTAGAGTTTTCAAGGGACTTGGAGTACATGATGTGTTGGAGCCTGCAACACGCCCTCTCTATGGCTATGGAGGTGAGCAGTTAGTTGTTAGAGGCAGGTGCAATTTGAAATGCCAATACAAAGACTTGCAGTTGACTTTAAAGTTCCATGTCGTTGACACACAGGCACCTCCAGTGCTAGGATTAAAAGCATGCCTCGATTTTGGACTTATAAAATTCATTCTCTCAGTGTCTAGCACACCTGAGATACCGGTCATGGAAGAGTTTGCAGATGTCTTCAAAGGCATAGGTCTGTTCCCTGGCGAATGCACCATTCATGTTGAACCCGATGCAGTGCCTGTAGTCCATCCACCAAGGCGCGTCCCCATTGCTTTGCGTGATCGCCTGAGAGAGGAGCTACAGAACATGGAAAGACAGAACATCATCACAAGAGTCACTGAACCGACCGAATGGGTCAATTCGATGGTAGCAGCTGAAAAGCCTCGCACAGGAAAGCTGAGGATATGTCTAGATCCTCGAGACCTAAACAAGGTAATCAAGAGACCACATTACCCGTTACCAACTCTCGATGACATCACATCCAGGCTAGCTGGAGCACGCTACTTTAGTGTTATGGATGCAAAATCAGGCTATTGGGCTATCAAGCTCACAGAAGAGTCTTCAAAGTTGACTACTTTTAACACAGTGTTTGGACGCTACAGATTCCTGCGTCTACCCTTTGGATTGAAATCGTCTCAAGATGAGTTTCAGAGAAAGGTAAACGAGACCTATGAAGATCTACAGGGAGTCATGGCAATAGTAGATGACATCCTCATACACGGCAAAACCAAGCAAGAACATGATGAAAATCTGCGTGCTATGCTGCAACGATCCAGAGAAAGGGGAGTCAAGCTCAACCCGGAGAAGAGCGTGGTCTGTGCCACTGAAGTTAGCTACTTTGGGCACCTCATCACCAAAGATGGAGTCAAGCCTGATCCAGCTAAGATTGCGGCTGTCAAGGAAATGAAGCCCCCGAAAGACAAAGGTGAGCTTGAAACCATCCTAGGCATGATTAACTATCTGTCTAAGTTTGCCCCTGGACTTGCTAGCATTAATGCACCGTTGCGTCACTTACTGAAAGAGTCTAGTGAATTTATATGGGATTCACAGCATGAGGAAGCTTTTAAGAAAATAAAAGAACTCATCACAAGTGAACCAGGTCCAGTTTTAACATATTTTGACCCCAGCAAAGAGCTCACCCTTCAAGTTGATGCAAGCAAATATGGGTTAGGTGCAGTTTTACTACAACAGGGCAAGCCCATTGGATATGCATCTAAAGCACTCACTGACAGTGAAGTCAATTATGCCCAGATTGAAAAGGAGCTATATGCTATTCTGTTTGGATGTAAACGCTTCCATCAGTACATCTATGGTCATCACATCACCGTAGAGAGTGACCACAAACCTCTCGAGTCCATCATCCGTAAGCCTCTTGCAGCAGCACCACCGAGACTGCAGCGCATGTTCCTGCAACTTCAGAGATATGACTTTACAATCGTTCACAGGCCAGGAAAAGAGATTCCTGTTGCAGACACTCTTTCCAGGAAGTCACTATCAGGCCCTGATGACGGTCTCAGCGAAGGCATGGACATGCAGGTACACATGTTGTACAATAGCTTACCAGTCAGCGACACAAAGCTGAAAGAAATTGAAACAGAGACTGACAAAGACATACAGCTCAGACAACTGAAGAAAACAATCAGTGAGGGATGGCCTGAGCAGAGAAGACATTGTCCTCCGAACATAGCAGACTTTTGGAACCACCGTGACGAACTCTCCCAAGCTCACAACATCATTTTTAAAGGTGAGAAAATTGTCATTCCAAAGTCACTGCATTCTGAAATGTTGTCACGTATACATGTTGGTCACATGGGAATTGAAAAGTGTAAGCAGAGAGCACGAGATATTGTGTTTTGGCCAGGCATGACGAAGCAGATTGAGGAGATGATTGGGAAATGTTCCACCTGTCTGGAGTACAGATCGTCCAACACCAAGGAGCCCATGATCAGCCACAAGATCCCAGAGCGACCATGGCAAACCGTTGCTTCAGATCTGTTTACCTGGAACAATGAACAGTACATCGTTACAGTGGACTACTACAGCAGGTATTTTGAACTAGACAGACTACACAGCACAACAGCCTCAGCAATAATACACAAACTGAAAGCAGCCTTCGCTAGGCATGGTATACCAGAGACTGTTGTATCAGATAATGGTCCCCAATACAAGTGTAAGGAGTTTGAAGACTTTGCCAACACCTGGGAGTTCACACATGTAACCACAAGCCCACATTATTCTCAAAGCAATGGCCTTGCAGAGAAATCCGTGCAGATTGCCAAATCACTGCTGGAAAAAGCAAAAGCTGATAAGAGAGATCCATACTTGAGTCTTCTTGAGTATCGCAACACCCCTGTTGACAGCTTCGCATCACCAGCTCAGCTTCTCATGAGTCGACGGTTACGCTCTGTCCTGCCCAACACTCACCAACAACTTCTGCCAAAAGTGGTCAGTCAGAAACAAGTTCATGCAAAGAGAGTTCACCAGCAACAGCAGCAGAAAATGTATTATGACCGATCTGCCAGGCACCTACCACCATTGCAAGAAGGTCAGCTCATCCGTTACCAAGAACATGGACACTGGAAGCCTGCAGTAGTCATCAGACAAGCTGACACTGACCGATCATACCACATTCGCGCAGCAGAAGGACAGGAGTATAGGAGAAACAGACGACACCTCATGGACACCAAAGAGGGACAGCACACTCATACTGACGATGCAACAGTTGACAATGCACAGCACATTGAACAAAACACAGCACTACCCACTCCACAAGCAACAAGTGACATAGCCTCTCCAGTCACTTACACGACAAGATCAGGAAGAGAAGTCAAGCCAAGAGCTATTATGGATTTATGAAACAATGTACAGGGTGTAGGCGGATCGCTGCCCTATTCAAAAAAAAAAAAAATTGTAATCTTCTGATTTTGTTACAGTTGTGTGTGTGTGTGACAATGCAGTTGTGTGATTCCAAGATTTACATTCACTAACATCAGTCCTGCATGTCATTGATGATTTGAATATTGATGAATGCTATAGTAATGTAAAGTACAGGTTATATAATGGTTATTTGCTTAATGAGTTATTACAAGGGTGTGCAGTTTGTTATTTCGCCCAGATAGGTACTACAGGTTATGAGTTGATTTGTACCAGAAGGATTTTCTTTAAAAGAAGGGGGATGTAATATTCTCACAGAATATGCTCAGATTAATGCGCATGAAATAGTCCCTAATTCTGTAATGTGATTGGACACCTGTGCTTACAGCGCCAACATGAGTTAGTTCAGGCAGTCTAGATCAGTGGTCCCCAACCCCCGGGCCGCGGCCCAGTACCGGGCCTCAGGAATTTCCTAACCGGGCCGTGACGAGAGAGAGAGAGAGAGAGAGAAAAAAAAAAGAATTTCCTAACAGGGCTGTGACGACAAAAAAAAAAAAAAATAAATAATAATATGCAAACTCAATGTACTTCGTATAGCCTACTGCTTTTAGATAGTAAGCATGCATGTTTGCATTTGACAACGTCTTTTTTCGGATGTCTGATTGTCCGCCTTCAACACATTTGTTGGTTGCGTTGATCAACCCTCTCTGCTTCAGCGCAGCCTCTGGTCACTTCACTTGAGCAGTCCTTGGCGAACGGTAGTGTCAAGGTTAGCAAAACTGCTAACTGAATGAGCAAAAAACTAACGTCTCTAGAGAATTATTTGGAAGGGCAAGGGGGGAAAGACCCATTGATAATGTTAGTAAGCCAGATAATGCAAAGAAAAAATCGAAAATATAACGAGTCCTATCTAAAATATGTATTCATTGAGACCGGTGACTCGCATGCACCATGTCCTTTATGTGTGGTAGGCTACTTATGTGGCGACGGTCTTTAAATTGGCAGATAAAGTTGCTGGATTTAAAGCAAGCTTGATTTGTTGGGAAGACGAGTGGACAGGAGGGTATTTAATATGTTAGTGGGGATTTTAGGAGTGGCTGAGGCAGGGCCCCTTTCTCGCAGCTGGTGCGCGATCATCTAGTTTCAAATGAGTTTGAATATTACTTCCCATCCTCCAAAGATCCACGCAAACGAATGAGAGGGTCCGCAACCCACTCGAAATTCGAGTCACTTGTCAGCGCAGGTGGAAGATCAATTGATCGAAATAACAAATGACGGTGGTCTTAAGTAAATTTGAGCAAACCTTTTGGACAAAACCAAAGCGGAATATCCCGAGATTACCGCGGAAGCGCTAAAAACGTTGCTACCATTTCTCACATACCTACGTTTTCGGCAATGGTTGCAACTAAGACAAAATTGCACAATCGACAGGACGTTTCAAACGCACTAAGAGCGTCAATATCTTCCATCACCCTGAGTTGGAGACGCCTTGTTGCGGGGAAACAAGCATAGGGCTCTCACTGATTATGTGGCTTCATTAATAATGCACTTTCAGTTCACTTGTCTACATACTGTATTTTGTTGAGCATGTTTAGGTGTCCTTGATATATAGCTTCAAAACATTCAGTTCAATAGTTCAATACATTCATGTTTGGTTGTTCAAATTTAACTTCCTCAAGCTTACTGTTAAGTACTGTTCAATGTTCATGAATAACTGGAGTTAGTTATTTTCAACAACAACATGTGAATTGAACATTACATTTATGTGAATTGAACATTACATATATGTGAATTGAACATTACGATTGAACACCCCCCGGTCCTTGAAAAAAATTTGGGAAGCAAACCGGTCCATGGTGCAAAAAAGGTTGGAGACCCCTGGTCTAGATGAAGACGTCCACGGAGACGTTACTGTGAAATGTTGTACATGCATTGAGTTAAATAAATATTATAATCAGCACGCCAGTGTGCATTTTATTGAACAGCAAAACAAGACACTCACTCATCATCAAATCACCTTATCATTAAGACCTCTCGCGGGACGAATGGAAATAAAAATGCATTTCACCCTATAGTAAAATGTGCAATGCATTGTAGTCTTATTTCCACTTGCCTGATAAAAACTGAAAGTTTATGGGAGCATATTATGAATGTGAATAAATAGATTATGATTAGTGGTGGCTCAGACTGTTATCGGGCGATAAATGAACGCCGTTAATGTGTTCTCAAAGGCTATGTTCAGACTGCACTCCAAATCTGATTTTTAGCATATCTGATCAACATCAGATCTCTCTATCGACCGCGTTCACATTGCTTGTCATATCGGATCTCCATGTCCGCTAATCACCTGCCATATCCACGTGGGTTACTATGGTACCCCAACGCATCATGCCCACAAATAATAAACAAACCCGCGGAGGGTAGAATGTTGGTTGTTTCTCTCTCAGATGGTTAAGTGGGGCCGTAGCACACAGCTACAAGTAACAAGGAAGTATCAGAGATGGAAGAATAAAGTTACTCATCTTTATTTCAGTGCATCAATGCAGTCCAGCACAGCTGTTAGTTGCCTTTCTGATGCGTGGTTGAAAACTTTCACTGACGTTGCTTTCCACACGCGAGGTAAACTCCAACTTGCGGCAAATCCATAATACTGTTTTTTAAACGGAGAATTAACATTGATCTCTCACTTCCGTCCATCTGCATTCCACGTGTTGATGTTTGTGTCACGTGACAAATGACGCAAGTGACACGGTGAAATCTTATCCCATGTGGAAAAGCTGTTCAGATCACAGATTCGGAAAAATCGGAATTCATGTGGTTTTCTGCTGTTCAGACCACCCGAAATCAATTCTAGATACAATCTGGATATGAAAAAATCGAATTTGGGATGCCGATCTGAACGAGGCCAAAGTTGCCTCTTGCATCCCGAAAGAATCCGTTCCACTTGATGGAATAGCGAATGTTTACCGCTGATAATCCGCTCTGGGTTTTGCATTAGCCTACCAACAACAACTCAGTCACCGCATGTAGTGATGAGAATCGTCTAGCAGTAAAAGTGCAGCCTGCCCAAAACGGAGTGAACACACCCCATTGTCACCTCACAAAGTAGGCTAGCTTATCCTTGTATTGTATGTCCTCAAAATTAACTCAGGCCATGTTAAATTTATATTCAATTAAACAATTAATCAAGTAGGTAGGCCTATATTGTGCCAAATTCATCTGATTATAGCAGCATGTTTAGCTTAAATACTTTAAAAGTTGAAAGGAGCTAGCTATCTAAATTGCACACACACACACACACACACACACACACACACACACACACACACAGACAAAAAAAAAAAACATTCAAACATTTCTAATGTGCCACCTGGCTTGAGAAACCCGCTCTTAAAGTTATTTCAGTAGCCGAGCACATGCTATTATGAATGCCTTCATCTGAATTCAAATGAGCCATTTTAATCTAGATTAATGTAGATTAATTCCAAATTTACAGTGAAATTAATGTAGTTAAAGAAATTAATCTATGCCCACCACCAAATGAAATGGTAGTGTGATGAGACCAGTGGAAGCAAGGCCAACGTAGAGTAGAATTGAATGTAATGGAGTTGACATTCTCTATTTTCTAGTTTCTGCCCACATGGTTGCTATCCCTATCCACATTTTTGCCGGCAGTTGAAATAGTACTTTCTATTATGGGTTGAATATTAACCAATGTTGTTTTTCAAATCAAGTTAACTTCTAACATCTGCTTTTTATTTCCGGTCTCGGTCTTGGTCTTGGCCTCGATTTATCTTGGTCTTGGTCTCGTCTCGGTCTCGTTGGGCTCTGGTCTTGGTCTTGTCTTGGTCTCGTTAGCCTCTGGTCTTGGTATTGTCTTGGTCTTGGTTTAAGCGGTCTTGACTACAAGTCTAGTATGCAGACAGCTAAAAAGATAACAAGCAGCTATTTTTCCCATTACAACATGCTCCTGCAATAACATTATCTGACAGGCTATTTCAAAGTCAAAGCGAACTTTATTGTCAATCAAGCACTGCAACAGTACATTGCACGCAGACTGAAATTGCACTTCTCAAAGCTCCAAATGTGCAGTTAAAAATTAAGACATACAACTAAGCAGGGGTGAAAGTAGTTTGAATTTCTTACCTGTACTACAAAAAAAAAAAAAAAAAATCAATTGCCTATTCTAGTGCGCCCTTGTGTTATGTATGGCTCAAACAAAAAGGTAAGCAGGTCTACGGCATTGGGCTAATTTCAAACACATTCCGACATTCCATGGTAGCAAACTGAACATACTGTCATACACATTATCCCTTTTTCTGACTTCTAACTTATTGCCACATTACAGTAGTACTGAAAATGGCAGGCCCACATGTCACCTGTGGTACTCAAAACCTACTGTGTGTGAGCATGTGACTGGCCTGGCTACCAGGCACAAAAATGTTTTTTTCTTTCTTTTTTTTAACATTTACTCAATTGTAGTCATGACTTTGAGCCTGTGTTTGAGTGTAACATCTAGGCTACTTGGTTATCCCTTTTATACAATAATCTATGTATATATATATTTAATAAAAATTATGCAGCACAGCTCATCATCATGGCCTAGATCAAGAGGATAAAAACAACAAACCAATGTATAGCCATTTCTACTAAGTTCCTCTTTTTTATTTTTTATTTTATTTTTTTTGTAGAACTCTATGGGATTAGTTACTCTACTCTATGCAAGTCTAGCTTCTACAGGGAAGAAAAAGATCTGAAACTCAAACTCCTCCCCTTTCTTGTGTGTGAGACTTCAGCACTGAAGTCTGAACTGGCAAACGGATTTGGGGTGTTCACTTTCTGCAAATGAGAGATAGAAAACTCTTCTATTCAAATTACAGGTCTATATCATAATGTGTTGTGTTTTTTGTTCAGTTTTATTTTTTGAGCTCTTGGTTATTAGATGGAAGTCCAGCAGCTAACTAAGCCAAGTTTATAATATCAAATAAAGGTATTTCCCTAGCCAAATTATCTTTACACTGAAATTGAACCACTTATTCTCAAGCAAGTACATTACAAGTGGTACCAATGCATGCCTCTGGTTGTCTACTTTAATTTGATACCGAATACCTCCATTGTAGATGCAGGTATGTCCATATCAAAGCTTCCCAAAGACAATGAAGCAAAACCGCTTCACCCGCTATTGTATTTTTCGGCGCTCGCGTGCGCAAAAACAAACAACAAAGAAAAAACTTCGGAGTGCCAGATGCCAGAAAATGTATTTGCAAATGGCACAAATAATTGGTGAGACATTTTAGCGAATTTCCAAGTCTGAACAACAATTGTTACTGTCACAAATGCCAAAGACAGGCAGGCCCTGTCAGAAGGGCACTTTTGACATCAAAGAGCAAAGGGGCGGTAACCCCTATGTCTTACCACTACGGCGTACCGTCTGTCAATCTTATACCGGTACGTAGTATAGGTGCGTACCGGCTTACTTTCACCTCTGCAACTAAGATGTATATAAGACATCACAACTCACTAGACATAAAGTGCAAAGATATCAAGATATCAGGCATGGTAATAATAGATAACAGTAACATAATAACAGACAACATAACAGACATTGTGAGCATACATTCTGGACTGTCAGTGCTTCAGAAGTCTTGAGGTATGTTACTGGAGTGCAAAACCAGGGTTAACAAGGTGCAAGTGAGGCATGGAGATGAAGTCTGTAAACATTTTTTAGGAGAGTGTTCATAGAGTAGTTGGTCTTGGTTGTGTGTGTGGGTGTGCGTGTGTGTGTGTGTGTGGGGGGGGGGATTATAGTCTTGCTCTCTGGAGAGAGTTCAGCAGTCTAATGGCTTGTGGGAAAAAGCTGTTGCTGAGTCTGGTTGTTCTGCAGCACATACTTCTGTAGCGCTTACCAGATGGTAGGAGGGTGAACAGTGCGTGTGAGGGGTGGGTAGTGTCTTTGATGATGTTGATGGCTCTTCTTTGACAACGGGATGGATACAGGTCTTGAATGGATGGTAGAGCTGATCTTGTGATCTTCTCTGCTGTTCTCACCACCCTCTGTAGTGCTTTCTGGTCTGCAACATGGCAGCTGCCATACCACACTGAGAGACTGCTGGTGAGTATGCTCTCAATGGCACCGCTGTAGAAGGTGGTGAGTGCTGAAGGAGGGAGACTGGCTCTCCTCATCCTGCACAGGAAGTGGAGACGTTGCTGTGCTTTCTTGACAAGGGCGGTGGTGTTGGTGGTCCATGTCAGGTCATCAGTGATATCCACTCCCAGGAACTTGGTGCTTTTCACTGATTCCACAAGGGAGGATGCTCCTGGTGTGCGGCTCCGGAGAGGTTGGTCGGCATCTGTAGTGGGGTAATGGTTGGTGGCAGGGAGGCAGGGGGGGACGGGAGGTCCACCACTCAGCCAGTGCGTAGGAGCAGAAGAGGCAAAAGAAAGAAAAGGATTAGGCTAGTCTAGGAGGATATCACTTCATGATATAAGTGTGTCATATATTGTATGTCAGAGTGAGGAACAGAGGTGAAAGTAAGCCGGTACGCACCTATACTACGTACCGGTATAAGATTGACAGGCGGTACGCCCTAGTGGTAAGACATGAGGATTAC
This sequence comes from Sardinella longiceps, assembly GCA_027497455.2. Classification (NCBI taxonomy): domain Eukaryota; kingdom Metazoa; phylum Chordata; class Actinopteri; order Clupeiformes; family Clupeidae; genus Sardinella; species Sardinella longiceps. The sequence goes on along the minus strand of JAODXP020000012.1, from coordinate 16,370,134 downwards.
TGCCCCTTTGCTCTTTGATTTCAAAAGTGCCCTTCTGACAGGGCCAGCCTGTCTTTGGTATTTGTGACAGTAACACTTGTTCAGACTTGAAAATTCGCTAAAATACCTGACCAATTATTTGTGCCATTTGATAACACATTTTCTGGCATCTGGCACTCCGAAGTTTTTTCTTTGTTGTTTGTTTTTGCGCACGCGAGCGCCGTAAAATACAATAGCGGGTGAAGCGGTTTTGCTTCATTGTCTTTTGGAAGCTTTGATATGGACATACCTGCATCTACAATGGAGGTATTCGGTATCAAATTAAAGAGGACAACCAGAAATGGACCACTTGAAATGGCCTTGCTTGAGAATACGGTGGCTCAATTTCAGTGTAAAGATCATTTGGCTAGGGAAATATCTTTATTTGATATTATAAACTTGGCTTAGTTATCTGCTGGACTTCCATCTAATAACCAAGAGCTCAAAAACTAAAAACTAAACAAAAAACACTACACATCATGATATAGACCTATAATTTGAATAGAGGAGTTTTCTATCACATTTCCCATTTGCAGAAAGTGAACACCCCAAATCTGTTTGCCAGTTCAGACTTCAGTGCTGAAGTCTCACACACAAGAAAGGGGAGGAGTTTGTTTCAGATCTTTTTCTTTGCTGTAGCAGCTAGTCTTGCATAGAGTAGAGCAACTAATGCCATAGAGTTTTACAAAATAAATAAATAAATAAATAAATAAGAGAAACTTAGTAGAAACGGCTATATAATTTTTTGGTTTGTTGTTTTTATCCTCTTGATATAGGCCATGATGAGCCGTGCTGCATCATTTTTATTATTATAGATTACTGTATAAAAGGGATAACAAAGTAGCCTAGATGTTACACTCAAATACAGGCTCAAAGTCATGACTACAATTGAGTCAATGGTAAAACAAAAAATAAAGAAGGAAAAAATTTGTTTGTGCTATTAGCCAGGCCAGCCACATGCTCACACACATAGGTTTTGAGTCCCACAGGTGACATGTGGGCCTGCCATTTTCAGTACTATTGTAATGTGGCAATCGTACTTTGCAATATAGATAAAAGTGGTTGAACATTTTTGTGCATGAATATTCTAAAAACTTCTATCTATTTGGGAATTCCCAGTTTGTGGTCTTCCCATGTGCATTATTTTTAAAAAAGGGAATTTCATCATATGCTTTAAATGTTATTACCCATTTTTTTTCAAGTCAGAAAAAGGGATAATTAGTATGACAGAATGTTCAGTTTGCTACCATGGAATGTCGTAATGTTAAGGTGTGAAATAAGCCCAATGGCGTAAGCCTGCTTACCTTTTTGTTTGAGCCATACATAACACAAAGGCGCACTAGAATAGGCTATTGATTTTCTTTTTTTTTTTAGCCAACCCGTAGCATACCTTGACTCCTTTATGCCCACTGATATATTAGAAATTTCTTCTCTCATTACTAAAGCGAAGGCGTCAACATGCCTACTTGATCCTATTCCTACTCACCTCCTCAAGGCAGACTTTACACCGCTAGCTGAGACATTACTTGAAATTATCAATAACTCACTCCTAGCGGGACACGTACCAACTACTTTCAAGACATCAGTCATTAAACCATTGATTAAAAAACCAAACCTTGACCCTGATGTTCTGGCTAATTACAGACCTATATCCAACCTTCCTTTTGTATCCAAAATTCTAGAAAAAATTGTGTTCAAACAAATTTGTCGCTTCCTAGACGAAAACAAAATCCAGGAAGTCTTCCAATCAGGATTTAGAGCTAATCACAGCACTGAAACAGCCTTAGTTAAAGTCTTCAACGACCTCCTTCTTTCCATGGACAATGGTAATATATCCATATTAATTTTACTTGATCTTAGTGCAGCTTTTGACACCATTGACCACGATATCCTACTACACAGACTCGAACATACGATAGGCATTAGAAATTCAGCATTAGCTTGGTTCAAATCCTACCTCACTGATCGATACCAATTTGTACATGCCCACAACGTCTCATCTTATCATGCTAAAGTTAAATATGGCGTTCCGCAAGGCTCAGTACTGGGCCCCCTATTATTCTCTCTCTATATGCTACCTCTGGGTGAAATCCAGGGGTGAAAGTAGTTTGAATTTCTTACCTGTACTACAAAAAAAAAAAAAAAAAAAAAAAAAATTCAATAGCCTATTCTAGTGCGCCTTTGTGTTATGTATGGCTCAAACAAAAAGGTAAGCAGGCCTATGGCATTGGGCTTATTTCACACCTTAGCATTCCGACATTCCATGGTAGCAAACTGAACATTCTGTCATACTAATTATCCCTTTTTCTGACTTGAAAAAATAAGTGATAACATTTAAAGCATATGATGAAATTCACTAGTTGTTTTGTTGTTGTTTTTTAGATAGAAGCTTTTAGAATGTTCATGCACAAAAATGGAAAACCACTTTTATCTATTCAGGACTTTCCAAAAATATGCATTATTTGAAAGAAAGTGAATTTAGACATGTTTTAAATGTTATTACCCATTTTTTCAAGTCAGAAAAAGTCAAGTCAAGTCAATTTTACCAGGTTGCTATAGCAATTAATTCAATGGCTTACCTAATTTGATTTGATTTCACACCAAAAAGTAGTTTGCAAAGTACTAATGCCACATTACAATAGTACTGAAAATGGCAGGCCCACATGTCACCTGTGGGACTCAAAACCTACGGTGTGTGTGTGAGCAAAAATGTTTTTTTCTTTATTTATTTTTACCATTGACTCAATTGTAGTCATGACTTTGAGCCTGTGTTTGAGTGTAACATCTAGGCTACTTGGTTATCCCTTTTATACAGTAATATAATAAAAATGATGCAGCACAGCTCATATCATGGCCTAGATCAAGAGGATAAAAACAACAAACCAAAATGTATATAGCCATTTCTATGAAGCTCCTCTTTTTTATTTTTTTGTTACACTAGTGTACACTATGCAAGTCTAGCTGCTACAGCAAAGAAAAAGATCTGAAACTCAAACCCCTCCCCTTTCTTGTGAGTGAGACTTCAGCACTGAAGTCTGAACTGGCAAACGGATTTGGGGTGTTCACTCTCTGCAAATGGGAGATAGAAAAGTCTTCTATTCAAATTATAGGTCTATATCATAATGTGTAGTGTTTTTTTGTTAGTTTTATTTTTTGAGCTCTTGGTTATTAGATGGAAGTCCAGCAGCTAACTAAGCCAAGGCTATCAAATAAAGATATTTCCCTAGCCAAATGTTCTTTACACTGAAATTGAACCACCTTATTCTCAAGCAAGTACATTACAAGTGGTACCAATGCATGCCTCTGGTTGTCTACTTTAATTTGATACCTTATACCTCCATTGTAGATGCAGGTATGTCCATATCAAAGCTTCCAAAAGACAATGAAGCAAAACCGCTTTACCCGCTATTGTATTTTTCGGCGCTCGCGTGCGCAAAAACAAACAACAAAGAAAAAACTTCGGAGTGCCAGATGCCAGAAAATGTAGGCTATTTGCAAATAGCACAAATAATTGGTGAGATACTGTATATTAGCGAATTTCCAAGTCTGAACAAGTGTTACTGTCACAAATGCCAAAGACAGGGAGGCACTGTTAGAAGGGCACTTTTGACATTAAAGAGCAAAGGGGCAGGAACCCTCATGTCTTACCACTACGGCGTACCGGCTGTCAATCTTATACCGGTACGTAGTATAGGTGCGTACCGGCTTACTTTCACCTCTGGTGAAATCATTAGGAAACATGGCATTGCATTTCACTCATACGCAGATGATACACAGCTTTATCTCTCTATGAAGCCTAGCGACTGCACTCCGACAACCAAACTCAATGCCTGTCTTGAAGACATTAAAGTTTGGATGTCAAAAAATTTCTTATGCTTGAACTCAGATAAAACTGAAGTTATGATGATTGCCTCTAAACAACTGAAGGACACCTCGCTTCACCATCATAGCTCACTTAGCAGTCCTACACTCTCATTTAGCTCACAAGTGAAAAATCTGGGGGTAATCATTGATCAAGATCTCTCCCTGAATAGCCATGTAAAGCACATTTCTAAAACATCATTTTTTCACCTTAGAAACATTGCTAAAGTTCGGAAGTTCCTGTCCTTATACATGCATTTGTTACCTCCAGACTCGAGTACTGCAATGCTCTGTTCTCAGGGTGCAGTAACACCTGCATTAAAAGTCTACAGCTAATCCAAAATGCAGCAGCTAGAGCACTCACTAGAACTAAGAAATATGAACGTATTTCTCCCATTCTAGCATCTCTACACTTAGCCTGACATAGCCCGACCATAATACTGCTGTTCATCCTTATTCATGGTCTGGAGGTTCTTTAACCTGGCGCGATTATACTGCGGGGGGAGGTCATTCACTTTTGGTTTGAAACAATTGGACAGCTCGTCTAATCAGCGTCGCTTATTGGCCGGTAGACTCTCTACCGATATAAACACGCCCAAGAGGACCGTTCCCAGACCATGGATACGTATGAACATTCGTATTATGGGCAGGCTATGTCAGGCTACTCTACACTGGCTTCCTTCAAAATCCTTCTCATGACGTATAAGGCACTTAATGGCTTAGCTCCTGCATATATTACAGATTTACTTGTTCCATATCATCCAGCAAGACCTCTGAGATCTCAAAATGCTGGCCTCCTTGAAAAAGTGACCATATCTAAAACTACAATTGGGAGAAGAGCTTTTGCCTATCGAGCACCTCTTCTATGGAATTCTATTCCTCCCTACATTCGCGAAGCGGACACTCTCAATACCTTTAAGTCTAGACTTAAAACCTTCCTTTTTGACATTTCCTATAATTAGGAGTGGGCCATGGCATATCACCACCCCTCTTGGGCTTTCCTGGGAGTGCTATCTCTGCTGTTTTTCCAAGGCGGCCACTGACCACCCCCTTCTGGGTTGGTGAGATGCCATTTACCATACCTTAGTTATGCTGCGATAGCCTAGTGCTGCCACCTTCTGCACACTTGCCATCCTGTACAACCCTCTTTCTCCTCTCTCTCTCTCCCTCTCCTCACTCTAGCTAGATTATATGACACATATCATGAAGTGATATCCTCCTAGATTGGCCTAACCCTCTTGTTTCTGTTTCTTTCTGTTTCTCTTGCCTCCTATGCCCCGACGCACTGGCTGAGTGATGAACCTCCCGTACCTCCCTGCCACCAACCCTACCCCACTACGGATGCTGACCAACCCCCCCCGGAGCCACACACCAGGACCATCCTCCCCTTTTCTCTGAGGCCCGTGATGGAACTGGCCTGTTGGCCCCCTGATGACCACTACTTAGATGGCGACCAACACCAAATGAACTCTGATCCCACTCCAATTACTGACTAATCCCACACTCCAACTACTGACTCCATCTCTTGGCCCTGACTGTCACACAAACTATGTGTATATCATCTCTGACTACATTCAGTACTCATACTGTTTTGTGTTAACCATGGTCAATCTATGCATCAGACTTTACGGATACTTTATTAGGCCCCAGGCAGGTAGGCTGAGTCCATGAGGCGTGGATCTGCCCAAGGTTTCTTCCTACATAACAAATTATTTACAAAGCGAGGGAGTTTTTCCTTGCCCCTGATTCTCATGGATGCTTCCCGTACTGTCTGTAAAGCGTCGCGAGACAATGTACTGTATTTGTGCGCTCTACAAATAAAATTGAATTGAATTGAATTGAATTGAATTTTGTAGTACAGGTAAGAAATTCAAACTACTTTCACCCCTGGTGAGGAGAGGTAGAGAAAGAGGAGAAAGAGGGTTGTACACGATGGCAAGTGTGCAGTAAGTGGCAGCACTAGCCTATCGCCGCATAACTAAGGTATGGTGTGTGGCATCTCACCAGCCCAGATGGGGGTGGTCAGTGGCCACTTTGGAAAAACAGCAGAGGTAGTCCTTCACAGGAAAGCCCATGTTGAGTCACATACATAACGCTGGAATATATATATATTATATATAATATATATATACACACTACCGTTCAAAAGTTTGGGGTCATCAAGACAATTTTGTATTTTCGATGATGACATTGACAAGGTGAAAAATAATGATTTTTATTTGAAATAATAATTTTCTCTTTCAAACTTTGCTTTCGTCAAAGAATGCTCCATTTGCCGAAATTACAGCATTGCAGACCTTTGGCATTCTAGCAACCCCAGACCATCACGTTAGCTCCACCATGTTTGACAGATGGCATCAGGCACTCTGCCAGCACCTTTTCAGTTGTTCTGTGAAGAACACAAATGTTCTTCTGTGTGATCCAAACACCTCAAACTTCGATTCGTCTGTCCATAACACTTTTTTCCCCAATCTTCCTCTGTCCAATGTCTGTGTTCTTTTGCCCATATTAATCTTTTCCTTTCATTGGCCAGTCTCAGATATGGCTTTTTCTTTGCCACTCTGCCCTGAAGGCCAGCATCCCGGAGTCGCCTCTGCACCGTAGATGTTGACACTGGCGTTTTGCGGGTACTATTTAATGAAGCTGCCAGTTGAGGACCTGTGAGGCGTCTATTTCTCAAACTAGAGACTCTAATGTACTTGTGTTCTTGCTCAGTTGTGCAGCGGGGCCTCCCACTTCTCTTTCTACTCAGGTTAGAGCCTGTTTGTGCTGTTCTCTGAAGGGAGTACAGTAATTTCCCGCATATAAGCCGCATTGTGTATAAGCCGCAGGACAGTGTTTTATGCAAGTTAAAAAAACAAAACCATATTAACACCATATTAACTGCCCCCCTGTTTTAACCTCATAGCGGAGGAACTTTTGCATAATCAACGTATAAGCCTAATAGTCGGAAAATTACAGTAGTACACACTGTTGAAGGAAATCTTCAGTTTCTTGGCAATTTCTCACATGGAATAGCCTTCATTTCTAAGAACAACAATAGACTGTCGAGTTTCACATGAAAGTTCTCTTTTCCTGGCCATTTTGGGAGTTTAATCGAACCCACAAATGTGATGCTCCAGATTCTCAACTAGCTCACAGGAAGGGCAGTTTTATAGCTTCTCTAACCAGCAAAACTGTTTTCAGCCGTGCTAACATAATTGAACAAGCAGCAGCAGTATTTCACAATTTTGTTCATATTCTTATGCGAACTCCATGGCTGAATATAGGCAAACACAAAAAATAATGTCATGATTTACATCATACAAATATGAACCGAAAAATGGACAAGCTTTTATGGGAGAGTAGTTTTTGCTGTGAAGTCAGTGAAATTTCTAGAGAAACGTAAATATTACTACATTTATCCCAAACAGGGGGGTATTCCTGCAAAGTCGCTAATGATATCGGCGTTTATGTGATGCGTTTATGTTTATGTGAGTTAGACATGAGGCTGAAGCCATTCCATCAACGCAAGTTAGCCGCCCCTGCCTCTCGTTAACTTAAACAAGGCTGCGTGCACGAGCTCAACACTAGACCTAAATAGGTGATTTAGGAATACCTGATGAACTGTCGTAAAATTAAGGCAGAACTAAAAGAATTTTAAGAAAGAAACTTTGATATGCATACGTCATCTGTTGAATTTTGTGTGAAATAACTGAATGTCATATGTTTTATACTAGTAGGCCTACTGGCAATTCATAAAGTTGAAAAGGTGATTGAAATTATATTTTGAATCATAATGTTTGACCATTGCTTGTTGGAACAAATTGACAGTCTCATTGTTCTGTCACAGTAGACTTGCACCTGCGACTGAAATCAATCATTCAATTAAGACGTAGCCTACAACTCCAGACACCACGTGATGGGCCGGCATGTGACACGATTATGCATGCATTTGTTTTTAATTCTCAACTAAAATTATTCCTAATAGATACTTCGAAATATCAATAATAGTTTAGTAAAAAGGGGAATTCATGCATGATCACAGTGTTTGCAAAACCTATCAACCCTTATTTGGTGGGAAAGATTATTAAGCAGGTGTATGGAACCTTTTTTGGTGACTTGTGTTTCTGACTGATTGCATTTTCTGAGACACCGCTTTATAGAGGGTACATCTCAATACATAATTCCTCCGACCTCCTTTCCTCACTTCCAACCTTTCCTGCAACCTAGCCCCTCCTCCCGTGAAGGAAACAAGGAAGGAACGATCGGAGGATGGAGGAATCGAGGGCAGACAAATATAAGAAATGAGATGTCCTCCTGATTCATGCATCACTAGTATGAGACGTCCATTACAGATGACATCTCTGAAACAACCGACCAAAATAAATGCTATCTTCATCCAATATAGCCTATAACAACCACTAAACAATTTTATTCATCATAATGCAATGTAATTAAACCAAGACAATTAAACCATGATCTGTTTTGCATCAGTTTACTTTTGTCTTATAACCACGGACAATGCACATTATAATAAACTTGACTAAACAATCAACTTTCTTGCTGAAGTTGAAGATGTTTTTTTTATTATTTCTAATATGCTTTTTCCTTGATGCAAACAGTGGGGCGATGGTGGCACTACCTGATGCACACACGTTCGTCTTCGGCGGGCCAATGGAGAAACCTCTCTCCATTTTTCCATTTTCCTTTTCCTACCAATCGCTGCGCGGCACCCGCCCATTTCTACCCAATCGGAATGTCCCTGCCTGACGTTTTGCCAGGGAAAGCTTCAAGGTATGTTCATTTTTACTGCCCTTTTTATTAAAATTATTGCGGATACATTTATTGACACGAGTGGCAAGACTTTATAAGTCATCGTAAGTTATCACTAAGCTGTCTACGGTGCAGTGACTTCATGCTTGATATTCCTAAATGAGAATGTTGACGTTAAAGCTACGTTAGCTGTAGCCTAATGCCTAATCTAATGTCAGGTTATCCTTTGTTGACATTGGGTATTTTGTTACAGTAAGGTTGATCCGGTACAGTTCTATGCGGTACAGTACGCTGATCACGGCTTATGTTGGAATGATGCATCAAGCAGTTGAAACCTTCTCTGGTTGCCTTCTTTTGTTTATATCATTTTTTACCTCCATGGTACTTTAGCATAATGCAAGCTAACGTTAATGCATGATGCAGCCTACTCCTGGCAGGCACCCACCCCTGTTTTCTTGTTTAACTTGGCATAATACTATTTGTGATTAATTTTACCTAGTGGATAATTGATGTTTACTAATATTAATGTGGTTGGGGTGAATAAGAAAAAAACATAGTCATCATAATAATAGCTTAAGAGCTGGTGGATAACTAGCCTATTGCAGGTCTAGGCAATGGATGATTAAAATTAGGGAATAGGCCTGCCCATAGGCATACAAAATGACACAAACTCTATAGAAAGGTTAGGCCTACAGTAATAGGCTTACATACACACAGAACAGTGTACAGAAATGGCTAATTATATTGAAATCAAGAGCAACAGGTCAAGAGTTTTACTATCTTTTTATTGAACTATAAAAAGTTGAGTCCAGGCATTGATTATTTGTAACCTGACCCTCCCTGCTTTGTTGTCTCCCTGCCATCTCCAGCCATCAACTCTCCGTCATCTCCTCCATTGTCCTGGCTGCCGCCTCCATCGTCTGCTGTGGTCCAGCCTCTGCCTCCATTGTCTACTCCTGTTGACCAGCCACGTCCATCGTCTGCTCCTGTGGTCCAGCTGCATCTATTGACTGCTCCCGTGGTCCAGCTGGCTCCATTGTCTGCTTCCGTGGCCTTCCAGGCGCTACCTTCATCGCCTGCTGCTGTGGTCCAGCTGCCTCCATCTCCTTCTCCCATGGTCTTCAAGTCGTTTCCTCCATGACCTGTTTCCATGGTCCAACTGTTTGCTTTGCCTGCACCTATAGTCCAGCCGCTTGCTCCTCTGATCCACTCACCTTCACCACTCCTCTCTAAATCCCCTCATCTGCCAGGGTTTTAGCCATCACAGCTGGTAAGCAAATTACCTCAATATTGATTATCCTACACTACTCGTGTGTTGTCAGAGAAAATGTATTTAAGCAATATTTTATTAGTAAATGGAGATGTTTGACTCCCTGTCTTTTCATATATTATTATTTCAGGCTGTAGAGGAAGACAACATTCCAGGAATGGAGAGAGTGGACAGCCCACCAGAGCCACTTCTCTCAGCCAGCCTTCGCCCTGTTATCCCATCTCCAACCCCGGGTCCAGCTCAGTTATCACCTGTCCCAGAGCATAGTAGGACAAGTCTGGCGAGGCAAGCCTATTGACTAGCTACCACTTAACTACCACCTACACCAACACAGCTATTTCCAAAGCCAGCAGCTGTCTCAGCCACATCGTCTTCTATTGCCATCCCCATTTACCCCCGCTTATGTCCTTCCCTGCTCCTGTCGTCTTCACCCTCCCTCAGAGCCAAGCCACTGTTTGCTGTCCACTATTCTCCTGCCCCATTAGTGCACTATAGACCTGCCTCTCCTGACCCACAGAAACACCCCTCGAAAATACTTTTAAAGTCACTGCTATTGTGTATATGTGTGTGCGCGGTGCACACACTATTGTATTTCTATTCTGTGTGTGTCTAGATTCTATGTAAATACATCTGTCCATTCATCTGTGGATAAAGGAAATGAAAACAAAGAAAATTGTAATTGGGTGTTTTATATTTTGTAAGTATTGTGTGTGTGTGTGTGTGTACTACCATATCTCTGTGTGGAAATGCATTCAGAGCAATAAAATATGAATTGTTTTTTCATGTGTCCTCTATATTTTGTTCTATGATGAAACATAGCACAAGTGTCCAATAATCTTGTAATTTTAGAGAAACATTCAATAAACCTCCCACAATCTATATTTAAAAAAAATATGTAGGCCTATTAGAGTAAAGATGTATCAACTACAGATCCATGGAATGTCGAAGGGAATGATAATTTTAGGTAATATTGTGTAATATGAGAAATATTGTCTATTTACGAGGTTAAAAGGAGCAACAAGCATTTATATGCATATTTATACAGGGTGTTTTTGCCCTTTGGATAGATATTCTCTAGATAGTAGCCCTACTGTACATACACTGCAAATCTCATTCAAAGACATGTTATTTGTTTTCTCTGTGAATCTGTGCATTGGATTGTACAATAAAAAAAAAGTGTAGTGCCGCCCTGGTGGTTTGGAGGCAAAATAGATACTGCTGCATGGGATTCAATCAACAGCCTCGTTATTTCTGAAAACTAACAAAATAAATTATTTAGCAACATTTTTTTTATGATAAATGTACCCAGAAAAATGCACCTGCTTCACTACCACCCACTCCATTCCATTTCCTTTCCTTTTCTTCTTCTTTTCCCCTCTTTTCCCTTCTTCCCCTTCCTTTTTCCTTCTTCCCCCCACCAGCTAAACGATTGTTCCCCAGCTTTGGCGCAGTTGGTAGAGGTGCCGTTTGGCAACTGTAGGGTTGCAGGTTCGAGGCCCACTCCGCCTGACCCCATCGAGGTGTCCTTGAGCAAGATGCCTAACCCCAGATTGCTCCCGGTGAGCAGGTTGGTGCCTTGCATGGTTGCCTCTACCACTGGTGTGTGAATGGGTGAATGTGAGGTATACATTGTAAAGTGCTTTAAGTGCTCGTAGGAGTAGAAAAGCGTTATATAAATACAGTCGATTTACCATTTACAGTCATTTGAACTCCCTTTTCGCAAATAGCAAACTCGTTTTTTTTTTTTATTGGATGTTGAGGTGACAGAATGGGAGGGCATTTAAACTTTTTAGACTCTTGATTCAAGCCAATGAACGCACGTTCCCGCTGTTCGCGCTTCCGCATTTTCTCCACAAAGGATACACCTGTGCTTCCTCGCTTATCGGACCTTTCTCCTCTCTCCTCCGCCCTCGTTCCTCTCTCCTTCTTGCAGCAATTAGAGAATTGAGACATCCTCAATGACGTTGAGCCTTAAACAATTTCCGGGGCACATGTACGGAGGACAGAGGACCGAGCCCGAGAAAGCATATTGATATGTACCCTAAGCCTTGCAGTTAACCTGCCACGGAGCTGGTTAGTTTGGGAGCATATGTTACCCCAGCAACTCAGCTGCGATAACTGTTAGCGAGAGTAATGGAACCGAACTTACACTAAAACTATTGCGGCTTAGTGAATAGCTCGGTTGATGGAATACCCCCCAAACAGGACACCTCAGTAAACACAGAAAGAAAGACTTAATTTAAAATGTAAAAAAAGTTGGTTTTCATAGGGAGAAATGGCGTTATGGATGTGACATTATGGACGTGACATTTGGAAAAACCTGCCAAAACTATACAAACAATTGTGAATGGTGGATTTTAACCTGTAACAACGAAAATAGTAATATAAAAGTAGAAAATAGTGTGTTATCACCCACTTATGCCCTTTATAAGCCCCTCCATAGACCATGGTCAATGTATGCATCAGACTACTGACTGTACGGATACTTTATCAGGCCCCTGGCAGGTGGGCTGAGCCCATGAGGCACGGATCTGCCCAAGGTTTCTTCCTAAAAATGAATTATTAGTAAGAGTTTTTCCTTGCCCCTGTTACTCATGGGTGCTCCCTGTACTGTCTGTAAAGTGCCACTAGACAATGTACTGTATTTGAGCGCTACAAATAAATTGAATTGAAATTGAATATGACCTAATTTCCCCCTGGTGTCTATGTCCATGCTTGTGTGTTTTCGTTGTTTGTCTTCGTCCCCTTGGCACGACTGGGCGGGCGTACGTGGGGCGGTTTCTTCTTCTTGCCTTTCTTTTCTCCCTTTCAATGTCTGGTTTTTGATTGTGTGTTGTTTAAGGAGTTTGGGTGGGTGTGGACTTTGTTTTCTGTGGATGAGGGTGAGTAGTTCTGATTTATACTCAGTTTGATATTCTTTACATTGTATGTGTTTCTGAGTATGTGATCTAATCTTATAGTTCTTAATAAACATTTGATCACAAAAAAATGACTTGCATGTATGCATGCATGTGCATGCCGTTGGGTGGAGAAGTTGCACAGAGAAGTGCTCTGTTGTGCTAAACTGCAATTGTCACTATGTGTGACTGTGTGAGAGACAAATAAAGAAATAAATATCACATCACTTAGCAAGACAAATATACATACTCAAACCAGGGAACACCATACATGAACACATGGAAAGACCTTATTCTTTTAAAAACAAACCAAAACACCTTATTCTTTTAGAATAAAATTGACAGGGCTTGAATACAAAAACACAGCCATGTGAATCTTTGTGGCACTGAATATAGCAGTTGTTGACTGAATGTCATGATTTGCTGAAATGTAAAGCTATTGCAGTTCAATCTGAATCAGTTGTACACAACCTCATATTACTCATTCTCTATATCTTCTCTGCTATTTTGTCATTTTTGACAGTGTAATAGCAAGTAACACAACTGTGCTGTGCTGAACAAGGCAAAAACAAGCTTAATCCCAGGAAGCAAGCAGCCTTCCAGTTGATGCTGACACAGATGAAGTACTTAGTTCAACCCATCTTAGATCCCAGCAGGTCCTGGTGAATTAATGAGCCTACTGCCCAGCGTAGAGTGATCCATTACTTCCTCTAATTAGAAATAATAATCCTGATTATTACACTACTTAGCCACTGTAGACAAAGATGGATGAGTGTGCGCTCAAATGATTCATGATTTTCAAAATTCTAAGACCATACTGAGTCAGCCTGTCACTCTCCACTGTGGCAGGCCTGAAGGTTTGTGGTAAGTCATTACAGTTGGTCAGAGCAGCAGGTTGCAGTCAACAACCACCCCTGTCAAAATGCTTACACACATATAATGTACATGGCTGTTCCAGTGTCCACAGGTGACCCTGCAGTAGTAGTTTTGGCCCCTATAGTATATGCTGTAGAAAAACTTGTCACTGATTGTATCCTATATGCATTCAAACCATTTTATGATAAAATATCCTTCACCTGCCTCCTTTGTGTTTGTGTTGTGTATGTAATGCATTGTATTTTACATCAAAATAATAAAAAAAAACTAGTCCATACATGCATGATCATATATTTTGGATTAAATCCCATTGTGTGATTGGCTGTGATTGGCAAGTATTCTGTACCTGAAATACAAAACATTTCAGACTATGTGTAGGAGCATCCAAATAGATCAGCTTATAAGCAGAGTCTCATTTACATACTGAAAGGAGGGTACATAATATTAAGACATATTAAAACATGGGTGTCAAACATATATATCTCAGGGGATGGATCCAGCCATCCACATAATTTCAAGCATCTTAATTCAAAAAGGTAAAAAGAATTATAACTATACCTGCTTGAAAATACTTTAAATTATAATTAGCTAATTTCATCAATGAAGTACTTGTATGGAAAACAAATGAAAAAAGAAATTTGGTATATCATAAAAAAACTCAGCTAATAGATTTATTCTTAAAAGTGGTCACTTTTGCATTTTCCAGTGTTGCTATTAGAATCATATGATCCAACTGAAAGTTATGCATCAGCTGTTGTCTGTATAAGATGCTCATTAATCTTGACACATTTTTATATTGTTTATACAATATATATA
>JAODXP020000012.1:16351210-16355541 GCA_027497455.2 Sardinella longiceps | reverse complement strand
GTGTGTGTGACAGTCTATAGTTTACATGCTGGTGCCTTTGTGGTTGATGGTTAACCCCATAAATACCCCATATATTATGTGCTTCTCACCTGCCCTCAGGTGATGTTTACGTTGTGTGAGATGTAGGTTAACACTGAGTAATGGGTTTACCTGCTGCCAAGGTAATGTTTGTAGAGTGTGACATGTTTGGGTACGATGGTGGCTTTGCATCGAGTAAGCATCCCCTTTCGGACTCTGATTCTCATGTTCTAAACACCTCCTCCAGGACCTCACGCATTCTGATTCTCGTGTTCTACTCTCTCTCTCTCTCTCTCTCTCTCTCTCTCTCTCTCTCTCTCTCTCTCTCTCTCTCTCTCTCAATTCAATTCAATTCAATTTAAGAAGCTTTATTAGCATGACCATAGTGTTATACGGTATTGCCAAAGCATTGAAGTGTACAATACTCTCTCTCTCCATCGCTCTCCCTCCCTCTCTCTCTTTCTCTCTCTCTCTCTCTCTCTCTCTCCCTCTCTCTCTCTCTCTCTCCCTCTCTCTCTCTCTCTCTCTCTCTCCTCCAGGAGCGTTCCTCATCCCGTACACCATCATGCTGGCGGTAGCTGGAATTCCTCTGTTCTTTCTGGAGAGTTCTTTAGGCCAGTTTGCCAGTCAGGGTCCAATCAATGTGTGGCGGGCGGTGCCAATACTTCAAGGTGAGTGACACGTGGGGTCGGCACTTGGAAAGGTCAAAGGTTACCTCTTTGGTCTTGTTTGTTCACCTTGACCTAAAGGGTGGAAATCTATAGTCATCTTCTACAGTCATCTATTCAAGCATTCCTCAGGATCACTCCATAACCTTTAAGTGGCCTACAGACTGATGCCTCACTGCGTGTGTGTGTGTGTGTGTGTGTGTGTGTGTGTGTGTGTGTGTGTGTGTGTGTGCGTGTGTTTAGGGTTGTTGAAAACATTTCCATCGGTGTGTCCATGACCTCATATTTGAAACACTCAGTGTGTCACTGTGTCAGGGTCTTGACTAACTTGGTCAACCTCGTAAAATCTAATGTGTGTGTTCATGTGTGTAAAGTCTGGTGACCCATTAGAAACTGTGCTGCTGGTAAGGCAGTAGTTATGGTGTGTAAAAGAGTGCTGTGCAACAGGGTGGATCTTTTCTTACCCAGCTTAGATGTGATAAATGATAACCCTGTGGTGAACTCTTGTGAACACGTGTGTAGCCTTAGTCGTTCTTACCGCATTTGGGTTTCGAACCTGCCACTCCATCAACTACAACTAACCCATGGCATGGGAGCAGAATACTCTAACCACTGAGCTGAAAATCCCAGGCGTCAAACTCAGCGGTTAGAGATGTTCTTGAAAGATAGGGGATGTGACACATGCTGCCGCCAGCTAGCCGAGCTACTTAGCATCCGTTACACATGCATCAAAATCAGTCAGAATCAGATTTATTATAGCCATTTCAACAATATTACAACAATACAGTTGATAGGAATATGTTTTGGTGTGCTCACAGATAACACATACATATACAACACTTACAGCAACATATACAACACAACCACATGCAAGACATAATGCATTGCACAAGGAGTACAGAAATGACTGCAGAGTGATATAAAGTGAGGTAGTTCATAAAGTGCTTTGTGCTTGAGGCATACCCGTGACCATACCGGTGCAAACAGTGCTTGATATGATGCCATATTCCAGTGACGGATAGTTTGGGGGTATGTAGTGTTTCTGAAGCGTGATGCATGCCTCCATTGCAGGGGTTGGAATCACCATGGTGATGGTGAGCACGCTGGTGGGCATCTACTACAACGTGATCATCGCCTACAGCCTCTTCTACCTGTTCGCCTCCTTCCAGTACCCTCTGCCCTGGAGCTGCACCTCCTGGTACGGAGACAACTGCACCCTGTCTCCAAGAGGTAGGTCCTGCTACACACAGTTAAACAGATCTACAAGGCCAAGAAAAGACGAGTTTGGTTCCAAAAAGCTATAAAAGCCAAATCCTTTATTTTCAGAAGATGAATGTGATTCCTGCTCACTGTCTTAAGCAAGGTCGATTGACCGAAGCGGTGTAATAAATATGCTTTTCTTGCGACAGTGTGGACAGTGGAGTGAGTCTACATTCATCTTCAAGTTATAGACCGTTGGTTACCTCCGGCGCACCTGTTAGAAGAGGTGTGCAAAGAAGTTCATTGACTTTGAAATTCATTTTCAGAAATCCTTTTGTTGATATTTTCATTTTTGTACCTACTTTTGGGTTACTTTAACTTCACAAAATAAAATCAAGATAATTTAAGTTTGTTCAATAATTACTGAAATAAACAATTAAAAAGCCTGACTTCTGAATATTTTCAGAAATTGATTTATAGTGTTTTGGAACCAAGCTCCTCCTCAAATCTAAGGGAAACCTTCATTAGGATTAGTCACTACTTAAGTTGATAAAAGGAATACATGTTTTACATTACTTGCAAACATTTGCCAGTGTGAATGGCATTGTGAGGCGTGGGCCCACATTACAGAAACTTCCAAACTCTGAAATCCTATCTTTGAGTTTCTTAACTTGAAGAGCAGTTAGGATCTTTACTGTAATGTGGGCCCTGGAGCCTTAGAACTCGGTCAGGAATGTGTGACAATAGAATCCTTACAGTCAAGAGGCGACTGAATGACTTCCTACTCCAGAGGAACCTGTTCTTCCAGTCCCAGTACTGCTGCAGATACTGTAGACCTACTTCTAGTGTTTCCTTATCCATGGCTAACTGAAAGAGCTGCTGGATTCCTACCTGCATGTCTCTGGAGACGATAAGCTTGCAAACACACATGTTTATGTTTAGTCTACCGCAGTACCCATGGACTGTCTACCACAGACTGATTGTTTTATGTTTGTCTGTGTGTAGCCTATGTCTGCCTTTGGATTCATTTTAAGTGATTTGGCATTTGTGTTGGAAAATGCACTATATTTATTAGATATTATTTAAGCAATATCACACGAGAGGGAGTAGTGTTGGTGCAGTGTTGAGTGGACATTGCCATGGTTGTAGGTCAGCCGGAGGCACAAAGCCGAAATCTGAGTAATGCTAACACAAATTGTTTACTTTCTATAGCCACTTTGCACTTTTTTGTCATTTTGTTGCCTAGACAACACAGAAAATAAACCATAACTTAACCTAACACATAAAAATAAATGACTTCCTTACTTTCCTGTATTCAACACATCTGCCTGGGTCAGTGATTTTCTGTCTGTCTGTCCTCAACAGTTTGCACCAATGAGAGTGTCAGCTTCAATGGCAGTCTGCTGTGGACCAATGAGAGCGTGAGCTTCAACTCCAGTGTGGATGCTGAGAACTGCTCATTGGCCAGTGTCCCAAACTCACCGCCTAGCAGCCCCAGTGAACAGTACTGGGAGTGAGTAGACATACAGGCTAGCTGTCTGTGTGTGTTAGCGGCTAATAGCCCCTGTGTGTGTGTGTGTGTGTGTGTGTGTGTGTGTGTGTGTGTGTGTGTGTGTGTGTGTGTGTGTGTTTTTGTACTAATGTAGATGTCACTGTTCTAAGTGAATGTGTGTGTGTACGTGTGTGTGTATGTGTATGTATTAATATAGATCTCTGTTCTAAGTGTGTGTTCGTGTGTGTGTGTGTGTGTGTGTGTGTGTGTGTGTGTGTGTGTGTGTGTGTGTGTTAGCGACTGTACCCCCTGTGTGAGTGAGTGTGTGTGTGTGTGTGTGTGTGTGTGTGTGTGTGTGTGTGTGTGTGTGTGTGTGTGTGTACAAATGGAGATCTCCCTGTGTGTGTGTGTCTGTGTGTACTAATGTAGATGTCACTGTTCTAAGTGTGTGTGTGTGTGTGTGTGTGTCGTGTGTGTATGTGTATGTATTTATGTAGATCTCTCTGTTTTAAGTGTGTGTGTGTGTGTGTGTGTGTGTGTGTGTGTGTTAATGTAGCTCTCTCTTGTAAGTGTGTGTGTGTGTGTGTGTGTGTGTGTGTGTGTGTTAATGTAGCTCTCTCTTGTAAGTGTGTGTGTGTGTGTGTGTGTGTGTGTTAATGGTTAATGTAGCTCTCTCTTGTAAGTGTGTGTGTGTGTGTGTGTGTGTGTGTGTGTGTGTGTGTGTGTGTGTGTGTGTGTGTGTGTACTAATGTATGTATCTCTCTCTGTTCTAAGTGACTTTGTTCTGAAGCGTACCCCATCCATGGATGAGACTGGGCCTGTGGTGTGTGTGTGTGTGTGTGTGTGTGTGTGTGTGTGTGTGTGTGTGTGTGTGTATACTAATGTATGTATCTCTCTCTGTTCTAAGTGACTTTGTTCTGAAGCGTACCCCCTCTATGGATGAGACTGGTCCT
>JAODXP020000012.1:16291210-16346210 GCA_027497455.2 Sardinella longiceps | reverse complement strand
CAGTTGTAGTATTCAGTTGCTTTACCGTTTATGTAGAATTTTGCCACTGTAATTTGCCATTAATCATTTCAAGCAAGTATTTTCTCTGCAATGAGAAAAAATTCTCAAACAAATGTGTTAAAGCGGAAAGTAGAAGATTCAAGATTCATTTATTGTTACACTTGATCCTGTGTGTATGAGGTGAATCTTGTGTTTGTTGTGTTGGAGGGGACAAGGCAAAGCCTGTGCCCAGTTGAGGAAGAAGTAGGCGGGGTCAGACACTGGGCCATTGGTAGTGAGGTCATGCTCTGCTGGGGCTTCAGGATTCTCAGCTCTGGCTGGTGTGGTGGTGACTAGTAGTGCCTCCTCTACTGCCCCCTGGAGGTTGAAACCACTAGGGCCACCACATCTCTGTTCCACAATCTGTGGGAGGAGGGCAGAGCAGTAGGTGAGATCCCCTTAGTGCTTCAGTGTTTGTGGAGAATGATTAGTTATCATTGATTACTTACACTAGCTCTTGTTGATGCTCTTGAAACTATGAATACTTCTTAGTTTGAAACCTTTCACTTTCACTAATAGCTTTGGTCAAAGACACAGCAGGTATTTACTGTCAGATGAGCATTTTTGGCAGTTGTTGCATCCATGATGATGGACAGTTATATCACTTTATTTTGTCTTGTTTTGGCTAAGGGCAGTCCTTTCCATAAGATTTAGTCTCCAATCTGCTGGCACAAATATAGCAGCATGCCATGGGCAGTGTTCCCAATATGACTTGCTGGACGATTTAAGCTAGTATTTACTCCTCTGACTTGTTGAGTGAGGTTGGTGACTGACTCTTACCCTGGTTGATGCCGAGGCCGCTCTTGAGTGTGCTGATCAGGGGGTATTTGCCCTGTCCGCAGAACGTGCCGCTGAAGTCATCCAGATCCAAACTCCAAACCAAAGCTCCACCAAACTGGTTCTCCTTCAGCCACTCAATCTGAAAGCAAGCCCGGTTTTAGTCATTATAGCCCACTCTTTGGGGCATGAGATCAACATGTAAACTGACTTTACCAATCTTATTGGTCCCCCATCTGTTGCTCCTGCACCCTTCTCCTAACCCTAACCATAAGTCATCTAGAGATATATTCATTTTCCCTGTCTTATTTCATGCTAGTCCTTACCTTAGCCTGGTAGCTCTTGACGTTGTCGTAGCCGACCCAGGAGAGCTGACTGTTGTAGGCATAAGGCACCATCTGAACTGCATCCCAGGCCTGAGTGGCACCAGCCTTCAGGAAGCTGCAGATCTGTGTGGGGAAACAAACAGGTTCAGTCTGAGTGGCACAGAGTCAAACACAAACCTTAACAAACATGTAATTTCTGTCTGTGAGGGTGTATCCTCAGTGTCTAGCCTGACCGTTGCTTTCCTACAGCACGTACAGGTACTTCTGCTCAATTTTCATTTCCCTCCACAACTCAGTCTAGGATTCTAGCCATTGATCTTGTTCATCAAGCCCGAGCCAAGATCCCAGACTGAGAAGCGTGGACCGAGGGGCTGGTTATAAAAAAGCTATTCTGTGTCACACAAGCCTCAACAAACTAGTAATTTCTGTCTGTGAGGGTATAACCTCAGCAACTGTGATGACAGAGATGTAGTGTAGTGCAGATGTTCGTATAGCCTCATCTATACACATTGCCCTGTCTCAAAGCTTAGCCCACATATTTGCTGCATAACCCCACACTGCCCAGCCCAACATTTTCCTGGACTTAAGCCAGCAAATTATTGTAATTCCAACAGCAAATAGATATTCTTTATTTTTTATGAAGGGCAGCTGAAATGCAGCAAGCAAGCAGAACCTCACCTCATAGTAGGACCAGAATCCAGCTTTCCTGGTGTAAGTCCCAGCGGGTGCGGGTCCGTTAGCGGGAGCACCAACACCAGTGTTGGAGGCGCTGGCGAGAGTGAAGGTGCGGCCGTAGGTGGGGAAACCAACCAGCAGCTTCTCAGCAGGGGCACCCTGGCTCTTCCAGTAGTTCATAGCATAGTCCTAATCAGAGGGAACACAGTAGAGCAGTCATGTGTGTGTGTGTGTGTGTGAGAGAGAGAGACTCAGGGGCACCCTGGCTCTTCCTGTAGTTCATGGCATAGTCTTAATCGGAGGTAACACAGTAGAGCAGTCATGTGTGTGTGTGTGTGTGTGTGTGTGTGTGTGTGTGTGTGTGTGTGTGTGTGTGTGTGTGTGAGAGAGAGAGACTCAGGGGCACCCTGTCTCTTCCAGTAGTTCATAGCATAGTCCTAATCAGAGGGAACACAGTAGAGCAGTCATGTGTGTGTGTGTGTGTGTGTGTGTGTGTGTGTGTGAGAGAGAGACTCAGGGGCACCCTGGCTCTTCCTGTAGTTCATGGCATAGTCTTAATCGGAGGTAACACAGTAGAGCAGTCATGTGTGTGTGTGTGTGTGTGTGTGTGTGTGTGTGTGTGTGTGTGTGTGTGTGTGTGTGTGTGAGAGAGAGAGACTCAGGGGCACCCTGTCTCTTCCAGTAGTTCATAGCATAGTCCTAATCAGAGGGAACACAGTAGAGCAGTCATGTGTGTGTGTGTGTGTGTGTGTGTGTGTGTGTGTGAGAGAGACTCAGGGGCACCCTGGCTCTTCCTGTAGTTCATGGCATAGTCTTAATCGGAGGTAACATAGTAGAGCAGTCATGTGTGTGTGTGTGTGTGTGTGTGTGTGTGTGTGTGTGTGTGTGTGTGAGAGAGAGAGACTCAGGGGCACCCTGTCTCTTCCAGTAGTTCATAGCATAGTCCTATCAGAGCACCAGACAGCAGTGCATTACGGCAGATATTACTTACCAACATGTCATCTAGATAGATCTAGTTAAGGTCATCTAGATACATGTAGATAAAATAAGATAGATAGTGTGTGTGTGTGTGTGTGTGTGTGTGTGTGGGAGTGTGTGAATGAGACTCACAATGCTGTAATAGATGTCTATTCCCTTGTCAGCAGGTCCTATATAGAGAGGGCTGTTCTCCCCAGTGATGTGTTGCCAGGACCCATGGAAGGCGTAGGTCATCACATGGATATAATCAAGAGTCCTGACAAACACACACAACATATATTAAGAGAATTAAGACAGGTATGGAGAAGTGCAGTAAGACACGTATGAAGATCTAATACAAGTACTGTAGAAGCCCCCAAGCCAGGTGAAGAGACCTAAAAGAGCTATAGGGCCCCAAGCCAGGTAGAGGTAGGGGACTCACTGTGTGTGTGTTAGTGTGTGTGTGCGTGCATATGTGTGTGTGTGTGTGTGTGTTCGTGCACTGAAGCGGACTCACTGGCCGATCTGAGGGACCTGGTATCCAGAGTCGATGGTTCTCTTGCTGGCGGAGACGGCAGCCGTTAGCATCAGACGAGGACGGTTGGTGCTCTGGGCCTCTGACTCAAAGGCAGACAGCAGCTCCTGTGTGTGTGTGAGTGAGTGTGTGTGTGTTTGTGTGTGTATGTGTTTGAGTGAGTGAGTGTGTGTGTGTGTGTGTGTGTGTGTGTATGTGTGTGTGTGTATGTGTTTTAGTGTGTGTGAGTGTGTTTTGGGGTGGGGGGGGGCAACATCATCAGTCAAGGAAAGAAAGCAAGCTGTAACCACAGCTAAATCTCAATGTCTACCCTAAACCTTCAGGCCTACCCAAAAGACTTCATGGCATAAATGGACCTCATAATAGTAACTTAAGTGACCCTCTTTCTCTCTCTCTTTCTCTCTCTCTCTCTCTTACACACACAGCCTGACCTGGGTAAGGGTGGTGAAAAGCTCCTTGTCATTAGCAGGACTGCCGTTGGATCCGGGGAACTCCCAGTCGACGTCCAGCCCATCAAAGCCATACTGCCTCAGGAACGTGATCACAGAGGAGATGAACGTCTGACGACTGGCAGCGCTAGAAACCATATCAGAGAATCTGGCCAAGGAGGGACATTGGAAGACAAGAAACAGATCAGATGAGGGGAGAGAGAGAAGAGAGAAAGATAGAGAGAGAGAGAGAGAGAGAGAGAGAGAGAGAGAGAGAGAGAGAGAGAGAGAGAGAGAGAGAGAGGTCATTCCAGGAGTGTGAAAGGATGTATTGATATTGAAACATAAGTTTGTCTTCAGTGAAGGCCCTGTGTCCATGTGCCCAGTGATGAGTATTTTTTTTTTCAGTACTATAAAAGTTTCAGTACTGCTCCTATGAAGTACAGTTGGCACACAAAAAACCCTTTACTCTTTAGTCATTGTAATATAAAAGACTAGCCACTAGAGGGAGGCAGAGAGAGAGAGAGAGGGTCTGGAAGTCTGGAAATTGACAGCATGTTACTGTAAAATACAACCATGGTGGAGGTCACTTCTGTTTGGCATGATGACCAGTACAGCTACAGACCTTTGAGAGGATTTCATTTTCTTTTGAATTACAGAACTATAGTTTTGAGTTGTAGACATTAGAGAGGTTTTGAATGGCAGACCTGACAGATTTTGAGTTTCAGATCTTAGAGAGGTATTGACTTAGACCTTTAGGTGTAAAGTTATATAGACCATAGAGAGGTTCTGAATGACAGATATAGAGGTTTGTAGATACAGACCTGGAAGCAGTTACTTTGCTGGCTCCACCAATGGCCATAAGAGTCTTCAGGTTGCTGTTCCTGTGGAGTAGATGCATCGAGAACACAGGGGTGAAACGCAGGGCTGATAATCAGTAGAAGTCAAAAAGATGAGAAGGTTCTGGTTCGGTGTTTGGTATTTTTTGCCCTCGACGGTGCCTTCCAGGCAGCGCGGCCTTCAAGGCACTACTCCACTCAGTTTAGGGTTAGGATGAGGGTTAGGAATAGGGTAAGGGTAGTGCCTTTTAGGCTGTGCTGCCTGGAAGGTGCCGTTGGGGGCAAAAAACACCATTGAGCTTCTGGTTCAGATTGACCTTAGACTGGGGTGCAGACAACCCTACTTTGGGCAGTTAAGACTTTAAATCGAAGCCAACTGATATAAATATAATTTAGTAGCCTAGAAATCTAGACGTACTGTACTCTCGCGGTGGCAAATAAATTTGCTCAGCCAGTATGTCTGGTAGCAAGCCATAGGGAATTTGATTGGTTGAACATCGTTGTTCACACTCTATGTATTTACTGCGGGCTTTGCTGAAAACAACGGTCTTTTGAATTGGTATATTTGTCCATTCCTCTGATTGCATGCAGAAGCAGTTTGAAAGATAACTGCCATGCCCGCCCACAACTGAATTCGGTCTGTCTAACGTTGCCAGACTATACATTCTATTGTTATAAGATGGCTTGCCAGGCTAGTCATTTAGTTTGATGAAAATGTTTTGCCCTCTTTGCAGTGGAATCTCACTGGTTCTTGAGAGCCTGGAACTGGGAGAAGAATCTCTCGTCGTCCCAGGCGGTGGTCTTGATCTGGTTGTTCTCCATGGTGGCGAAGGCGTAGATGAGGTGGTTGCACAGGCAGGGGTCGATGTCGGAGGGCATATACTTCCCTGCTCCAGGCCTGTACTGACCCCAGTTGGTGAAGTAGCAGGACAGGATGTAGGAGGATCCTGCCAATAAGAGGACAAAAATGATTGCAGCCAATTATTTACACAAGCGGCCATTTTATTATTTTGATATTTGTTTTTGTTTTTTTGACAATAGAGAGAGAGAGATCTACACATGCAACAGGAGAGCCAGAGAGAGAGAGAGAGAGAGAGAGAGAGAGAGAGAGAGAGAGAGAGAGAGGCTACACATGCAACAGGAGAGCCAAGAGAGAGAGAGAGAGAGAGAGAGAGAGAGAGAGAGAGAGAGAGAGAGAGAGAGAGAGAGAGAGAGAGAGAGATCAACACATGCATCAGGAGAGCCAATCAAGAGAGAGAGTGATCTGCACATGCATCAGGAGAGCCAATCAAGACAGATAATGCTTACCTAGCTGCACATGCAGCAGGAGGGCCAATCCTAGTGCACACAGAGTAGAAAGATCATAGCATATTTATTCACTTATTTGGACACACTTTGGGACATTAGGCAACATTATTCGGCTACTACCTTATAGTCACTCTGATGGTTAAATGTCTCATTACAGGATGAAAGAAAGTTCGTTAGGCACCCTCCATCGCCTATTGATACTTTTACAGGCACTTGCAGTTTGAAAACGTGGACACAATAAGATAATGTTACGCACGCACAAAACCAGCTCTTCAATTCAACGTACAGATTTCATTTTTTCCTTTCTGACTGTTACATAAGTATCTTACAAATAAGATGACAAAACCCACTGTGAATACACATGAAATTGACACTGACATATCTTAAAAAAAACATTTGTTAAATATATTTGGGTTTTGACAGTCAGGGGACATAAGTGAGTGAAAGATACTTACCGACGCAAATGAGAAGCTTGCCCATGGTGCCTCTGTGCAGAGAATAATGACACTCATGTTCTTATATGTCCCACCACTAGTGCTTCTTATCGCCCAATCTCTCCCAAGAACATTTACTCTGGCGCTGAAACAATTCCCTCAGAACTTAGAGCTCTTTCATCAGTACAGTACGTCTGCAGGTGTTTGTCCACGGCCAGCTTAGCCCTGTACTCTTTCTGTAAGAGCCACCATAGATAGTGTGTCCTTGAGTTCAGACAGGGCCGTCGCAACAGGACAGGCAAACCTTACCAGGCAATTGCCTGGGGCCCCAGACTGAAAGGGGCCCCCAAAATTGACTGTTTAACCATTTTAGTGCTTTAGACTAGAATTAGACAACTGTTCAATACAAATAATTATGTTGAAGATGCTTGAAGTGAAGATGTGGTTCATGTAGGTGTTTATGGGGGGTGAAGGGCCCCCATGTCCTGTTTGCTTGGGGCCCCCTAAGTACCTTGAAACGGCCCTGTCACAAAGTAGACTGTAATGGATGCAATGAGTTTACTCTCATGACTCAGTTACTGGAATAGTGTATGTTGTTGTGGATGGCTAGGCAACTTTTTACCACAGTTTGAGGTATCTTATGTTTGTTTGTTTGTTTGTTTGTTTGTTTGGGTTTTTTTTTTTTTTTTAAAAAAACTAGTTGCAGCATGACATTGCTATGTTTTTGCTCTCAGACATTAGCATGTTTTAGTAGTTTGGTGTATTTTTGACTGACAGCCTTTGGGGAGGGGGGATATCCTACCCCATGAACAGGTCGTCTGAAGGACAAGGGAGTCCTGTGGATAACCACAAAGGTTTTTAAAGAACACTTATGTAATGTAGGTCGTTTTTTTATCACTGTGTGTAAACAGAATGTGTTTTAACTGACTGATCTTGTATGTGGTCATGCCGAGTCTTTTTTTGCACAAATATGTTGGCAGCATCTTTAATCTGTAATTTCAGTAATAAGTCAGAAATTGTTTTCGTGATGCAAATTTTCCACTAAATTTATACAATTGGGATCCTTATGAAACTTACAAATGCAGAGGAACAAAAAAAGAAAACCAAAGAAGCCCAAGATTTATTTATTTATTTTTATTTTATTTTCTGATGTTATGCAAACGGATATGTTATGATGGAAAGATCCAGAAGGAGCCGGATCTGAGGGCATGGTCTTATTTAAGCCCAGTTGCAGCAGGAGCAGGAGGTGTCGAACACCAGACCAGTGGCGCAGTGCTGGGTGTAGGTCCTGCCGCCGGCGCACTCGTAGAAGGTGCTCTTGCTGGTGGGGTCGGGGTACATGCCGTTGCTCTTGCCGGCGCAGAAACCGCTTCCGCCGCTGCTGCTGCCTCCGCTGCTGCTACCTCCGCTGCTGCTACCACCGCTGCTGCTGCCGCCACCACCCTGGGGCTGGGGAGCGGCGTGGGCGGTGGGGGTCACGGGGGCCAGAGGCTTGGTGCGGGAGGCGCAGTCTGGAGGAGGAGAGAAGATGTAAGGGGCCAAAGTGAGTGACTCAGCATTTTTTTATGATTAAAAATTAAATGTTTTTTTTTTCTGGAGCATGTCTACATTCCCAGGTACTATGTTCCACCTTGTAGGAACGGGAACATCTACTGCTGGGCTCTAGCTAGGGAACGGGGAACATCTACTGTACCTGCTGGGCTCTGCTAAGTGGAACGGGAAACATCACTGTACCTGCTGGCTAGCTGGAACGGGAAACATCTACTGTACCTGCTGGGCTCATAGCTAAGTGGAACGGGGAAACATCTACTGTACCTGCTGGGCTCTTAGCTAAGTGGTTAACCCGTTTGTCTCCCATACTGTGGGTGGGTTGGAGTTATGGGATGACCATGGATTTTTACCTGCCCTTTTGAAGAGTAATTAATTTCATGCATTGCTAATTAAAGTGGAGTGAACTTGACTATCTTTAGCCTAGCGGATGTTGCTAATTAGCATCAGCATCAGGGCAGAATGACCTTGACTGTCTTTAGCCAACAGTGGATGTTGCCAATTAGCATCAGGGCAGAATGACCTTGACTATCTTTAGCCCATAGTGGATGTTGCTAATTAGCATCAGGACAGAATGAACTTGACTATCTTTAGCCTATAGTGGATGTTGCTAATTAGCATCAGGTCAGAATGACCTTGACTATCTTTAGCCCATAGTGGATGTTGCTAATTAGCATCAGGACAGAATGACCTTGACTATCTTTAGCCCATAGTGGATGTTGCTAATTAGCATCAGGTCAGAATGACCTTGACTATCTTTAGCCCATAGTGGATGTTGCTAGTAGCATCAGGACAGAATGACCTTGACTATCTTTAGCCTAGTGGCTATGGCTTCCATGAAGCCAATGCTAGTTCTGTTTATTAGCTTAGCTCCATGGGGCTTTTAGTTGAATGAGGCTGCAGTGTGACTCACTGGCTCCAGTTCCCAGGCCGCTCTTGATGGTGTTGATCAGGGGGTATCTGCCCTGTCCGCAGAAAGTGCCGCTGAAGTCATCCAGATCCAAACTCCAAACCATGGCTCCACCAAACTGGCTCTTCTTCAGCCAATCAATCTTAGAGAACACAAATAAAAGAGTTAAAATGCTTTTTAATTCCTCGCTTTCTAACAGCCATGGAAAGCTATCAATCTGTTTGTCTATCTATCTTACCTGGAAGCCATAAAGACTGGCATGGAGAGCTACTGATCTGTCTTTCTATCTTACCTCAGGCAGGAAGCTCTTGGAAGGTTATCAATCTGTCTATCCATTTTATCTCAGCCTGAAGCTCTTGAAAAGCTATCAATCTTTCTGTTTATCTTACCTTAGCCTGGAAGCTCTTGACGTTGTCGTAGCCGACCCAGGTGAGCTGGCTGTTGTAGGCGTAGGGCACCATCTGGACAGCATCCCAGGCCTGAGTGGCTCCAGCCTTCAGGAAGCTGCAGATCTGCACAGGGAGGTAACATGAATAATCAAAAGCATGCAGCAAGAGTTGAAGGTACAGATCTGTGCAGGGAACATGAATAAACAACAACATGCAGCCAGAGTTGGGGAGGCTGGGAGAACCTAACATCAGTCTGATGAAGGGCAAGTGATCCCAAAACTTTTCTACAAAGTTAACATCAGAACATCTCCACCATTTGCACAGTAGCATGGAAATAGACCACATAGTAGGCCCAGAATCTTCACCATTTGCACAGTAGCATGGAAATAGACCACATAGTAGGCCCAGAATCTTCACCATTTGCACAGTAGCATGGAAATAGACCACATAGTAGGCCCAGAATCTTCACCATTTGCACACCAGCATGGAAATAGACCACATAGTAGGCCCAGAATCTTCACCATTTGCACAGTAGCATGGAAATAGACCACATAGTAGGCCCAGAATCTTCACCATTTGCACACCAGCATGGAAATAGACCACATAGTAGGCCCAGAATCTTCACCATTTGCACACTAGCAGGGAAACGGACCACATAGTAGGCCCAGAACCCAGTACTTTTCGTATTTTAATCTACAAAGCTAACATCAGAACATCTCCACCATTTGCACACGGAAACGGAAACGGACCTCATAGTAGGCCCAGAACCCAGTACTTTTTGTATTTTAATCTACAAAGCTAACATCAGAACATCTCCACCATTTGCACACTAGCTGGGAAACGGACCTCATAGTAAGCCCAGAATCCAGCCTGTCTGGTGAACTGTCCGGCGGGTCCAGGTCCGTTAGCGGTAGCACCGACACCGGTGTTGGAGGCGCTAGCCAGTCTGAAGGTGTGTCCGTAGGTGGCGAAACCAACGAGCAGCTTCTCAGCGGGGGCACCCTGGCTCTTCCAGTAGTTCATGGCATAGTCCTAATCGGAAGCAACACAGGAGGACAGACATGGTTACATTACAGTCACACTGCTTCTCTCAAAGTGTGGGATAGCTAGTTGCAGTGGTTAGCACTTAGCCCAGTGAGAGTGAGTGTGTGTGTGCGTGCATGCTTGTTTGTGTGTGAGTGTGTGTGTGTGTGTGTGTGCGTACCATGTTGAAGTAGATGAGGTCTCCCTGGTCGGAGGGTCCCTTGTACAGGGGACTGTTCTCACCGGTGATGTGTTCCCAAGAGCCGTGGAAGTCGTAGGTCATCACATGGAAGTAATCCAGGATCCTAGCAAGGTGATGGAGCACAGGTGATCAGGCAGTGTGTGTGTGTGTGTGTGTGTGTGTGCGTAACTAAGTGTTGTTGTGGTCATAAACAATTGGGAGGGGGCATGTTGCTGTCGGAGCCGCCTGAATTAAAATCTGAATTAAAGACAAATAGGTTCTGTATACATTTTGATTCCTCCACTCTAAACTGTATAAGGTAGTTGGGCGGTGTTAGGTGGTGTCTGTGTGATGTGTGTGTGTGTGTGTGTGAGCAGTGTTAGGTGGTGTCTGCTAGTGTTCATGAGCACTGAAGCACTGATTCACTTTCCGAGCTGAACAATCTGGTTATCAGGCTACTGTTCAGTTTGTATGCGTGTGTGTGTGTGTGTGTGTGTTTGTGTGTGTGTGTTTGAGCACTGAAGCAGTCCCACAGGTGATCAGGCTGCTGTTCTGTGTGTGTGTAGGTGTTAGTGTGTGTGCGCGTAAGTACTCACTTGCCGAGCTGAGGGATCTGGTATCCGGTGTCGATGGTTCCCTTACCAGCGGACACGGCAGCGGTGAGCATCAGACGAGGACGGTTGGTCTTGGTTCCCTCAGCCTCGAAGGCGGACAGAAGCTCCTGTGTGTGTGTGTGACAGGACCAGTCAGGCTAGGCTATCATATGGTCATGCTATCATCAGGCTAGGCTATCATGTGGTTATGCCATCATCAGGTTATGCTATCATCAGGTTATGCTGTCATATCCGAATAGTCTTATCATGGTCTTACAAATTAATGAAGTATAGCATTAAACATCACACACACACACACACACACACACACACAGTTACACACACACAAATAGACACAAACGTAACCCATAGAGAGTAGGTTCCTCATATTATAGTAATACTATGTGAAGTGCCCCACTATACACCCACACACACACACACACACACATGTTTAAATGAGAGCAGACGTAGTGACCTGGGTGAGAGTGGTGAAGAGGGTCTTGTCGATGGCGGGGCTGCCTCTGGATCCAGGGTACTCCCAGTCAATGTCCAGTCCGTCAAACTGGTACTGCCTCAGGAACTTGATCACGGAGGTGATGAAGGTCTGGCGGTTAGCAGCAGAGGACACCATAGCAGAGAACCTGCCAACAGAGAGAGAGAGAGAGAGAGAGAGAGAGAGAGAGAGAGAGAGAGAGAGAGTGAGAGAGAGAGAGAGAGAGGTGGAGGGAGTCAACACTCACTGTTTAACGCTCACTGTATGTCTTGCGCACACACACACACACACACACACATACACCCACGACTGCAAAAGCTCAGCACTGCAGTGCAAGCTCACACCACACACACACACATACACCCACTCCCACAAACACGCACAGACGCATGTGACACACACACACACACACACATACACCCACTCCCACAAACACGCACAGACGCATGTGCACACACACACACACACACATACACCCACTCCCACAAACACGCACAGACGCATGTGCACACACACACACTGCATACAGCACTACAAACACCACGGGGCATCCACACACACACACACACACACACACACTGCACTCACTTGGGGGTACCCATTGTACATTGAACACACACACACACACACACACACACACACACACACACACACACACACACACTGCACTCACTTGGGGGTACCCATGTTCCATCCACCGATGGCCAGGAGGGTCTTCAGGTCACTGTTCCTGTGAGGGACATCAAGAACACATCAGGAGTTAAGAATATTGAATATCCATTGTGTTAATGTGTTAATATAATCGAATATCCATTGTGTTAATGATGTGTGTGTGTGTGTGTGTGTGTGTGTGTGTGTGTGTGTTTGTGTGTGGGGACACTCACTGGTTCTTGAGGGCCTTGAACTGATGTGTGTGTATGTGTGTGTGTGTGTGTGTGTGTGTGTGTGTGTGTGTGTGTGTGTGTGTGTGTGTGTGTGTGTGTGTGGGGACACTCACTGGTTCTTGAGGGCCTGGAACTGAGCGTAGAGTTTCTCGTCGTCCCACTCGAAGCTCTTGATCATGTTGTTGTCCATGGTGGCGAAGGCATAGATCAGATGGTCACAAAGGCAGGGGTCGATATTGGTGGGGAAGTACTTCCCAGCTCCAGGCCTGTACTGACCCCAGTTAGTGAAGTAACAGGACAGGAGATAGGAGGATCCTGGGGGGGGGGGGGGGGGGGACAGCAGAGGAGACACATAATCACAAACTACATTGTTGAGGTCGTATTCACATACACTGAAATACATTGGTGTATGGGACGTGTGTGTGTGTGTGTGTGTGTGTGTGTGTGTGTGTGTGTAAAAAGAGAGCTTACCTAGCTGCGCGTGCAGCAGGAGAGCCAGTCCTATTACGCGCAGAGAATTAGAAATACAAGCAGATTGTTATTCAGCATTATAAAACAATAATATACTATTTCTCCAGAATCATAACACATTTATACTGGATATATTCAGCAGTATAACATATTTATACTGTATATATTCAGTATTATAACATATTTACTTATCCATTCAATTCAATTACATTTCTACAGCTCCCAATGCAGTAAAATTGCCTCACAGTGCTTTAAAAACAGCACAATGAAGGAGCAAGAGCGGAAAGGAGAGTTTCCGTCTGGCATTAAAAGCCTGGACAGGTCTGTGACTCAAGGGCCCAACCCAACTGCCAGGGGCCGAGTGAAGTACACGTACATTCAGCAGTTTACCACAAGTCACAGTCCACAATTTGTCCATGGTTTTCACTAAGCATCGTGCCAGCATGATTATAAAACATTGTGACATATGGTA
This sequence comes from Sardinella longiceps, assembly GCA_027497455.2. Classification (NCBI taxonomy): domain Eukaryota; kingdom Metazoa; phylum Chordata; class Actinopteri; order Clupeiformes; family Clupeidae; genus Sardinella; species Sardinella longiceps. The sequence continues at coordinate 16,332,928 of JAODXP020000012.1, read as the reverse complement.
GTCAAATCAAAGTTGCAATTTGACAAATTTACTTCTCAGTTCAGGAGGTCGAAAACACACACATACTTGAGGAGGTGTTTGTCACACATGTATAAATGTCATAAATGTTCAGTTGAGTAAGACCAAAGATCTTTAATACTGACTTCACTTCAACCATCTCTGGTGAGGCACTCTACTGCTCAGTTTTTAATGGCCAGTAAGGCCTCTGTCTACACTAGAGTTTAACACCTCTGTCTGATTCCACCGCTAGAAATGGGAAAGTCAGTTTCTCATCTCCAGATCCTATGCTAGTCTCCACTAATCTGATGTACGTTTCCCAAAAGCATAGTTGCTAATAACCAGTTAGCAGCTTAGTTATAGTTTGCAATGGAGTATTGCACTGCAACTTAGTTAGCATCTATAGTCTTGGGAATCAGACCCCTGGCTGGGTAAAGTCCAATGGCTTACAACAACCTCTTTCAAGACTTTACCAGATACTCCTTGCTGCATTCTACTCCTTGCTGCATTCTACTCCTTGCTACATTCTACGTGCTGCATTCTACTCCTTGCTACATTCTGTCATTGAGCCATTGAAGCTAGTGGCCCTCGCCCAGTGTCTAGACATTTTTCTTAGCACACGTTTAACATGGTTTTGAGTGGCTGTGCTACCAAAATAGAGTTATTTGGTCCATTAAGTCTTGCTGTGCCCACATTTTAAATATAACTTTAAAGTAGGAAAAAAAAAGATTTTGAAAACCACCAACTCAAATGAGACTTTAAAGGCTATAAAGTTATGGCTACTCCAGAGCTAATGCACCTGTAAGCGGAGCCAGTAAGAGAGGTTACTCACCAACGCAAATGAGAAGCTTGCCCATGGTGCCTTTGTACATCGAGTAGTGGGCACCCCTGGTCTTTTATACTCTCAGACCCCCCGGGCTAATCTCCCATATCTCCCACTGCCATTTACTCAGCAGCCAAAGGACCAGCTCAGCAAGATGAAGGTGTTTGTCCAACACGGTTTCTGCTGCGCTCTCTCTTTCTCCAACTGATAAAGCGTGTTTGATATACTCTTATTACTACCTGCTCAAGTCCATTCAGGCCAACTGTCCATAGATGAAATTACTGTAAATTCATTCATCTACCTGTTGAATCTCACTCTCTCGCCGTTTAAAATAACGCAGCAAAACAATTGCAACATACTCTGTGTGATTTGTCACGATGAACACCTGTGAAATTGCCATTTTTATTTATTATTTATTATTTATTTGGGCAACACAATCCACACCTATAATGAACAGTTACAGTAAGTGAACACACCGTTGTTCTCAGCTGTTTAAAAAGTATATACTGTATGTGAAGACATAGAAATAGAATGAATTGCGTTGCTTTGGATGAACACTATAGTGACCTCAATCAACCGTCTTCCTAAAATATTTCTCAAGATATTTTCAATTTCTTTTGATGCCTTTTAGACAGTCTGGGTGGTCATAACATATTTAAAGAGGACCTCTGTAGAACCCCAGACCATTTCTCAGCAAGTTAACCCAAAATGTTGGTCTACTATATGTCCAAGTTCTAGAGTGTTAAAGGTGAAATGAGTTCCTGCATGGTTTCAGCGCGGTCATACACACTTTGTTTGTTTGTTATGCTATTTATTTTGTTTTGTTTGTTTGACTTTTACAGCCTATGTGGTCTTGAGAGACAGTTTTTCTTTTTCACGTTGTATTCAAGGGTCAGGCAGGTAGCGAATCAAGGGGAGATGCTGACGATTTGAGACAAAAGTGAAATCACACTCAAACCACACAGGAACTCATTGTGCACATTTATGGCATGAAAAGGCCATTTAGACAATAATGTACAGTATGTTTAAGGGTTTAGGCTGCTTAGTGTCAATGGCACCTTAATCATCTTGTTGAATGACAACTCTTTGCACTGATAGAATGGACTCAATTATGCTGTGAAATCTGATGATTTGTCTATATTCATCTTTAAAGGTTATAAAATAATAATGCAATGAGTATTAAATTAATAAAGCAATGCTTATCCATGGTCTGGTGCTTCTAACATCATTCCCAAAATAGACACCCACTGTGACCTCTCTCTCTCTCCCTCTCTCTCTCTCTCTCTCTCTCTCTCTCTCTCTCTCTCTCTGTACTGAGTGGACTGCCATTCCAACTCCATTCGGCATTCCGGCCTTTGGCATCGTTTACAGTGATCAATTTTATACCACGCTAAAAAGCAAGAAGGATCGGGAGTTGTGAGAGATAAAGTCGGGTTTCTGTGGTTGTAGCATTACGTAGCTTAGCCTACTTCACGACCAAGCTGGTGCATAACGTTAGTGATTGAGTGAAATCAGATTTAATAGTTTCAAACTTCCATTGGTCACACCTGCAGCTTGCAATCATTCATCAATGGTGAAATGCCAGACCCTTGTACGAAGCTAAAGCGTAGACCAAGGGGATAGCCAAAGCCAGGCAAGAGTTTTCTGCACCCATGGTTGAATTCATAGGTGTACCTCACAAGAGTTTTTACCTGTTGCTCCCGGGTGCTTGTCTGCAATGCACTCTGTAATGCGCTGTACAGGAATGTAAATCAATTGAACTCAGTTGAACAGGCAAATGAGCTGAGCTGAAGGTTGTTAAGGGAACAGGAAATTGATGTAAATAAGGAAATGAAAATTAATGTAAATAAGGAAATGAAAATTGATGTAAATAAGGGAATGAAAAGGGCACTAATGTTCACTCTTCTTGCTTGATTTAAATTTTAAACTATTATCCAGGTTATATGCCCTGGCATACATGTAGGTATGCTATATACTAAGTCATGACAAGAGAGACTGCAGTTAAAAATGTTTCAGAGAACATTATATAAAAAATAAAGGTTTATTAAGACATCCATTTGTATTGGTGATGTTTTGGCATTGATAGACCCAAATTTTTTTGGTTTGAAAACAACAAAAACTACTTTCTTTATTTAATGGCTATTTTAGCCAGAAAACAGAAAGATTATTGCAATATATTTTCTTTGCTTGTTTTTTGGAACATAATGAGGGTTAGCTCAGAGGTGACGAGGTGCTCTTAGGCTATCTCACCTCTGGACGTTGCTGCTGATTGTCCTATCAGCTTTTTTAATGTTGAGTGCAGTGGTGCATGACTTATCACTCTTCAAGTGTGATACGACAAATCTCCTGGCCCAAGCTCAAATAGCTATATATTGTTTCATTAAGCACAATGCACACATAAGATTTTCCAAATTATACACCGCTTCTTTATAACTTAATTTGCTGTAATCCTGTGACGGATAACTCAACTGAAGAAAGACAAAAATGTATTATGTTATGTTCTCTTTTATTTCATCATACCGTAGGCCAACTTGCCATCCAGATTGTTTTATCACCATCCATATTATACTGTTATAAGCCAAGGTCATATAGCAACATGACATCACAAAAAGCAGTAGTCTAGGCTACTCATAGGCTACACATTAGATAAATGTTACGGGTGGATAAGACCGTAGATATGTCCTATTTATAATTCTGTGGATAAGACTCTCAGAACATTCTAGTGGAAAAAATAGACATGGACCGAGAAACTACAGACTCCGTCAGGGTCTTGATGTATAGAAAATAAAAACCCTCAAAACTTATCATCATCAATATTTTAATTTATTTATTTAGTTGTGTGTTTTTATTTTACTTTTGTCTATTTCTTATTTACTTTATTTATTTATTTTTTTAGTTTCATACAGCCTGGATTGGGAGGGCGGTGGGGGGTAAAGTGTGTTTGGGTGGATACAAGATGGTGGACAGAGGGTGGGTGAGTGTGAGTGGGGTTGGATTTCTTGTGTATGGAATTGTATCATTAATATCTGTTTCTATATTGTTTTGTGACATTGTTGGAGGATTGACCTCTGTTTGCTTGTTTTATAGGGACTTTGGAAAAACACAAAATAAACCATGGGGAAAAAAAAGAAGACATAGCCTAGCAAAGTAACAAAATGCAAACAAATGTGTCCTGCACTTTTATATGGTATCCATGGATGGATGCAATAATGTATACTTTGGTGTAGATCTGGGCCTGGGGACTATGTGATTGTTCTTTACCCACCCTGTCCCCATCAGAGCCATTTCCATGTTTCAAACTCCGGCCAGCAGGTGGCGATGGTATAGTTATAACGGCAGGGAAATAGGAAGTTGCCTGGTCTGCGATGTGCTTCTTTTATTGCTGTGTGCCTTGTAAATATTGTACGACAATAACGGGCTGAATCTCTGCCTTTCCTGGGCAAATTGGACAGCGAAAATGACGAAACTGGATATTTTGAACTTGTATTTGAAGGAACGGTTAAAGGCTGCCGCAGATGACATATTCCAGGTGATCAAAGACACGATTTTAGAATATCAGAACGAGATCGCACTAACGAAAGAAGAGAACCGTGACCTGAAACAAAGATTGACAGATGTTGGTACAATCTCCGCGGGGATACAACGAGGTAGACCTAATACAACAACAACTGGTTTACTATGTTTGATAATATTAACGTTACTACGTTAGCCTGCTATGTTGTAACGTTAGGCCTAAAGTGTAGCCTAATGCAGTAATGTTAGCGTCTTATATAAAGGGTCAATAAAGTTTGATAACACGACTGCAGATGAGAGTGTCCTCTGTCTCCTAATAACGTTACCAGTAAGTGTTTGCCTAATAGAGATGTCATGTCACTGTTATGATGTGCCAAAGGGATATTCAATCAGATATTTTATTCATGAAGAATTAGCCTCTGATAAAGTGATCAGTGTGGCCTGCTGTTGTTATTGATTATTAGGCTATAGGCTACCCTAATGTGTAGCTCTGCTATTCTCGGAGCTGATATTGTTTTCTGTGCATCTCTATGGCCAGTGTTGTCTGCAGAGAGACGAGCTCCTGAACCTGCACCTGTCAGTGAGCGTGAGCGTGAACGAGAGCGTGAGCAACATGAACGTGACATCAGCACAGTACTGGTCCCAGATGACCCACAATCCCCGGACGTCATCGAGATCAAACACGAAGAGGCTCCGTCCATAGCAGTCACACCTGCAATAGAGGAACCTCAGCCGCAGGTGACTGATGTGGTCCCCACACCCCCCTCTTTCACACCGACCACGAGCCAGGACTCTCCAACCACACCTTCCCAATGTACACACCCCCACACACCTCAGACACTCATGGGCTTGACCCCGCCTCTGTTGACCTGGCTCAGCAAATCAAAACAGAGTCCTGCACTGAGGAATGCAGCATCGTGGAATTTAACACAGAGTTTCCACATTCCAGCTCCATGCATCCTGACTGCTCAATGGACAACTCTGTCCTAGGAGGAGGAGGAGGAGGAGGAGGAGGGGGCTATATGCCCGATGGAGGAGTAGGGTACCTGCCACAGAGTTGTGCCCAGGGACCGAGCTCCCTGCTGGGGAGAGACTTGTCTGAGCTTCCCCCTGAGGCCTCGGGCATGGAGCCCGACCCCCACGCGGCCCACGGCAGCCAGCTGTTCTACTGCACGCTGTGTGGTAAGTGTCTGGGCAGCGCTCGAGAACTGACCATCCACAAGCAGGTGGCTCACGCCAAGGACAAGCCATACAGGTGTGGCGTCTGTGGGAAGTGTTTCAGGTACCTGGGCAAGTTTAAGGAGCATCAGCGGATCCACACAGGTGAACGCCCGTACCGATGCCACGTGTGTTTCAAGGGCTTCAACCAGACGGCACACCTGAAGGTCCACCTGCGGACACACACTGGGGAAAAACCCTACAGCTGCCCGGTGTGTGGCAAACGCTTCAGCCAGTCCAGCCAGATCAAGGGACATCTAAGGACACACACACGCTGATACACACACACACACACACACACACACACACACACACAGGGCTGTGGGACAAACGCTTTAGTCAGTCCAGCCAGATCAAGGGACATCTAAGGACACACACACGCTGATACACACACACACACACACACACACACACACACACACACACGCGCAGGGCTGTGGGACAAACGCTTTAGTCAGTCCAGCCAGATCAAGGGACATCTAAGGACGCACACACGCCACAACAACACACTCATGTGAGCGCAGATACACACACACATACACACACACACACACACACACACAGGGCTGTGTGGCAAATGGTTCAGCCAATCCAGTCAGATCAAGGGACATCTCAGGACACACACACACGCACCAACAGACTCTTGTGAGCGCTGATACACACACACACACACACACACACACACACACACACACACACAAACAACAGGCTCAGACATACACACACGCCACAACACCACGGCGCCTTCTGTTTTAATCCTCCATATGCTATCTTAAAGCTAGCGTAGGGGATCCTGGAAAAAACTGTTTGAGCAAACTACTACAGGGGTACAAGGCAAGCAGAGAGTAGAGGGACAAACTTGTGGGAGTTGTGTTTGAAACATGTATCACCATTCCATCTTTCCACAGGACACTTAAAATGATTGGATGGTGTTTTTTTAGTAATGAGAGCTGAGGCGAAAGTTTTCTGGGAAGACTCAGTATTGTTAATTCATTCTTTCAACTAGCCAATCATAGCTGATGGCTGAGTCTTTCATTCACCATCCCTTCTGTCCAATCAGAGGCCTTGCAGGTGTTTTAAATCTGTCTGGCTAACTCGTCTCTCTCTGCCACCTAGAGTATGCAGGATATACGAGTGGCTCAATGCTACACCTATCTTCATCATGAGTCTTGTTTATGGACTATTGCCATAATGGTTCGATGACAGGGGCGTGCCCCAAAGACTTTAACTTTAAAGTTATACATCCTGTAACAATGTTCATTGCCTAATATGTTTCAGATATGGATTAATTGTTTTGCATGTTGAGTCTTTTCAGTAGAACTGTCTGTTCCATTGGTAACTAACTTTTTTTTTTTTTTAATTTTGTATAAGAGGAGTTTGAGTCGGTTGCATTGGGAGTGTCAGAAGGACTTTAAGCAATAAAGCTCTTACCCTACCCTTAACATGAGGGAAATAATGTTTTTATTTTTATCACTGAAAAGTCCTATGTGTCGATTCATTATAAGGTAATACTTAAATGTGTGGAGTGCTTGCAAAGCCTAGAGGTGTGTTTCAGTTTTGCAAACAAAGGTGAAGTCATAGTAGACTTTTTACCTTGAACTTTTCAATCCAAATGGTAGCAGGGCTGATAGTGTTTATTTATATGTTTATGAACAGGGACAATGCACAATATAACTGAGCCTGATTGTAGCCAGGCTAGTACATCAGTTGTGTTCATGCCTGCTTTCAGGCGTAGACTACCAGCATAACAAAGAGGATTTAACTAAAACTTCAAAGTTTCCTACTTCTTGTACACTTAGAATGCGTTGCAAACATAACACAATCCCTCCCCCCCAACCGCTCACACCTCCCGACATGGAAAAAAATGTCAGACTCAGGAGTTTTTTTTTCACAATCAGCCCTGTGGTAGTGAGTGAAACACACTGTAGATTTGTTGTAAACTTGAACAGAATGGCTAACCAGTAACCACAAGGCATGAGCTTCTGCTTGGAAGATTTGAATGTATCCCAACACGAGGAACAACACAACACTGGACTTGTGTCCTTGGGGTGATATGTGACTTGGCCGGCTCGCTGGTCGGCTTGCTGTTTTTCGCTCTGGGGGGGACATAGAGGCTTTTTGATTGGGTAAAAGTCTGTGATGTGTGGCGATGCAGGATGGACTTTTGGCCAATGAGAAACCTCCTGCCCAGTCAGCCAGCAGAGCACCTCTCAGGGGTCACTCAAGGTCAAGGAACACTTCCACCATTGTTCTGACCAGGTAGGCTACACGTCAGGTATGTACACATCTTCAAAATAAGAGGGCTGGTGTGGTATCAGATGTGAAAGCAGTGTGAATGAATGAATGAATGAATTTTATTTAATTTAACAGTGACCGGTTATAGGTAACATTCATCTTGCATAAAACAAGGGAAAATGATTTGAACCAGGTTACAGCAAAACATATCTCCACCTAAAGGTGTCACAATATGTGTGTGTGTGTGTGTGTGTGTGTGTGTGTGTGTGTGAGATTTTCTGAAAGATGGACCCCATCATTGAACTTGGAGTCCTCTGAGATCTCCTTTGCTGTATGGATGTAGTACACCCCTGGGCCCCAATGAAGGGCTGTATGTAATGGACTTAACGGTGAGTCTCTAGTTAGTTACATATATAATATAACACTTCACAAATCTGACAGGTATAGGATTTAATGAGACCCACAAAATGCAGACCCTGAATATGCTGTATCTAACATGAAAGGGTATTTTACACTGTGTGTGTGTCTGTCTTTGTGTGTGTGTGTGTGTGTGTGACAGAGAGAGTTTGAGAGAGAGAGAGAGAGTATACTGAATACTTTCACAGTTCATCTCAGTCACTTGACTCCGTTACTCCTCCCCAGGGAAGTGACAAGAAAGTCTCTCTCTCACGTACACACACACACACACACACACACACACACACACACACACACACACACACACACACACACAGCTTTAAGGTAAGGACCAGGCCCCAGCTAAATACAAGTTACTCTAATCAGTTGAATTATCATTCCCTCAAAACATTTAGACCTTCAATAATTTCTGTGTAATTAAGCTGTATGAGGTAAACATTGAACAGCAGTCATCCACAATCTGTCTGGAATAATGTCATCATGTTATTCTTCTCCTGTAGAATGCACTGTTGTGTTGTAAAGCAGTCTGATGTTTTTGTTTTGTGGCAATGATTTTATTTGTACGCTAAATAACTTCCATCTCCCACTCGCAGAAGAAGTTATATTTTCATGAATTAACTACAATTTAAAATCTTGTTTATAGCAGAGACCGCAGAACATTCTGGTGCCATTCTCATTAGCAGAAAAAAAAATTGTGAGAACCTTTGAGTTTATAAATTAAAAATTTTCAGCAGAGCTGTCAAACGATTAAAAAATAATACTTAATAATAATTTGCACTGAAAAGACTCTGATGCTAAATAGCTGGCTTTGTTCTTTTGAAAATGGGGCAATTCACACCTATCCCCTACTTACAGATTCCCCAAACATCAACCCTCTGTTGTTGTTGGACATCCAGGAGCTAGGCCATAATCTTAGTACAGCTTGAAAACTTGATAGCCGAGCTATTTTTTATCTGAAATTTAACATAATACAAGCCATGGAAGTGGAACCATATCCATCAGGATTAATCTGAGTTATTTTTTTGGATTAATCACTTTTCATCTTTCAAAACTTTAATTTTGCCAGCATTGATTTTCAGCCAATCATTTAGCGATTGAATACAACAACTGTGTGTCTCACTCAGAGAGGAAAGAGCAGGAAGCCACTGAAGGTGTTGTAATTATTACTGTTATCATAGAGCTTGTAGCCTCCACCAGGGAGTCTCATGTTGACTACATCTCCCACCTCCAACTGCACAGTCAAACCACTGGACAGATAGGTGGCATAACCATCACTATTATACTCCCATAAATACATGAGCTGCTCCCCATTCTTATACATTGTGATATACATATAGCGTGGGCTTAGGTCAGCCCTGACATTGAATCTGAAGTAGTAGACTCCCCTGACTGGAGCTGTGAAGAATCCTGTTATGCTGCTGTAGGCCTGGCCAACATTGGTGATGATGAAGACCAAGTTCATGTCAGTACTCCCAGACGCTATGTAACCTGAGCCCAGACCTACTGAGAATGCCACCTTGGGTTGCTGTGTGATCTCTCTCTCCAGATTCACTACATCAGTCTCAGTGTCTGACAGTCTGGTCTCTTGGGCTGCAGTTTCCATCTTCAGGTTCTCCACCTCAGTCTCACTGGCAGACAGTCTGGTCTCTTGGGCTGCAGTTTCCATCTTCAGGTTCTCCACCTCAGTCTCACTGGCAGACAGTCTGGTCTTCACAGCAGTCATCTCTGTTACCATGCTGTACAGCAGTGATTTGGTGCTCTGTAGCTCTGTGTTTTGGTCTTCATTTTCAGCTTTGGTCTTTTCTAGCTCATTCTGGGTGACAGTCAGCAGCACTCTCAGCTCCACCACTGTGGTCCCGAGTTTCTCCACCATGTCTCTGAGTTCCCTGAGCTCAGTGGAAACGTCCAGCTGGGTAGTGACTTCAGCAGCAGCAGCAGCAGCAGCAGCAGCAGCAGCAGCAGCCCCAGTGCTCTGGCTCTCTGTCTGAACTTCAGTCTGGGTGCTCTGAGTCTGAGCTCCACACATGGACAACAGCAGCACCAGCAGTGGGATAATGATGATAATGGCCCTCATCTTTACCAACACTCTCTCTCTCTCTCTCTCTCTCTCTCTCTCTCACACACAAACACACAGGAGTAGTAGCGACAGTAGAGATGTTTGAGTCTCTTATACACCTCAATGCTTCATTACGCAACAGATTTCATCACTTTTAGGGTTCAATCGGTTCAATCAAGTCCAGGGAAACTGATTTCAGCATGTTGATATCTTTTCCTCTGGAGATTTCGGTTCTTTGAACAATCAGTGTTGTGGGAAATTCAAAGCTGTTGTCATTAGATTTGGTGTCCTTAATTAACCCCATTCTCTTTAGGTGTGTGTGTGTGTGTGTGTGTGTGTGTGTGTGTGTGTGTGTGTGTGTGTGTGTGTGCATACACACGCATGTGCGTTTTTGAATCCAGTGTATGCATGTGCCTTGTGCCTGTGTATTCTTGCATCTGTGTGTGTGTGTGTGTATGAGGGGCTGTGTAGGACATGTATCTCTGTGTGTGTGTGTGTGTGTGTGTGTGTGTGTGTGTGTTCCTGTATCTGTGTGTGCATGTGTGTGGAAGAGGTGGGGTGGGGCAGTCTGAGTATACTCACTGTTCAGACTGAACTGTGTGATGTGTGTGAGAACGCTATCAGAATAAACACTTGTACTGGGACACTTGAGTCACATGAGTTAGAGAGCCTAAAAACATGTTGGATATTTAAAAAAAAAAGTTAGTATGTTGTATTTATTTAGCTTTCTTTATCTGATGCACTTTAACTTTAATTCAATTTATCTATTTCTTATGTCCTCCTGACTTGTAATACTTGGCACTACGTCTCTGCTGATATCAAATCAAGTCAAGTGTATTTATATGGCGCATTTTAACACAACACAGTTGATCCAAAGGACTTTAGAGTGGACGGGGGGACCTCACTAACCACCACCAATGCGTAGCACGACAGCCATCAAAGTCGGCACCAGAATGCTCACCACACACCAGCTTGAGGTGGAGAGTGAGGGAATGGACAGGAGGTAAGGGATATAATGAGCCAATTACAGTGGGGAGTGGGATGATGGTGGAGGACTTCAGGCAGGGGGGCGACGGTAGCCTGGATCAGGGACTGGTTGAAGATGGTAGTAAAGACCCCAGCCAGCTGGGCCACAGTACAGTCTCCCAGGACCCGTCCAGAGACGCCATCAGGACCCGCTGCTTTCCGTGGATCCACTGCCCGTAGCACCCGCTTCACCTGATGTTCCTCCAGCACGAGCGGGTGACTGCTGTGAGCTGGTGGGTTACAGGGTTGCCAACACTCCCGAATCTCGAGTGACAGTCACTCTATCAACGTCAATCTCACGGTCTCACTCTGAAGAACAAAATGTCACTCTAAATTTGACATTGCACTCAAATGCAATACATTCTGATCTAAAATGCACCAGATTGCAGGAAATGGCAACAAATTTTTCAAAAATGTCTTGGGGGAGAGCCCCCAACCCCCCCTACTAATTCTCTTTGCAAATATCCATATTTTTAATTGATTGACAAGTCTTCACTGTTGTTGAGCTACATGTATTGTACACAATACCAACAACACTACTATGAAGGTTATGATGCTGATTTTTTCATTTATTTATTTATTTATTTATGGTGTTGGGCCCATGGGACCATGTCTCACTCCAAGCAATTTTGAAAAGTTGGCAACCCTGGGGTTATGGATGGCTGCGGGCAAAGAAGTTGTTTAGGTCCTCTGCCAATGAGGTGTCTCCAAGGTCTGCTGGCCTGGTGCTTGCATGGTTTGTGGTTAGTAATGTGCTGAATGCCCTGCCGCACCCGCCTGGAGTCGTGGCTCTGTAAGCAGTCCTCTATTTCCTGTCTGTAAGTAGCTTTGGCCTGTCTGATTCCTCTTCTGAGGTTAGACCTAGTGGTGCTGTACAGCCCCTCGACCCTGCTCCTTACCCGAAGGAGATCCTGTACCTCTCTGGTCATCCATGGCTTGGTGTTCAGATAAATCCTGATGCGTTTCTCCATGTTCTGGAGGCCATGCAAGGCAGATAATAAATGTAGCACACACACACACAGATGTGTTCTGGGCCTGCACCAGGGATGGGAGTAGAAGGCAGTCTGGAGGCTATCCATCAGAGAACTAATGTAGCCCAGCAGACCAAAACTCCTTCACCTGACTGAGTGAGTATTGTGTTTATTTGTGTTTGCCTGTATTCAGCCGTGGAGTTTGCATAAGAATATGAACAAAATTGTGAAATACTGCTAGTCTTGTAGAGGTTATGTGGCATTTTGTTCCATCAATAATGCATGAAAATGTCACGTCCATAACCCTCCTTGCATACTTATTATGACCGCCGCTAGCATAGCGCTCATATAGTGATTGTCAAAGTTTTTTTTCTTTTTCTTTTTTTTTTTCTCCCGTCATCTACAAGTACTTCCTGAATATTTGGTCAACGATTCCCAGGACACCGTAACACGGGGGCACATGAAACTTGGTGGGCATGTAGCCCCAGTAGACTTTTACGGAAAAATTTCTTTGCGCTGCCCCCACCCGAACCCCCCAAAATGCAGTTTTTCCTAAAGAACTATACCTGACCCGTGACATTGAGGATGATGAAATGTTTATGGAATGTTCGTCTCAAGAGCCCACATCAACAGCTGATAACCAGTCATTTGTGATTTGCACCCCCATGGTAAAAACTGAAAATTCAATATTATACTGCTTTCATTGCACCTATCTTTAGATCAGATGTTATGAACTGCACCAAATTTAATGTGTATGATGAACCTGCCATCTTGTGGGAATATGTCAAGTTTTGTGGAATTTCATCCATGGGGGGCTATAAAATAAATGAATTTATATGTACATTTAATGACTGTACAACCATTGACCTGTAGGTGGTGCTATTAAGCGAAGGGTTACTGGTTTGGGATGATAGGCCTATTGTCTCACACACACACACACACACACACACACACACACATACACACAGGGCAGAGAATGTGCAGAACTGAGCGGCGGTACATCTAGTTTAATTATTTATTGTTTCTTTAGCTGAATGTGTAGAGTATATTATGTTTTGACTACTTGAATGTCAGAACATCTAGTGTACACCGTGGGGATGGAGGGAAACACAATTTTGATTCCTTTGTATGTCTGGCACATGTGAAAGAATTGACAATAAAACTGACTTTGAACACTTTGAAGTTTAAACTCACTACTCACTCACATACTCCCTGTTATAAATAACAACACAGTTGTTAATGGATGGATGGAAACAGCCTTGTTTTATTTTAACTTCATTCATACAGTTTATTTAACAGGAACAATTAATTGAACAATTAATTTCATCAAGGACAAAAAAAAAACTTTCTGTGTATAGACTGTGGGTTTAGGAAGTCCTTTACCTCACTCACGTCAGACCCAGCGCTAAGCCACGCGCACGAACATCTGATGATGAACTATCTAATTATTTCAGGAGCCAGAAATCCTTGAATCTAACTGAATCTAACCGGCTTGTCCATCAATTTAATTGACGTACAGTACACTTCAGCCTATCACGTCGAAACCAACCGATGACGCTGGTTACGTATGTTGGATTGGTTGGATTCAAAACAGTTGCTTCTTCGCTACGTCACATCCTCTACAGCAGCCAGCAGTCCTGATTCGTTCGGTTAGAGAATATTGGGCTTAAAATCGCTCTAAATGGCTTCAACATCAGATCGTTGCGCGGAAGTACCTTAAAGTTATGTAGCGCATCATCTGACGTGAGTGAGGTAAGGAAGTCCTATCCTATATGATTAGACTGCGGAACCCTTTGGGAAATGATGGATAGATGAATCAAAGAAAGGGGTAGGCTACAGATACGATACGATACGACACGTTCCGTCAGCTTACAGATTCACCCTAGGTTTTAGGTAGCCTGACATAGCCCGCCCATAATACGAATGGTCTGGGGACGGTCTTCATGGGTGTGTTTACACCACTCGCATCATAGACGTGTTTACACCACCGACCGAATAATCGACGTCAGATTAAACGAACTGTCCAATCGTTTCAGACCATGAAGTACGAATGCCCTCCGCACCCGTACAATAATCTGTGTCAGGTTAAAGAACCTCCAGACCATGAATACGGATGAACAGCAGTATTATGGGCGGGCTATGTTAGGTTAAAGAACCTCCAGACCATGAATACGGATGAACAGCAGTATTATGGTCGGGCTATGTCAGGTTAAAGAACCTCCAGACCATGAATACGGATGAACAGCAGTATTATGGGCTATGGGCTATGTCAGGTTAAAGAACCTCCAGACCATGAATACGGATGAACAGCAGTATTATGGGCGGGCTAGGTCAGGCTAGGTTTTAGGCAGATCTGATATCACCAAGTATTTAGAGTCCAGGATCAACGTCAACGTTTGCCCTGGATCAATGTACCTTAACCCTAACCTAATCCTAACCCATTCATCCAGGGCAAGAAGTTTGACATTGATCCTGGACTCTTAATTACTTGGTGATATCAGATCTTCCAGGTTTTAGGGGCCATTGTGTACATTGTTGCAAACTTAGCTGATTCCCAAAGTGTCAGCGTTTAAGAGTTAGTTTCATTTTGTTAGGATGCAGTGTCCAGAGCAAATACTCATTCTTACAAAAGTAGGCTTTATCATACAGGAAATGTGTTTCAGCATTAGCAATATCAGCAGTAGACATTATTTTTTCTTCACACAAAAATAACACAAAAATATATCTGAACGAAAAGAAAAACTCTAACTAACTAAACTAAACTACCAAAAAATGTGTTTATATGTTTGTGGTTCCTAGCAAACTATCAGTTTGAAATTCATGTAGAGAAATGCTTAATGGTAATAGAGTTAAAGGGATATTCTAGAAATACACTTACAGGGATAGTCTAATATTGCTGATAGATTTAAAGGGATATTGTGGCGCTTTTAACCCCATTACCCTGTTATTCAAGGTCACTGAGTGCTGTTGGGAGGAAAAAGAATGATTAGATTTAGTACAACATGGGGTAGAGATACGGCAGGTAATACACTCCAGCGCCAATCTGGGCTTGAGGGAATCCTGTTACAGATCTGTAAAGTGACAAAACACACACACACACACACACATTAATTCTTTATTAGGATTGACAGATAGACATTTATCATGGCACAATCCAAATATGGCTTTAAGGAGTCTTATACAGCATTACCAGCATCCACCCATAAAGTGTTCTAGGGAAAGAGATGGCACCTACGCCTCCAAATGAAGAGGCTTCCAATTATGCTAGACACTTAGCAATACTTTGTGAATTCAGAGTAATGCCACATCCCTACTTTGCTACCACGTCGGGATACCTTGCATTACTCTGTGGGGAGATATTCCACGATAATGTTCGACTCACTGAAAGTTATCCCTTATTTATTTAACACAGAGAGGGAGAGAAACACACACTCACCCTCAGTGGTGCAGATGAAGTTGAATTTCTCACACACACACACACACACACACACTGGCCAGAAACACACTCACCCTCAGTAGTGCAGATGAAGTTGAGCTCAAGAGTCTCTGGCAGACTGTCCCACTGCCCCCCGTCTCCTCCAGACTTCACTGCCCCTGCACTGTGGCAGGCCTGCTGCTGCTCTTGCCCTGGGGCCCAGTTATCATAGCAGACGGTCTCTCCACAGACCCAGAACCAGTCCAGGCCGCAGGCGTAGCGCAGGCCCAGCCACACGTGAGGAGTGGAGGCTCCTTTAGCCCGCTCCGTTACCCAGCGCTGGATCCGTTCAGAGCGCACAGACACCAGGTCCATCTTGTGCTCTCTGCAGTACTGCAGCGCCTCAGTCCAGCTCTTGTTCTCACGGATCAGAACCAGCTTGTCTGGAGGAGAGGAACAAAAGGAGAAAACACAGATTTCAGTGCTCAGTAACAGCTCCACTCACACACATGCTAACACTAGCATATGCACACACACACAAACACACACACACGTACACACACGTTACTACAACAGTCAACTGCAACAACAGTAAGATGTCATTTTTCCATGTCAAGCAAAAGTCAATCATAAGCACAGTTGCTGCTCTGCAATAATATTCTGAAAGATCTAAAAAATCTCCATTATCTTTATCTCATCTACACTTCAGCATCATTGCTGGGAGTTGGGACACACACACACACACACACACACACACACACACACACACACACACACACAGTCTCTCTCTCTCTCACACACACACACACACACACACACACACACACACACACACACACAGAGACACATACAGTACCTGTACACACACACACACACACACACACACTCACTATTGGGAGTTGGAACAGAATTACCATCAAGTAGAGAGAAGAGAAGGAGACTGACCTTTATAGCAGATGAAACTGAGGTTATATTGACAGCCTGCATCATTCCACTGATCCCCTTCTTCAATCTCAGTGCAAACCTCCATCACACCACTGTCACCACTGGGCTCATTATGCCCCCAGTGGCGGAATGAGGAACTGCTGTCATCTGACCACTCCCAGGCATCTCTGAACAGGCCGATCCAGACTTCTTTAACTCCTCTAACTTTATTTATCTTGTCGTTCTCTGTCTGATTCCTCACACTGGCCAGGTCTGTGTATTTGTCTCTGCAGTATCTCTGAGCATCTGTCCAGTTCTTCTTCTCATCAACCAGCACATATGGATGCTTGGAGTTTCCCCCTGTGGTAATGCAGGTGTGTCATGGTTAACTGGGAATAAGCAGCTTTACAGTCTGAACTAGTGTGAGTTTAACAAACTGAGAAACAGCAGTGAGTCTGAACTAGTGTGAGTTTAACAAACTGAGAATCAGCAGCTTTACAGTCTGAACTAGTGTGAGTTTAACAAACTGAGAATCAGCAGCTTTACAGTCTGAACTAGTGTGAGTTTAACAAACTGAGAATCAGCAGCTTTACAGTCTGAACTAGTGTGAGTTTAACAAACTGAGAATCAGCAGCTTTACAGTCTGAACTAGTGTGAGTTTAACAAACTGAGAATCAGCAGCTTTACAGTCTGAACTAGTGTGAGTTTAACAAACTGAGAATCAGCAGCTTTACAGTCTGAACTAGTGTGAGTTTAACAAACTGAGAATCAGCAGCTTTACAGTCTGAACTAGTGTGAGTTTAACAAACTGAGAATCAGCACAGCTTTACAGTCTGAACTAGTGTGAGTTTAACAAACTGAGAATCAGCAGTGAGTCTGAACTAGTGTGAGTTTAAAGCAATATACCGGAGTAAGTTTAAGCATAGTCCTGCTGCACGAGCCTTCTAACAGCAATATATTTCACATGAAATGAAAGATTTTCGAACAGCACAGACCTAACGCGAACGCGAAACACTTTACATTGAGTCAATGTAACCTCAGATCTTAC
The DNA here is from genome assembly GCA_027497455.2 of Sardinella longiceps. Lineage (NCBI taxonomy): Eukaryota > Metazoa > Chordata > Actinopteri > Clupeiformes > Clupeidae > Sardinella > Sardinella longiceps. The sequence goes on along the minus strand of JAODXP020000012.1, from coordinate 16,315,285 downwards.
TTTCGGTTTCCAACAGTCAGGTCCCATTGATTCAGTGTAAAGTGCCTGTTCGCTTCTGCGTTCGCGTTCGGTCTGTGCTGTACCAAATTATTTTGTTCCACTCGCTAACTAGTGCATTTAGCAAGCTCTGTCAACAGGGCTATGCTTGAATTCACTCCGGTACTGTCCTTTAACAAACTGAGAATCAGCACAGCTTTACAGTCTGAACTAGTGTGAGTTTAACAAACTGAGAATCAGCAGTGTGTCTGAACTAGTGTGAACATGCTTGATGTTTAGCCAATTGCAACACTGTGGATAGTTGTTACGAAATGGGTTTAGGGTCAGGTAGTAGTTACACTTAAGACACTGCACGATCCAATTACACATCCCATACCCCAGGGGGAGCTGGCCGCCTCTGCTGGTGGCCAGTCCATAAAAGGCGTTTTAGGAGAGGAAGTTGGGGCTAGGAGCTAAGAGCCAGAAGCCAGTAGCAGAGAACTTTTAATAGGGGAGGATTAGCACTCCGGTGGTATTGCGCCTAGATGGCGCGCGCGAGTCAGTGAAGAATGAATTGGGTTCTATGCAGCTGCACCCTCAAATGCTGCTTTTCTTTAGATACAATTTTTTCTTGAATAAATGCATTCATGCATGCGGTTCAGAGTAATTTGATTTAATTCTCAGTCCACACATAATGTTTTTAGCATTTTTTGTTCATTTGTAAAATCCTTTCCACTCTGTCACGTGACACAGCAAGTCTTTCCGTATGGCCATTCACCAGAATAGAGTAGCAGAATGCTAGTGAGTCAGGGGAAAAAACTGCTCACAGATGAAAAACGTAATGGTCATATGTATTAAAAATATTTCATTTTGATTGAAATCCATGTCAAAGTTGCTTAAAATAAAATGCAATCTGTGATATGTTGTCCCTAAATATGTGAAAATTATACATTTAGCCCTATACCTCATAGATGCCCATTGATTTTCCACTCAGTTTCCACTGACTCGCGATCGCCCCCTAGTGGATTTGCAATTGGAATTGCAGGTTGAATGGCGTTAATAGGAGTGCCATGGCTCGCCGTAAACGGGCTCTGCCAGTAGCTAGCGGTGTGGCAGACTGGTGGGGTGAGGAGCACCCGGTGGAGCTGCATGTTGGCAGCATCTTAGAGCAGTGTTTCTCAAACTGTGGGGCGGGCCCCACTAGTGGGGCGCAGACACAAGACAGGTGGGGCGCGAGACATCTCTTTGTTATCAACTGATGTGTGCACCATGCCCCCCAAATTCACCTATTTTCTCTTTCAAATTACTCGTAGAGCATTCGTCAGATATGCACATATGACAGTAATTTGAGCTTTCCAATGGTGTTATTTGCTAGTTGCTGTGATGAGCGGTTTGGGAGAAATTTAGCTTTGATTTTTACATAGAAATCCTATTAGTTTACGTGGCTATGTGTCATCTTTAGGTCTACCCATTCATCTCGGTGAAATATCTCAGGTGGGGCATGAAAACTCTCTGCCTTCCCAAGTGGGGAATGATAGAAAAAGTTTGAGAACCACTGTCTTAGAGCAAGAGAACACCATTGCTTCCAAACTTGAACTAGGATACCAATGCTTGGGTTCGCGGGCGAAGGACGCCAGAGACAGGGCTTGCCCCAGCAGCGGTAAGTGGCCTTCCCTGGTCACACATCCAGGTTTAGCTTCAAACACGCTGCCCTAAGGGTATATCAATTGTGGCCAGACTATACATTGGACAAATTCCAGCCATTCCAGTCACTGCCCACACCACAGGATGACAATACTGTATACCTGAGTACCTGATCATTATACGATATCAGAGTTGTGAATTAACAATATAACAATAACAAACGTGTTCCTATCCTGTACTACAAAAAATTGAGATATCGCTCTAAACTGTGTGCTGATTGGCTAAACCGTAGAGTAACCGAGGGAAAGGCAGCTAGGGGGGCTTGGACCAGACTACGTACCGAGATAAAATGTTTAGCGGAGGTACGTAGGATGGCATCGCCATCAATGATAATGTTGTGTCTGTAAAACGCCGCGAGACAATGCACTGTATTTGAGCGCTCTACAAATAAAATTTCATTGAATTGAATTGAATTGATCAGTGTGTATGTGAGTACTGCAGTGCTGAATAAAGTCATGTGTAGACCTGATCAGTGTGTATGTGTGTATTGCAGTGCCGAATAAACTCATTTGATTAGTGTGGATGTGTGTATTGCAGTGTTGAGTGCTGTGTCTCACCATCATAGCAGATGAAGGCACGGATCAGATTACAGGGCGCATCATACCAGCGTCCACCCATCCGCTGCCTCACACAGTTGACATCTTCTCTTAGGCCATCTGGACCCCATCCATTTGGCTCACCTGGGCTCCAGTTCCTGAACTCTGCTTCATCCCCTCTGTAGAAACCCCTGTCAGCCAGAGACCACTGCCACTTAGGACTGCTTCCATTCTTCAGCCCAATCCAAGCCTTCCTCACACCTGCTTTCTGGATCAGACTCTTCACCTTCTCCATCTCTGCCATGTTGTCTATGGTGGCGAGGTCAGTGAACTCCTCTCTGCAGTACTGCTGAGCTTCTGTCCAGTTCTTCTGTTCCTTCACCACATGGAACTGACGTGGCACAGAGGAGGAGAGACTGCACACACCTGAGTTTACACACACACACACACACACACACACACACACACTTAGTACTGCACACACCTGAGAAGAGAGAGGAATTTAGACACACTGTTCTGATCTGGCTCAGAATCACAACAAAGGCAAAGGCAAAGGGACAGGGACACAAAAATGGCAAAATAGAAGAATTTACTTAAAGAAAGGAAACTATACATCACAGGTACAAAATATTAGTAAATTAGTAGTGTTAAGTAGTGCAGGTATTTAGTGTTGGTGTAGTGAGACCCAAACTAAACGGCAGACGTGTGCTGGGCAGCGGAGCAACCATAACAAAGCCATAAAACCACAAAACCATAACAAAAAAAAACAGGCAGCAGCCTTTTACAGCCTTTTACAGGCAGCCAATCAGGTACAGTCCTAACAAGGAAATAAAACACACCCATGAGCTCGCATGCAGGAGCGGGCTGTCAAGCACACACACACACACACACACACACACACACACACACACACACACACACACACACACCACGCTCACATGTACATGAATGGACATTAGGGTCCATCAAAAAACCCAATTCTTGTATTTTGATATGGCTGGGTAGCCTGGCGAATGCCAAACTAAAATCACAAGTGATATTTAGTCTGGAGACCTACCTATTGCATTTCTTGTAGCGGAAGCATCGTTTACAATTGTCCATAGCCGTTTATTGGGCGCTACGAATGTCTATCATAGCGTCTGTACATACCTCGGAGCCAATACCAGAGCCACCACATGACGTAAAATGCAATCGAGGGCCGTACAAATCCCTTTGTGTTCTGTGATTGGATACCGAAAGTAAGCGAGAAAACGGCCATGGTCACCATGCTCCTCTGCAGAGTGAAATGAAATAAGCGAGCAAAGGAGCATGGGATCTCCCAGGCTCATGGCTGGGTGCTAAAAGTATTCCAATATAGATAGAAACAACACATGCAAAATATTTTTCCAATACATAATGATTTAGGGTTGCCACAGGACACCTGTTTTTTTGTTAGCTTAAGCGCTAACAATGCTAGTGTTTTTGTCATGTTTTAATGCATATTATTATTATCATACCCTCATCATACCCTCATTTTGGTGGATATAATCATTGGCATGACGGTGTTATCTGTTTTAGAATTAAGAATAAATTTTAGGTGAGGGTAACAATATTTATATTTATAATCAGTACAGTACTCACACACACACACACACACCTTATTTGATGACAGGAGTAGGAGAGATGATAAGAGTCATAACTGAAGTTATTGATGATGCTGGAGACAAGCATGCACACACACACACACACACACACACACACACACACACACACACACACACTTACTTGATGACAGCAGTGTGATGATGAGAAGAAGAGTCATAACTGAAGTTACTGGTGATGCTGGAGTCAATGGGGCCCAATACACACTGGAACAAAAATAAACAATTGTCTGTTGTGTCTGTCACAATGACAAAAAGAAAAAGGTTCACTCAACAAAACAACACCACCAAATATGAAACAAATGAAAATAATCAGTACTCAAGTGGGACTGTTGGTTACATTTGGGATATACGCTTGTAATCAGTCTTCTCTTTGATTACCATTTATTACAGTAAGATGAACACTGTTCCAACCCGTTCAATACAGTCTATGGATCCAACATCACCCCTCTGCCTATATTAGTATAGACATGACTAAAGATGCTCTCTTACATACGATAGAGTATTATTTGTGTAGACAGGACTAAAGGTCTCTTACCTGTTGGACAGCTATCTGGAGTTGCTCCTCTTGTGGTTGTGCTGGTTGTCTCTGAGAGAGTGATGCTGCTGGGACTGGTGCAGCTGTCTATATTAGTCTGCTTTATCTAAACAAACACACAGGAACAGACTAGATGTCTCTTATGCAAAACCAGTCCATCCCTAGAGTAGCCTAGAATCTAATAGATGTTCCCTACTAAAGGTGAATGAGCCAGTTTGGATCTCTGTACTGTATACTCGGCTTTACTGGGTAAGGCTTATATTTTGTAGCTAAACTTTCTAAAAATGCAATTTTTTACCGTAGTTCTTCAAGTGCTGAAAGTACAAAATGTTTGCAGGCAATGATGAGGACACTACAGTGGCTCAAACAGGTTTGGCCTCCAGACTGAAGAAGGCTTTTTGGAGCTACTTTTGGACCACTTCAAATTTCTGAAAATTTGGCGAGTTTGGTGTGGAATGACCTGAGAAAAGATAGGTCATTATTCAGTAGAAGTTCAGAGGGAATTCTCTGGCAGTATCCTTCATCATGCCTTGCTAACAGGGGTCTCTTCTTCTAACATTTCTACACACACAAGATAAAGTCAACAAGAAACTAATCAATTTTCATTTTATTGGTGTATGTGTGTGTGTGTGCGTGTGTATGTGTGTGGGGGAATGCATTCTCCAACAGCACTGTAGGTTGAGCTGTTGAAACTTTGTCCTGTCTGACCAAGTAAACCGTCTTAACTTTATTTCTGGTTTCGGTGTCAGTCCTTTCCTCCCTGTAACGACCACGCATAGAACAAAAGATTTTGTTCTAACAGTATTGTGTGTGTGTGTGTGTGTGTGTGTGTGTGTGTGTGTGTGTTTATACTATGCGTACATGCTTGTGTGCACATGTGTGCATGGACCTCCCTGGTAATGAGTGAAAGTCCACCATCTGATTTGACGCACAACACTGTACAAAGATGCAAATATGTCCACAACTATGTTGACAAAGATGCAAATATGTCTAAAACAATGTTGACAAAGATGCAAATATGTCTAAAACAATGTTGACAAAGATGCAAATATGTCTACAGGTCAGTCACACAGCCTGGCCATGAGCTCTGCCTCTGTTTTATAGTCTGATAACAGCAGGGTGATCCAGACTCCGATGAGGTAATTTGCATTGGGGTGGAGAGGGCCTTTTACATACAGCAGATGTGGAAGAATATTCAGTTTTGGGTCACCTTATGCCATTTATCTGAGATAGGTGTGTGTGTGTGCATGTGTGTGTGTGTGTGTGTGTGTGTGTGTGTGTGTGTGTGTGTGTGTGTGTGTGTGTGTGTGAGTGAATGAAGGTCTTCCTCAGCTGGCCCACTCTCAGCACCACCTGGTTAATATGCAGTCTTTGGTGGGTGAGTGTGTAACAATTCACCTTTACTAAATGAAAGGAAAAATGCCACAACGCTTAATTTGTCACGGGAGGGCCTAAATTGCTATAGCTAGGGAAACGCTGACTGGCTTGCGTGGCTTATCAGAAAGTGAACAAAAACCCAATAGCACAAAGAGACATAAACAAATTGCAGTTATATCACATTGACGCTGTATTGCACCCACAAGTAATGTTAATCACGGCAGTGAATCAATGGCAATGGCAAACAGCACGTACAATCACGTCAATCCCCAACAAACAAACAATTTCCCCAATGCTCCCCAGTTCAGAAGAAATACAAAAAACGTCCACCACAATCAATCCATCCCAGAGTCCCAAAGTTCGTGTACGGATCCAAAAAGTATCAAAGTCAAAAAAAATCTACAGCTGTAGATGAAAAAACGCGATCCTCCACAGATAGTGTTCACGTGCGTTGGTAACGTTACTTACAGTTTTGATGAGACGCCGCCTCGCAGCAAACAAGTGAACGCAATCTCACCAAATTCAGACGTTTAGGTAATGAAATCTTTCTTGAAGTAATCCACAAACTTTGGAACGAGTAAATCCACCTCCGAGTAAATCCACACGGCCAACGTCGTAGTAATAATCCATTCAAGCTGAAGAGTTCCTAAACGTGGACAATCGCCTGCAGGCTCCAAACAGGAAACGAAACTCAGCGCGTGCCTCCTGAGCAGTTCTACGCGAGGCATTTTAAAAGTCCCGCAATTTTCTCCCACGCCCACATTCATTCATAATTGGCAAACAGGAAACTTACACACGACATTTCATACAACTAGAAAACATATCAATAGCAACATTTTCATTTTAACAGTCATGTGAAAGGTGGTTTTAGGCGACCTTTACATTCCCCCCCCCCCAGCCAGCGGCTTATCGGGACCATAATAGGGCTTGAGGTCTACCACATTTACAGTATCCACCCTTGATTTCTCTTTCAACCAACAAACCTGGTAATTGATGGGACCCAACTTCTTCTCTACTTTAACTGGCCCTGACCATCTGGGTGCAAGTTTAGCAGAGAACTTAGCAGAAGCTTTAGACAACGGGTGCGCCCTAACCCAGACCAAGTTTCCGACCGCAAAGTGTACCTCTTTGCGTCGGCGATTATAGTACTTGGCTTGTCTAGCTTTGGACACACCAACATGCCTTTCCACTTCCTGTTACAATTGTGTGTGTGTATGTATGGTGTTGTATGCATCTGTGTTTGGGGAAGGTGACTTGTGAATGAGCCGTTCTAAGGGACCTTTGATGTTACGGCCCAGGGCCAATACAGCAGGGGTCACACCAGTGGTCTCGTGAACAGCTGTATTTATGGCGAGGCGCAACTCCGGCAGCCAACGGTCCCAGTCGTGGTGGTGTTGTCCGACGAATGAACCCAGCATTGTCCTCAGAGTCCTGTTGACTCTCTCCGTTTGGTTAGTCTGTGGGTGGTAAGCTGTGGTGAGTTTTTTAGTCACACCCCAGGACGAACAGAGGCTGGCCATCAGCTGACTTGTGAACTGTGGGCCGCGATCAGACACCATGAATGGAGGCACACCCCAGCGAGTGAAAATGTCGTTCTTCAGAATGCGACATACCTTTGGCGTCTTGGCATCCCTTATGGCGAAGAGCTCCACCCACTTGCTGAAGTAGTCGACAACCACCATCAAGGTCGTGTTCTGGAGTTTACTAAATGGAAACGGGCCCATGAAGTCCACGCCGATCATCTCCCCTGGTGCGGTCACCTCTGTGGACTGCATAAGACCAGCCGGTTTGTTGTTCGATGGCTTATATTGTTGGCACGTCTGGCAAGAGTGGACATGACTCCATACGTCCCTGCGCATATCAGGCCACCAGGCGACTTCGAGGATCTTAAGAAGAGTCTTCATTCGGCCTAAATGACCCCCAAATGGGCTGTCATGGAAATATGCGAGGAACTCAGGGACAAGTGCAGCCGGGACCACCATCTGATAGTTGTAACCGCCATACTTCGAGGGTACACCCCTGTAAAGTACTCCCTGCTCAAGCTGGTAATGGTTACGCCCTGGTGTGGGAGCAGACACAGACTGAAACAACTCTTGACACAAGCCGTCATTGGATTGAGCGGTTTCGATTTCCTTCAGCGATGTAGGCAAATTTGACCACGGCGTCTTCAGCATAGCCACAGCCACATTACCACACTCAGGAGTCTCAACTGGCAAGGGTGCACGTGATAGCGCATCAGGGACAACATTGGAATAGCCCTTCTTGTAATGGACCCGGAATGTGAACGCCTGAAGCCTTAATGTCCACCTTGTCAGGCGGGATGTTGCTTTGGGGCAGTTGAATGCCCAGGCCAGTGCACTGTGGTCTGTGAAGACGTCAAAGGGCTCACCTTCAAGGTAGTGGCGCCACTTCTCCACAGCCCAGACTACCGCCAAACACTCTTTTTCTGAAGTGGAATAACGGAGTTCAGGACCATGGAGAGCTCTTGAAGCATAGGCGATTACAGAATCCACTCCTTCAAAACACTGGGTCAGGATGGCCCCTAGACCGACATCACTAGCATCGCAGTGGACTTGAAATGGCAGATGGAGACGTGGTTGAGCGAGGACAGGCGGGGACTGCAACAGTTTCTTGAGCTGCTGGCAAGCATCTTCGCACTCGGACGACCACACCCAAGGAACACCTTTCCTTTTAGGTTATTGAGAGGCAGCAATGTCTGCTAATCGGGGCAGGAATTTGTGGTACCAGCCTACCAGCCCCAAAAATCTCTGGAGGCTTTTGAGATCAGTGGGTACTGGAAAAGCTGTAATGGCACTGACCTTGGCTGGGTCAACTTCCACACCCCTAGCAGACACCACGTGCCCAAGGAAAGTCAGCTCAGTCTTGAAGAGATGGCATTTCCTCATGTTGAGAGTCAAGTTGGCCTGGTGGAGCTTCCGAAACACCGCATCGAGGTCCCGCAAATGTTGTTGTTGTGACTTAGAGAAAACAATTATGTCGTCGATGTAAACAAAACAAATGCTTCCTCTCAAGTCACTCAGGACAATTTCCATCAAGCGCTGGAAGGTGGCGCCAGTGTTGCGTAGGCCGAAAGGCATCACCTTGAATTGGAACAAGCCTCGATGGGTGATCATGGCGGTCTTCTGTTTACTTGCCTCCCCCATGGCTACCTGCCAGTAGCCACTTTGAAGGTCCAAATGCTGATACTTTGCCCCTGCATGGACTCCAGGATTTCATGTACGAGTGGCATCGGTAAGCGTCATGGTGCGTCTTGCGTTGAGTCCTCTATAGTCCACCAAAGCGGTGATCCATCCTTCTTAGGGACTATGGCCTCGTTCAGATTGGCATCCCAAATCCGATTTTTTCATATCCAGATTGTATCTAGAATTGATTTCGGGTGGTCTGAACAGCAGAAAACCACATGAATTCCGATTTTTCCGAATCTGTTACGCCCTACATACCCATGTGGTGTCAATTGCGATTCATATCGGATATGCTGCGATCTGAACAGCTTTTCCACATGGGATAAGATTTCACCGTGTCACTTGCGTCATTTGTCACGTGACACAAACATCAACACGTGGAATGCAGATGGACGGAAGTGAGAGATCAATGTTAATTCTCCTTTTAAAAAACAATGTCGTTTGCTATAACAACGTGTCAGTGCGTGCTATGGATTTGCCGCAAGTTGGAGTTTACCTCGCGTGTGGAAAGCAAGGCTTACCTCGCGTGTGGAAAGCAACATCAGTGAAAGTTTTCAACCACGCATCAGAAAGGCAACTAACAGCTGTGCTGGACTGCATTGATGCACTGAAATAAAGATGAGTAACTTTATTCTTCCATCTCTGATACTTCCTTGTTACTTGTAGCTGTGTGCTACGGCCCCACTTAACCATCTGAGAGAGAAACAACCAACATTCTACCCTCCGCGGTTTTATTTATTATTTGTGGGCATGATGCGTTAGGGTAACGTTACCATAGTAACCCACGTGGATATGCCAGGTGATTAGCAGACATGGAGATCCGATATGACAAGCAATGTGAACGCGGTCGATAGAGAGATCTGATGTTGATCAGATATGCTAAAAATCAGATTTGGAGTGCAGTCTGAACATAGCCTTTGAAGGTTCAAAGTGCTGAAGTACTTTGCCCCCTGCATGGACTCCAGGATTTCATGTACGAGTGGCATCGGGTAAGCGTCATGGTGCGTCTTTGCGTTGAGTCCTCTATAGTCAACACAGAAGCGAAGTGATCCATCCTTCTTAGGGACTAAGACCACCGGAGAGGCCCAAGCAGACGAAGATGGTTCGATTACACCAGAGCTCAGCATTTTGTCGATGTGTTCGTTGATAACGGCTTGCTTTGGAGGTGCAACCCGGTATGCCCTCTTCCGCACCGGCAGCTCATCTGTTGTGTGTATGTGGTGTTGAATTACATTGGTGGCACCAGTGGTTTCAGTCCAAACCGAAGGCCACTTCTGCAGCAGCGGCCTGACCACTTCCGGCTGGACTTCCAACAGTGGCACTGCAGACTGATGTTTTGCGTCTTCCACCACGGCCATGTAAAAAAGAGCTAATGGCTCCATATGGTTCCATTCCAGCGCGTCACGAGGCTTGTGCAGGAACTTGAACTCCCTTCCCCCTGGCATCACATATTTCCCCTGGTGAGGCTTTAACGTAAGCTGGCTAGTGCACATAAAATCCAAGCCTAGGAGTAAAGGCATGCAGAGCTGGCTCTCCTCCAAGATGAATACACTTATAGTGTAATGGGTGTTATTGAGGGCAAGCAGTAGTGTTGTCTTACCGATGGCTCTACTTTCCTGTCCATTAGCCATGATGAACTTCTGGCTTGCTGTGTTGCATAATGTCTCACCAGTTTTCTTGATCTTTTCCCAGAGACTACTGCTCATGAGAGAATAAGTGCACCCTGTGTCTAGCACAGCATCGCCCTTGGATCCACGAACTGCCACTGGCACCACAAGAAGAGGCGGCACACCAGAGACGGAGGCAACATCAGCTGATTGTCCATGCCCCTGGTCAGCCTTTTTCCCAGGCTTTTTGGATGAGCGGTCGGTGGGATTACTCTGCTGGACACGATTCCAGTATTCTTTGGAATTGCCCCAATCTTTCTCGATCAGAGAGCCCACCTTAACCAGCTGCTCGACGGTGGTCACAATGCCTCGCAGACCACTGGCAAGCCTTGGGTTGCAGGCGTTGAGGATACGCCGCACAATCTCGTCTTCAGGCATGTCAGCCCGCCACTTCAGACATAGCGCACGATGATCGTATGCAAAGTCTCTGAGGCACTGTGTGGGTACTTGGACACTCAGCCGCACTTGTTCTTCAATCTCTGTTTTATAATCAGATGGTAGGAATGCCTCCAGGAAAGCGGTCTTGAACTCAGCCCATGTTGAAATCTTGTCACGTGCAGCCTTCCACCAGCTCCGTGCAGGCCCGTTTAAAACAGAATTGATTGTGCCAATAAATTCAGCGTCAGTCAATGGACGGAGATTGAAGAAATTTTCACATCGTTCAATAGTCCATGACATCTGCAGAATTTCTTGACTCACCAAATTTAGGAAATTCCATTTTTATTGGCGGTTTCTTCGTAAGCACAGGCATAAGAGTAGACATAGCAGGCATGGATGTAGACCCCGTAGCAGGCATGGGTGTAGACACAATAGCAGGCATGGGACTAGACACAATAGGCATGGATGTAGTCACAGCAGGCATGGATGTAGTCACAGCGGGCATGGATGTAGTCACAGCGGGCATGGATGTAGTCACAGCAGGCATGGATGTAGTCACAGCAGGCATGGGTGAAGACACAGCAGGCATGGGTGTAAGAGTGACATCAGCGTCAGGCGTCTGAGGAGTAGTTGGCACAGCAGATGATGCACGAGGAGTGGAAGACACCATATGTGAAGGTGCGCGGGGGTTGGCAGGTGCAATAGGCGATGGGGTGGAAGTCCCTGCAGGCCGCCAAGACACGCGCTGTAGCCTGGTAGCTCGTTGTAATTTGGCCTCCCACTGGTGATCTCTACGCAACAAACATGCAAATACTGCTTGTTCCAAATGTAGCAACTGCTGGTCTGCATGCTCCTTAACCCCGTGAATTGCCGTCTCAATGGCTACTCGCAGGCCTTCTTCCCTGCTAAGCAGACTGTTGACAGAGTCTTGAAGTCGTTTTTCTAAAGCCTCAATTTTGGCATTGAGCTCTTGAAATATATCGGAGTCATCACTCTCCATGCTGTATTGCTGTTGATCATCTTCACTGATGTACAGTGTTCTCAGGAGACTTGTAACCTCACTCACTCCCCCACTGTTACGTCTGACTGTTACGTGTCGGTGAGGATGGGCACCACCGGAGGCACCAGCGGAGGCACTAGCTCCTTCGCCCAACTCCACAAGATTTCCTGTCCTATCTCCATGAGTGTTGCTGCCCACAGCTGACCCCTGCTGACTGGTGGACATATTAATGGGGAATATTTTGGATTTATAAAAATAAATGTGATGCAGGAATAACGTTACAATGTAGCCTACTAAATATTACTGTAATGTACTGAAATGTATTGCAATGTATTGTACAATCAATAAACTTTAAATATGCTAATGCAAATGCAAAGTGGCCTAAAGTGTGTGTGTATATGTGTGCGTGCAAAGGCAAGAGTAAGTGCTTCTAGCCTGACTAGGCCTAACAGCCACAACGTCAATTACTGAAAAAAGAAAAAAAAAAAATTACAAATATACAAAACACTATACACAAAAGCATGTAACCAGCAATAATCCTTCCAGCTATATCAAAATGAAAAATTAACCCAAATCCCCGTACGGGCCACCAATCTGTAACAATTCACCTTTACTAAATGAAAGGAAAAATGCCACAACGCTTAATTTGTCACGGGAGGGCCTAAATTGCTATAGCTAGGGAAACGCTGACTGGCTTGCGTGGCTTATCAGAAAGTGAACAAAAACCCAATAGCACAAAGAGACATAAACAAATTGCAGTTATATCACATTGACGCTGTATTGCACCCACAAGTAATGTTAATCACGGCAGTGAATCAATGGCAATGGCAAACAGCACGTACAATCACGTCAATCCCCAACAAACAAACAATTTCCCCAATGCTCCCCAGTTCAGAAGAAATACAAAAAACGTCCACCACAATCAATCCCCCCCAGAGTCCCAAAGTTTGTGTACGGATCCAAAAAGTATCAAAGTCAAAAAAATCTACAGCTGTAGATGAAAAAACGCGATCCTCCACAGATAGTGTTCACGTGCGTTGGTAACGTTACTTACAGTTTTGATGAGACGCCGCCTCGCAGCAAACAAGTGAACGCAATCTCACCAAATTCAGACGTTTAGGTAATGAAATCTTCCTTGAAGTAATCCACAAACTTTGGAACGAGTAAATCCACCTCCGAGTAAATCCACACGGCCAACGTCGTAGTAATAATCCATTCAAGCTGAAGAGTTCCTAAACGTGGACAATCGCCTGCAGGCTCCAAACAGGAAACGAAACTCAGCGCGTGCCTCCTGAGCAGTTCTACGCGAGGCATTTTAAAAGTCCCGCAATTTTCTCCCACGCCCACATTCATTCATAATTGGCAAACAGGAAACTTACACACGACATTTCATACAACTAGAAAACATATCAATAGCAACATTTTCATTTTAACAGTCATGTGAAAGGTGGTTTTAGGCGACCTTTACAATTGCAGTTATATCACATTGACGCTGTATTGCACCCACAAGTAATGTTAATCACGGCAGTGAATCAATGGCAATGGCAAACAGCACGTACAATAACGTCAATCCCCAACAAACAAACAATTTCCCCAATGCTCCCCAGTTCAGAAGAAATACAAAAAACGTCCACCACAATCAATCCCCCCAGAGTCCCAAAGTTTGTGTACGGATCCAAAAAGTATCAAAGTCAAAAAAAAATCTACAGCTGTAGATGAAAAACGCGATCCTCCACAGATAGTGTTCACGTGCGTTGGTAACGTTACTTACAGTTTTGATGAGACGCCGCCTCGCAGCAAACAAGTGAACGCAATCTCACCAAATTCAGACGTTTAGGTAATGAAATCTTTCTTGAAGTAATCCACAAACTTTGGAACGAGTAAATCCACTTCCGAGTAAATCCACACGGCCAACGTCGTAGTAATAATCCATTCAAGCTGAAGAGTTCCTAAACGTGGACAATCGCCTGCAGGCTCCAAACAGGAAACGAAAATCAGCGCGTGCCTCCTGAGCAGTTCTACGCGAGGCATTTTAAAAGTCCCGCAATTTTCTCCCACGCCCACATTCATTCATAATTGGCAAACAGGAAACTTACACACGACATTTCATACAACTAGAAAACATATCAATAGCAACATTTTCATTTTAACAGTCATGTGAAAGGTGGTTTTAGGCGACCTTTACAAGTGTGTGTGTGTGATTGTATGCTGAATAGTTATTTTGCATGATGTACAGTATATAGTTTTTATATAGTTAGTGTGTGTGTGTGTGTGTGCGCACATGCTATATACAGTAGTTATTTTGTTATAGTTGAGGCGTTATTATAGTTGAGGAGCAGAATGGACGGGGGGGGTTGGGTGCTGGTCATTACAAATTTTTTTTTTTACAAAATTGTAATTAGTATAAAATAAACATGTAAATCTGTAATTTTGGAAAGTTATGAAAAGGTTACATATACCCCATTTGATTGATTTGAATAACCACTTACTTAAGAGTGAATACAATCAGATACAGCCACCTAGGTGCATTTAATATCAATATTAAAACTGATGTAAAGTGTTTTTGCGATTTTTTCGTTATTTGTGCATATGGGGCATTAAAGGGTTAAAATATGAAAATGCTCAAGGGCACCCTCTTAAATCTTAAAGAGCTACCTCAAATCTATAAGATAAAGCAAAAAAAAAAAAAAAAAAAACTTTAACCAAAAAATCCGGGTTCGACCCCATGGCTCCCGGACTATATTGCAATAGGCTAAATGTAAACTTGTAACAGAATGGCTACCCAGTAACCACAAGGCATGAGCCTCTGCTTGGAAGATTTAAATGCATCCCAAGATGAGGAACAACACAACACTTGACTTGTGTCCTTGGGTTGGGTAGGTGTGACTTGGCTGGCTCGCTGGTTGGCCTGCTGTTTTTCGCTCTGGGGGACATTGAGGCTTTTTGATTGGGTAAAAGTCTATGATGTGTGGTGATGTTGATTACAGAATGGACTTTTGGCCAATGAAAAAACTCCTGCCCTTTTAGCCAGCAGGGGCAACTTGGAATGCCGCTTGAAATCCTCTCAGGGTCACTCAAGGTCAAGGAACACTTCCCTTCCACGTCAGGCCTACACGTCAGGTGACACATGTAATGGACTTGTAATACAACACTTCACAAATCTGACAGATGTAATGTAATTCTGTCAGGTCCACTAAGTCAAATGAAACAAGAAAACAGCAGATAATTTATGTGAGACTTTATTTATAATGCAAATAATTTAATTTGGCAGTATGACTCTGTTCAGAGGAAGTCCCCTTCTTTATTCCATGGAAGCCAAGATGGGGAACAGCAGCAATTCAGGGAGAATTACCCTCATTTAAATTAAATGGAAGGGTAATGCATTTTCCCCCATGAACAGAGCATGCAACAATGACAACAGTATCACATCGTTCCAGTTTTTTCTCTTTGGGTGGAGCCAGGGAGGAGGTGGGTTGCGAAAGCAGCGTGCAACTGAAGCAGCAGGAAGAGTAACCAGAGAGTAACAGCTTAAATAGAGCGCCCTATTGACAAGCAGCCTATGGCGAGTGGCAGCAGAAAGAACACCTGACGTGGGCTGGGCTGGCATTAACCAATTAGAGATGTAACAGCTGATAGCGGGCTTGACTACGTGGCCTGCCAGAACTAACGCAGAATGCTCCATTTAATGAGACCCACAAAATGCAGATCCTGAATATGCTGTGTGTGTGTGTGTGTGTCAGTCACTTGACTCAGTTACTCCTCCCCAGGGAAGTGACAAGAGAGTCTCTCTCTCTCTCACACACACACACACACTCACACACACACACACACACACACACACACACACACACACACACACACACCAGCTTTAAGGTAAGGACCAGACCACAGCTAAATACAAGTTACTCTAATCGGTTGAATAATCATTCTCTCAAAACATTTAGACCTTTAATAATTTCTGTGTAATTAAGCTGTATGAGGTAAACATTGAACAGCAGCCATCCACAATCTGCCTGTAATAATGTTATCATGTTATTCTTCTCCTGTAGAATGCACTGTTGTGTTGTAAAGCAGTCTGATGTTTTTGTTTTGTGGCAAAGAATTTCTGACTAATTGTTTGTACAGTAAATTCCTGCCATCTCCCACTCGCATAAGAAGTTATATTTTCATGAATTGACTGCAATTTAAAATGGATTTCCGCATCTTGTTTATAGCAGAGACAGCAGAACTATCTGGTGCCAATAGCAGAAAATTAATTGAGAGAACATTTGAGATTATAAATTAAACGTTTTCAGCCAATTAATTATTATAATGCTTGTTAGTGACTGAAAACAACTTTAAAACTAGTTCATCTATCTCACCACTAGAGGGGGGTGTTGTTTGGAACAAGGTTTGGTTTTGGACAAAGTTGTGTTCCACAGAGGAGTGAGTTTGATGAGGCATCCTTACCCCCATGTTGGCTCTTGGCTTTTCCACACAAGTCTAAATGTCCCTGGTTAAGAGTTGAGAGGCTCCTAAGGCCCATTTGTAACATGGAAGATATATATATATGAGAAATAATATGCTTTAGTAGCTCACAGCAGGGTGAGGGCTCACGACACACAGGGGTATCTTGCTCCTAATTATCACCATCATCACCACCACCATCATCTTCATCATCATCATCACCAGTAATAATATTCTACATTCAGCAGGGTCAGAGACACATGATACACAGGAGTATCGTCCTCCTAATCATTATCAACATCATCACCACCACCATCACCATCATCATCCTCATCACCAGTAATGATATTCTACATTCAGTATGGTGACGGCGCTCTACACACAATAATTTAGTAGCTCACAGCGGGGTGAGGGGAGGGCACAAGACGACACACAGGGGTATCATCACAGTTATGAAGTTCCACATTCTAAAGGGTAGAACTTTCTTTCTTTCAGACATTATGGAAATGCATACCATAAAATACTGTACACATTGGTTTTCAGTCAAAATCACTAACCTATCACTTGCGTGCAGATGCGACCAATAGGGGTGTAGCACTGTGCAAAATCAGTGGCCATAGGCCCCCTCACCACCTGGTATAATTCCACACTCTTCAAGGGCCCTCCCTCCTCTTGGGGCCCTGGTAACTCATCCCCCCCGCCCCTTTTCCCCTTACTACGACGCCCCTGGCGACCAAACTACTCAATTGAACTTTTGGGTATGTTCTGGAGGCCATGCAAGGCAGATAATAAATTTAGCACACACACACACACACACACACACACACACACACACACACACACACACAGATGTATTCTGGGCCTGCACCAGGGATGGGAGTAGAAGGCAGTCTGGAGGCTATCCATCAGAGAACTAATGTAGCCCAGCAGACCAAAACTCCTTCACCTGACTGAGTGTGGTGTGTGTGTGTGTGTGTGTGTGTGTGTGTGTGTGTGTGTGTGTGTGTGTGTGTGTGTGTGTGTGCGTGCGTGTGCACTACCTAGAGAAGACCACAGGGGGCAGATTTGCTTGTGTGTGTGTGTGTGTGCGAGTGTAGATATAAGTGTGTGTGTGTGTGTGTGTGTGTGTGTGTGTGTGTGTGTGTGTGTGTGTGTGAGTGTAGGTATATGTGTGTGTGTGTTTGTGTGTATGTGTGCGCGCACTACCTAGAGAGGACCACAGGGGGCATATTTACATGAGAATGGGCCTCAGCTAGTGTCATGTGTCTCCCTTCATGCCTCTATTAAAACAGGCCATCATTGCTCCATCATGATTGGATGCCATCAGCACAGGGATAACAGGAGACATTAGTTTCAGATTGGCAAATAGAGATCTATTTTCAACACAAATGCATCTTTAGGGAGCTCTGAATGGCTGTGTGTGTGTGTGTGTGTGTGCGTGTGTGTGCGTGTGCACGCGCGTGCATATGTGTGTTTGTGTGTGGGGTTTGTAAGAGTGAAAGTTTTGATAGCTGAAGTATGTCTATTATAATAAAGTGGCTCACACACTCACTCACACACACACCACACATACACATGGCACACAAATACATACAACACGCACACACACACCACGGATTCACAGCACACACACACACACACATGGACGCAAATACATACAGCAGACACACACACACACACACACACATGCACAACACAAAACACACACACACACATACACTATACAACAAACTCACGCATACAGGACACACACACACACACACACACACACACACACACACACACACACACACACACTCATGATCATCATCCTCCTCATCTTTGCCTCTCCTGCACACTGAGTTCATTAAAGGAGCACAAAGGGAACAATCAAGCTCAGAGACTCTGCGCCGTTTCAATCCGCCTCGCTGATTGCCGCGTTGCCAACGGAGATAAAAACACCACAACACTTTCCCGCCCTCGAGGAGTCATCATATGTTCTGACTGCTTGTTTATGTCTGAACACAATCCCATCATCTACCTTACATAAGTCTATGGAGTCGTTATGTACACTTCTCTTATTGTTTACTGTTGTTTATGTCTGAACACAACACCATCATCTGCCTTACATAAGTCTATGGAGTCGTTATGTACACTTCTCTAATTGTTCTCTTATTGTTTACTGTTGTTTATGTCTGAACAACTAACCCATGTATCTTTCGTAAGTCTATGGAGTCCTTATGTACACTTCTCTAATTGTTTACTGTTGTTTATGTCTGAACACAACACCATCATCTGCCTTACATAAGTCTATGGAGTCGTTATGTACACTTTTCTTATTGTTCTCTTATTGTTGTTGTTTATGTCTGAACAACACTAACCCATGTATCTTTCATAAGTCTATGGAGTCGTTATGTACACTTATCTAATTTTTCTCTTATTGTTTACTGTTGTTCTTATTGTTTACTGTTGTTTATGTCTGAACAACACTAACCCATGTATCTTTCATAAGTCTATGGAGTCGTTATGTACACTTATCTAATTTTTCTCTTATTGTTTACTGTTGTTCTTATTGTTTACTGTTGTTTATGTCTGAGCAACACTAACCCATGTATCTTTCATAAGTTTATGGAGTTATTATGCACACTTATCTAATTGTTTACTCTAATTGTTTATGTCTGAACACAACCCCATTATACCTCTCATAAGTTTATGGAGTCGTTATGTGCACTTCTCTTACTGTTACCCCCGCCAAGGAGGTTATGTTTTGCTCGGCGTGTGTGTGTGTCCGTCTGTGTGTCTGTCTGTGAGTAACTTAACTCTGAAAAAAAGTACTGCACGGATTTGGATAAAATTTTCGGACAATGTGTGTATTGGGACAAGTACGAACTGATTCGATTTTGGTGGCGAACGGTGATCCAGAACATCATCTGTGACCATATTATCTTGGCGGAGTGGCAGGTTTGAGTGGCACATTTGTAGCGCCCAATAATCATGGACAATCCTAATCAACGCTTCTGCTACGAGAAAAGCAATAGGTTGGTCTCCAGACTAAATATCACTGGTGATTATTTTAGTTTACGCGGAGATAAGATATTTTATTCATCATGTGAACACTACAGTATACTGTACTAGGCTATCATGTGAATGCTACAATCTAGTAGCTGTATAGGCTATCATGTGAATGCTACAATCTAGTAGCTGTATAGGCTATCATGTGAATGCTACAATCTAGTAGCTGTACTAGGCTATCATGTGAATGCTACAATCTAGTAGCTGTATAGACTATCATGTGAATGCTACAATCTAGTAGCTGTATAGACTATCATGTGAATGCTACAATCTAGTAGCTGTATAGACTATCATGTGAATGCTACAATCTAGTAGCTGTACTAGGCTATCATGTGAATGCTACAATCTAGTAGCTGTATAGACTATCATGTGAATGCTACAATCTAGTAGCTGTATAGGCTATCATGTGAATGCTACTGTATACTAGTGATAGGCTATCATATGAATGCTAATGAGCCCCTTGCTGTTGCTCCCTGTACCTTATTGTTTCTCTGTTCATCCTTCATCAGGTGTTGTGCTCTACCTGAAAATGAGCTTTTGCTTCGGTCTCTTTTGATGATTGGGGAACATAACATTCTGTAGCATTAGCGCTTCTGAGGCATTATCGCTCCCTTTGATCTCGGAACAGAAGCCCCGCTAGCCTTTACTGATTGGCCATCATTACGCCTTGACCACCAGCCTCAAGGTGACTTAGATGGGTTATCATAACGATAGCACAGGTATTCACACACTCTCACCACTCACACACACACACACACACACACACACACACACACACACACATACGCAGACCTTGTTCCTTGTTAAAGGAGTGTCTTGTAATTTATCATGCCTTGTTTTCTTTTGTATTTCAAAGTCTTTCATCACCATCCTCATAAGCTATCTGTCTCTCTCTCTCTCTCTCTTGCTGTCTTGAATGCAGAGTGAGTTTGGTTCACCTCAGCTTTATTTGTAATCTACAAGTAACTAGAAAAGCGCTCAGAGAGCGCAGACCTCAGGCCAAGACAATGCGGTCACAGACACAATATACATTCCAGATCATGTTCTGGATCACCGATCACCACCAAAATTTAATCAATTCTTGTTTGTCCCAATATACACATTGTCCGAAAATGTCATCCAAATCCGTGCAGTACTTTTCGAGTTATGCTGCTGACAAACAAACAGACAAACAAACAAACAGACAAACCAACGAGACCGAAAACATAAACTCCTTGGCAGAGGTAAATATATGAGTTTATCACATACAGTTATCACATTTCCTTGGATGAACAAACAGAAGTAAACTAAAGTAAACCTAAATGTTACAAACCGCAATACAATGTCTTAAAGCGTTGTTAGTTGTTAGTAGTTAGTAGAATTGTTGAGCAAAAGCAATGTAGGCCTAACAGTTGAGGTTGTGGGGTTGTTCACTGATATCCCACGGCTGTGATTAGGTTGCAGGCCCAAAGCCATTAATATTATATTGCTCATGTTAGCATCTGTATGGTATGATGCAAGTGGAGAGTCCACATCTAATTTGCACTCTGAGCAGTGAGTATGAATCACCTTCACCATCCATCTCACTCGTACCCCTGCCAATGTTGCTGTGTGTCAGACACACACACACACACACACACACACACACACACACACACACACGTACCCCTGACAAAGCAGCTGTGTGTCACACACACACACACACGCGCACACGCACACACACACACACACTCGTACCCCTGCCAAAGCTGCTGTGTGTCAGAGGCTGAAATCAAAGGTACCTCTGCGTACACATAAGAGCTTCATTGGGCTTTCATCTTTAAAGTGATAACAGCAGCTTGTCTTTGTACAGACACACACACACACACACGCACACACCACACGCCAATCTTCATCATTTAGCAGCGGATGTCCTCTCCATCCCAACGCCTTTTGTTTGCAGCATCCAGGATTTGCACTTCAAGCTCTTTCTGTGGCTGGTTTTGTGCTCACTGAGCTGTGTGTGTGTGTGTGTGTGTGTCTATATAATATGTGTGTATGTGCGTGCATGTGTGTCCGTGTGTGTGTGTGTGTGTATAATATGTGTGTGTGTGTGTGTTTGTGTGTATATATGCCTCTCTCTCTCTCTCTCTCTCTCTCTCTCTCTCTCTCTCGTGTGTGCTGCTCTCTCTGTGTGTGTGTGTGTTTATGTGAAGCAGCTCACCTCTGAAAGTCATTAACTTGTAATTGTTCTGGCTCTGGCTTGATGTGTTCTTGTCTGGAATGTGTAGCTCCAGCACTTTAGGGAGGCTGCACTCCTATTAAGATTCATTACTGAAAAACACACACAAGCTCACCACTGCTGGAAGCAAGTGTGTGTGTGTGTGTGTGTGTGTGTGTGTGTGTGTGTTTTTGTGTGTGTGCACCACCACCAATGCCATGTACACACACACACACACACACACACACACACACACACACACACACACACACACACACACACACCCCTGAGATGCTGCTCCAGTATGATGACCTCCCTCTCTCTCTCTCTCTCTCTCCCTCACTCTCTCTCTCTCTCTCTCTTTCTCTCTCTCTCCCTCACTTTCTCTCTCTCTCTCTCTCTCTCTCTCTCTCTCTCTCTCTCTCTCTCTCTCTGTCTCTCTCTCTCTCTCTCTCTTGTTTGGGTGGGTGCTTTATTGTTCATATATTTGGGGTTAAAGGTGTGATATGAGTTCCTGCGTTCTGGCGTTCGGGGTGATTTCATTTTTATCTCAAGTCACAGACATCTCCCCTCGATTCGCTCGCTGTCTGCCTCCTAAACACACTGTGAAAAAGTCTGATCACGGGACACAACATAGGGCTGTAATACTCAAACAAACATATGGGGCTGGGTTGTGCTTTAAAATATAACAAACCAGGTTCCAGCTAAAGACAGTTATGAGAAGGATGGGAGTGAGTTTGTGAGTCCCAACCAATCTTATAAGTTA
Organism: Sardinella longiceps; assembly: GCA_027497455.2. Classification (NCBI taxonomy): domain Eukaryota; kingdom Metazoa; phylum Chordata; class Actinopteri; order Clupeiformes; family Clupeidae; genus Sardinella; species Sardinella longiceps. The sequence continues at coordinate 16,292,824 of JAODXP020000012.1, read as the reverse complement.
TTTGTCAGAGTGTGAGTTGTTATATTTTGTTTGTTTGTGTGTTTTAAAACTGCTATGTTATAGTTATTGTTAATATTTATTTATTTTTCTTTGCTTGACAATTACAGCCCCCACATTGTCTCCCAAGACTGGATTTTTTTTCACAGTGTATTTAGGGGGCAGACAGCTAGGGAATCAAGGGAGATGCCTGCGATAGATGAAAAAAAGTGAAATTGCTCGGAAAACCCTGCAGGAACTCATTGCACCTTTAAGCAAGACTGGAATAAGTGGATATTGCTCTCAGGAGAGAGTGTTGTCCGCTCTCAGACTCAACACTATTTAATGTTTTCTCATCTTGCCTCAGACTCAAAGGTAAAAACACTCACATTGGACTCGGTCTCGACCCACAATAGGAGGAGAAGGACTCATAATGATCTCTGTCTGTCTGTCTGTCTGACAACTCAATCTGGTGTCTGAAGATTGTTAGACAGCACCTACCGCCGTAGTGGAGATGGGGGGGATGCTTTAGCCACAACCGAAAATGTTCTGAACAAAAGCAAAATGTCAATCTTACCCATTGTATTTATCATAAACGATCCAAAAACAAGTCCAAATGTCAATTAAACCGAACTTATACTTTTAAAAGACCTTTTGTAGCCATCACTATCAGAAGCACACGGTACATTCCAGAGGGGTAAAGAACATTCCATTTCAGACTTTCCAAAGATGCCCTCCCACCGGCTGGATATGGCCTTGGTTGCCGTGGATCTTATCTTCCGTGTGTCACTCACAAATCATCTCCTTCTCTCACCTTCACCTTCTTCCCTCCCTCCATTCCTCTTCTCTCTTTCTTCCCCCTCTCTTGTCTTCTCTCCTTCTCCTCTTCTCCTCTGTGCTCTCTCCTTCATCTTCTTCTCCTCTTCCTCCACCCTGCCTCCTTCTATCTCTTTCTCTCGCTCTTTGTGATCTCCCCTTCATGTCCCTCCCTTTCCTCCACCCCGCCTCCATCTCTCTCTCCCTCTCTGTGCTCTCCCCTTCATCTCCCTCTCTCTCTCCCTCCCTCTCTCTCTCCCTACCTATCTCTCTCCATTTCTCTCTTTTTCCTTTCTCTCTCTTTACAACACAGCTAATTTGCATTCTGTCCTTCTCTCCTCTCTCTCTCTCTCTCTCCATTTGTCTCCCCTCTCTCCATGTTCCTGATAGTAAAATATCTGCTCTCCATTCTCTCTCTCTTTTTCTCTCTCTCTCCTCTCTCTTCTCCCTCTCTCCTCTCTCTCTCCTCTCTCTCTTCTTTTCTTCTCCCTCTCTCTCCTTTCTTTTTCTCTCCCCCTCCCTCTCTCTCTCTTCTTCTCCCTCTCTCCCTCTCTCCCCTCTTTTCTTCTCCCTCTCTCTCCTCTCTTCTTCTCCCGCTCTCTCTTCTTTTGCCTATCTCCCCTCCCTTCTTTTCCCTCTCTCTCTCTCTCTCTTCTCTCTCTCTCTCTCTCTCTTCTTCTCCCTCTCTCTCTCCTTTCTTCTCCCTCTCTCTCCTCTCTTCTTCTCCCTCCTCTCTCTCTTCTCTCCCCCTTCTCACTCTCTCTTTCTCACTCTCTCTCTTCTTTTCTTCTTCCTCTCTCTCTTTCTTCTTTCTCTCTCCTC